>CM055274.1:46279444-46715425 GCA_029237695.1 Conchocele bisecta
TCGCCAATATGAATAACATATACCTGAACCTATTTACCTGAACTTTTCAACGAAAACTAGTTGTTTGTATTTACTAAATTAACCCTTAATGAAATGTTGTCGTCTGCTGTTTATGTGTTATTTTCGATTTTTCTAAGAAAAAACATGTTTTGACAGCACTTTAGAATCATTTCCATTGGAAATTATTCTAAAGTGCTGTCAAACCATGTTTTTATTGAGAAACAGGGCAAAAAATAAAGCAACAGCAGACGACAGTTTTCGCGATCAGAAGGCTAAGGGTTAAGATATGTAGTAGACATACACGAAACAGTCTTATAGGTACATGTATATGTTAAATATGGGCAATCCGAGAGCTTGTGCACACTTGTGTCCAGGATTATATATTTAGAAAATGATGTACACAGTTGGAATACAAATGTCAGAAAACATGCGTCATTACATTCAGTGCGTGCTTTGATTGTTTTTTTGTTGTTTTTTTTTATCTTATATTTAAGGGTAGGAATTGGCTCGAGGAGTAGTATAGAGGGATTCAAAATGATACCACCTAACGAGGGTATCATTTCTCCACCCTATATACTACTCCACCACCCCCCGAAAAATCAAAAATTGGTTAACGAGGAAATTGTCTCCCACTAAAAATTGGACGTGAAAAAAAAAAAAACATAATGTTTTTCAGACAGTAAATTTAAGTATAGAGGGATTCAAAATGATACCACCTAACGATGGTATCATTTATAACCCTCTATACTATTCCCACCACCCCCAAAAAATCAAAAAAATTAGTTAACGAGGAAATTGTCCCACGAAATATTCAAATTGGTGTCATAAATACACTCATGTTTTTTCACGTCCAATTGACCAGATAAAACAATAGTCTTAAAAAGGATTTATTTTTGACACCAATTTATGAATTTTATTCTAATAAGTTTCTGATTTAAATGTGCCCACGAGTGATAGTTTATATTCCAACACCCCATTTTTATTTTTCTCCTCCAATATAGATAATTTATTTCGCAGATCAGCAATTAATTCTACCAGCTCTAGTCTAACCACGTTCACCTGTAGCCACCTGACAGTGTAGTTGCTTATGTCTACAAAGAGTTTGGGCACTAATGAATTTACAAGGGCATCTGGGGCATTGAAATTGCGGGGGACACAAGGAATTTTTCTACGTCTCGCTAGATGCCTTCGTAGATATTCTTTACGCGTAAACGTCTTACAACAAGTCTCACACTCCATTATATATGTATATGTTTATGTTTATATTCAATTAGAAGTGAAAAAAACATAATGTTTTCAAGACCAATTGAACATATAAATTTTATAGGTTATACAAAAGTATATTACAGAAAATATGATAACGTCAGAAACTAGAGCAGAAATAGAAAGTTTGAGAAGAAAAGCCGAATCTCTAGGGATTACTTATAGTAAACGGTTGAGAGTTAGGGGGTTGACAAAGTTGATAAATGCCACAAAGAATGAGGCGTTTACAGAAAATATGATAACGTCAGAAACTAGAGCAGAAATAGAAAGTTTGAGAAGAGAAGCCGAATCTCTAGGGATTACTTATAGTACACGGTTGAGAGTTAGGGGGTTGACAAAGCTGATAAATGCCACAAAGAATGAGGCGTTTATGAAGCGGTTTACCCGCGCCTATAAAAGAGGGGCATTTAATGACATATCCAAAGCGGAGGAAGTTGGTAACAGAATTCAAAAAGAAAGTATTGCGGGGTTAAGGGCTAGTGTAATCAAACCTTCAAGCACAAATAATTTGTCCCAAATTAGACGCCAAAATAATAATAAGAAAAAATCTATCGTTAGCGCGATAGTGGAAAAAGGTGAAGAAATATTGGGGGCTCACGATGAAACATTGGAAAAGGTAGAAAATGGAAGACGGGTAGTTACATTATCCTTTCGTAAAAACATTAACATTAACGAGTCTGAACGCATGTCCGATAAACTCGCTCCGTATCTAACAACCAATTTTTATTTGAGATATTCATATTCTTACAAGCTAGAACATATGGAGGAAATTAAAAATGGAAAACCTAAAACTATAATATTTCACAAAATCTCGGTGGTAGCGAACCACTATCATCAATGAAAACCGTTAAAAAATGGCTGTCAGATAAGGAGCAAACACGAATAATGTCCGATAAAATAGACAGACCGAATACAAAGTGAAGTTTGTAAGATGGGTAGAGGTTTTCGTAAAGCTAATACAGGGTAGTAGGGGAATAGATTTGGGACTACAATCCAAAGAAGCGGCAGGAGGAGAACTTCCAGAATGGCTGAAGAATAATAAAAAAGGTATGTATTCTTTAGATAAGTATAATGACGACCTTTGTCTGTTCAGGTGTCTAGCTATGCATATGACAGATAAAAGACCGACAGATGTACAGAAAAGGCGAAAGAACTTAGTAAGCAATATTTTGGTAGTAATGTGGTTTCACCAATTCCTTTTTCAGATCTGAAAAAGGTTGAAGAGTTTTTTAAAATCGGTATAGAAGTATATCAACCCACCGAATGTAATGTATGGTGGTTGAAAAAGGTACCAGCGCACTATAATGAAATAGGTAATAAACCAATGACAATAGGACTGTTTAATAATCACGCATTTCTGATAAAAAACCTTAAAAACCTATGTAAAATTTACGCCTGCGATAATTGCAAACAGAAATTCACGACAGCGAGTAATATGAAGAGACACGGACCAACATGTATGAGAGGTGAGACAAAAGTAATATGTGATGGTAATTATTTAGAGCGCCCGCGTTCGTCGTTCGAGAAAGCGTTTTACCCAAAAGGTTCTAACAGTTATGGGGCGATCGATTGGATGTATTCTGTGGAAAAGCGGGAGGGAATTCACATTCACCACGAACAGTGCGGACACGGAGGTGAAAGATGGATTTTAGGAGCTCCGGTAGATGGATACTGTCCACCGAAACCAATACCGTATATCAATATCACGGCTGTTACTGGCACGGGTGTGAGATTCATGCAAAGCATAGAAAAGAAGAACGCGCATCCACTATGAGAAGAGATACATTTATTAGAAAAAGCAAAGAATTCAACCTAGTAGTTATGTGGGAATGTGAATTCCAAAGAACGGGTAAAGATATAAAGATCGGTTGCGACACTACTCTTTATCCATATCAGATAGTATACGATTTTGAGGCATATCTCCAGTCAGAAGTTGAAACTACCGGTAATAGTTTAGAGTACGAAGCTGAGCACGTTCCGGTAAGTGTTAGTATAGAATAATTTCTCAGGAACAGTAACTCATATTTGTGATAAAGATCCTGCAAAACTTATAGAAAAATTTGTAGAAGATTTGAAAGTCAGGGGAAAAGCTATAAGAGAAGAAGATGTGGTCAAGATGGTTTAATACAGAACATTTAAGTAAAAACCAAATCGCTAAGATCGAACAGTGGATAGAGCAAGTACCGGTTATGGGTTTTTAACAGCAGTAAGTACGATATAAACCTAATAAAGAAATATTTAGTAGGTGAACTATCTGCAACAACAAAGAAAGTAATGGTCGGAAAACGTGCAAACGCAACAATATTTCTATTTACTCCAGAATTTAGATTTCTTGATGTAATACTTTATCTAGGACCTGGTGTAAGTTACGATAGTTGGATAAAAGCCTACGACTGCAAAGGACAGAAATCTTTCTTTCCTTATGAGTGGTTCGATTCTCCAGACAAACTGGATTACCCAGGACTACCCGATATAGAGAATTGGTATTCCAAACTATCTGGGAAAATGTTAATAGATGAAACAGAATTAAGTAAATGTCGTAGAATTTTCGAAGAAAATAATATGAAAACTTTCAGAGATTGGTTAAATATTATAACGATTTAGATGTAGCACCGTTCCTAGAAGCGGTGGAAAAAATGTGTGAATTTTATAAACACAGAGGTGTGGATATTTTCAAAGATGCGGTAACACTACCTGGAGTAGCTATACAATATTTATTGAGAGGAACCATTAAAGAACAAAAATCTTCAAAGACGATTATACCGGAGGATGCTCTATATGCACCAAAAGAAGAAACATACGAAATGATGAAGGACGCTCTAGTTGGTGGTCCATCAATAGTATTTACACGCTATGCAGAAGTCGGTGTTTCCAATATTAGATCAAATGAAAGTAACAAACCTTGCAAGGCTGTTTTGGGGTACGATGCAAACGCGTTATATTTATCTACGTTAAATAAAGAGATGCCGTGTGGGAGAGAAACTATACACCATATAGATACCCCACACCCTAAATTTATTAAAAAGTTTTGTAAAAGAGTTTTATCTGGAGACTGGTTTGGGTTTGCGGAGGTGGATATAGAAGTTCCACACAACTTAAAACATAAGTTTTCTGAAATGTCCCCAATATTTATAAACAGAGAAGTAGAGGTTGATGAAGTTCCCACACACAGTTAAAATATTTGGAAGATACTGGAAGAACTAGAGGAAATGGAAGAAAATTGGTGGGATCTATGACCGCCACTAAAGTATTGCTGTACGCGCCACTGTTGAAATGGTATTTAAAACACGGCCTAGAAATAACGGGAGTTCATCGTGTTATAGATTATATTAGTGGTAAACCCTTCGAATGGTTCGCAAAAGAAGTTACAGCCGCAAGACGAACAGGCGATGTAGAACCAAATAAGAAACCAGTAGCCGACATAAATGAAATTATTAGGAAACTCGTGTTGTGGAAAAATATGATAGAGGCAACGGAGAGACATTTAAATACGACATATACGCGAGACGAAACCTGTGTTGACAAAGCATTAAGATCCGCGTATTTTGATGATTTGGAAGAGATAGGATATGCGTACGAAATATCTTCAAGAAAACCCAGGTGTGCGCTAAAGAGACCACATTGTGGAATAGCGGTTTATCAACTAGCTAAATTGAGAATGTTGGAATTTTACTACGAATTTCTAGATAAATACATAAAAAGAGAAGACTTTGAATTAATACAGATGGATACAGATAGTATGTATATAGGATTAGTGGAAAAACGATAGAGGAATTGATTAGACCTAACTTACTAGACGAGTTTGAAAAAGAAAAAAATAAATGGTTGGCTTGGGATAAATGGAGCGAAAGAGAGCCCGGACTTTTCAAAATGGAATTTAGCGGGGATAGGGCGATAGCGTTATCTAGTAAGTGTTATTTTTGTAGAAAAAAATTAATTAATTTCACTAAAGATAATTTGGAACAAATTAAAATAATAAAAAAACTCTGCGAAAGGAATGTCCAAGAGAACTAACAATTTAAATTGGGATAGATATAAACGAGTACTAAGTGAAACTACAGAAGATGGAAACACATTATAGATGTAGCACAAAATAGAGATTTAAAATGAAAGACGGCGTTATGAAAACGTACTGTCAACAAAAATTAGGACTCTCGGCATACTACGATAAAAGACGCGTGTTACCAGACGGAATACATACAGAACCTCTATTGATTTAAGTAATCGGGGGTAGCTGGGTGTCAGAAGACACTATAAGAAGTTCTTCGCGAACAAACCCTCGAGATGGCCCATCATCCAAACCAGTAGAGCACGGGCTCATCGGGTTGGTAATAGATCGATCTAGATGATATACATTGAGAGACCACACTGATCAGTCGCGCGGCGGCTGCCACCTTCGAGCTCTCCCGGTTGATTAGAGGTACCGACGTCAATATCTGATGGAAGCCGCTGCTCCTCTAAACCAACGGGTCGCCGCGCGAGACGGCAGAGGGCTTGCTCGTCACCCTTTTAAACTTGATAGCAATCTACAGGCTTCTTACCTATCAATCTGGTCACCTCTCCGTTCAGTGCGGAGACCACGGCGGGCAGTCTGGCCACCCACTCGGTCGACCGTGAATGGGGGTCTACAAGTTCTTTGGCGTATTGGTGTCCGAACAGTCTCTCAGCCAGGGTTCGATTGAAGCGTTCCACGATCCCCTGGTCCCGGTGGATGTTGACGCGGACCGCGTCTGATAGAAACTTTATGCTTAGACAATAGATAGAGACCGCGCCCATGAACTCGCGGCCGGGATCGACCTGGAGAAGATTCGGCCATTTGAGAGGATCCTCTTATATATTCGGGAAAGAGCCTCGGCCACTTCCTTAGACTCTTTAGTGGCCAACGGCTCAGCCCCCTTGTAACGACTCGCTACGTCAACGATTGTCAGTGCGTACTTGTACGTTTTGCGACGACGCGATCGTGAGGGAGAAACAGGAGATCCGCTTGGTGAACTTGGTTCGGCACCGGCACGTCGAATTTCGGCCGCGGAATATTGTGAGGCGCGGGTAAATAGATCTGCCAGATGGCCTGCTTCTTGAGCCATTTCCTTGACAGCGTTTTCTGAAACCTTGGTCGCCGCCGCGAGGTTCTTGATGGCCGCGAGTCCCTTCCAGTAGCCGCGTGGACTATAGTATGTATTCGACAGCTTGCGCGTTAGTTTGGTATCAAGTTTGCGCGTGTTCATCGTATGCGAAGTATTCTAATATATCGGACAATCTCCAACATGCCCTCGCCAGTTCGTCCGGTAACTGCGTCGTTAATAATAAACCTTTGTTGGAAGTACAATTGCGATTGTCGCTGCAGCCCCAATCGCGTTTGGGTTGGAACAGGAGAGGGAAATCTAATTCATCCAATCTCCCAGGATTGGTGGAGGAATCTAACATCCGCTTTGCGAAAAGGGTGGCCGCTTTTTTTCGTCCTCGAGACAATCTCGGGCCAGACGAATCATACTCTTTGCACCAGGTAAACGATGTTTTTGGGCAGTGTAGCCTACATCAATCATAGCGTATAAAGTTCGTCAACTAACATCGTTCTATATATATATATTTATAAAAAAAAAATGTTTTAATTAATTAATTTAAAATCTCGATTGAATATAATAGCCGGCGAGACCACCACACCCATTCCACGATGATGAACGCGATCTCGCGGTCCTTTTGGGGCTCTGACGGTACATAGAAATCTGAAAGTTGGGGCTCGGGATCCATTGGATCGAGACTTTTGTGCGGATATGCCAGCGCGTACTCGCGGTTGGCTTCTTCAACGTTCTGAAAAGTTTGCGCGCGTGATTTTCGCGGCGAAGCTCTTCATTGACCCAGTCCAGATGGGCGGTTCGTTTTTTCGACCATGCTTCCTTTGCGCTATTGAGTTGTTCTACAGCTAAATCATGACGCTTACGCTCCTCATCCACGTTCGAGCTTTTCATTTTAGAGAATATAAAGTTGCTACCGCTGAACGCCAATGCGTTTACAAGCGCACCACCTACTATTACTGCGATTGAAGCCATTTATTTCCATATATTAACTGGTAGAATTCCAGCTTTAACTAGATAATCTCGGGTCCAAACTGCGGCCGCTACATCTAAGGTCGCGAGCCCTACGTCTCTCACAGTAAAGTCCAATTTGGGAGCGGTTCCTCCTAGGGCCATCTTTGATAGTCGAGCATACCCGATACTGAAACCCGATATCACCACGGCGTGATAAAGCGCATTCACTAACATTTTACCATCTTGTTCAGCCATTGTTATAATTATTGCATATAAAATGGGTCGCGATCAATGTTTAAATGGGGCGCATCCAAATTCAACATTGTTGATGATTGGTGTTTAGTAACTTTCTTCTGAACACTGGCTGGTTGTTTTTTCTGGTATTTCCACACGCACAGGGCACCAACAACTGCCAGACCACCACCAACAACCCAACTCCAATTCACGAATTTGGGTTCAATCGGATTCGCCCAACTCCAACGGTAGTTGGTATTGGGTGACAAATTCTTTGAATTTGAGTGTGCTTCCAATTCGTGAATTGGGGGTGTTGTACTCAACTCTGTATTCAGATGTTTTGCTGTCTCCGTCCCCAATCTCGATTGGAGTTTAGCCTCTCGAAGCTCGGCGAGTATTTTATCTTGTTTAACTTTTCGGGTGGCAGCCGCCGCCCGCCCAGCTGCCTGTCTTTTGGGATTTTTTATATGCGGTATGTCATCCAGTGGCGGAGTAACACTCTGGTTCGATTGTGTTGGAGCAATCTGGTTCAACTCCGTCACTCTCGTGGGTGTGTCTTGTGTCATCATTTATAATATTAATATTAGAGCTTATAGTTCGTGGGCATATATGTCCAAATTGACAGTGTTTACCCGTGGTCAACGCGGTTGTTAGTGGAGCTAAGTACATTCCAAACTTGTGATAAATTGAGCAGCATGCCGTTCTAAGAGTGTGTCCTATAAAAGGGTCAGTCTCTAGATCGTGAATCAACCCTTCGGTGTTTGGTATAGGGAGAAGTCTACTAACAAGGCGGTAGCGTACAAATGAATAGCCGCCGATCCAAGAGTTTTTGTCATCTCTGCTCCCAATTTGGATTCGTATCGCGCATACATTTTATCGATCTCCGCATCTGACATCTTATCCACCTGAAAAACTGAGAGACGCCTACCGAGATAATGCTCCGATTGTCCCCCAGCAACCAGCGCAGCTAGCCGCTCTCGTCGCGCCGCATTTTCATTTTCATTCGGAGTCGTTGCACTCAACCCAGATCCCGATTGCTCTGTCGGATCATTATTGTTGGCAGTCGGAGTTGAGGTTTCTTCTATTAGCTGATCGAGAAGTTCGTCGCAGTTCATTTTTTTCAAAATTAGTAATTTAACTATTCTAACAAGTCTCATCACTTTAACATATTTATTTAATTTTTTCAAAATTATTAAAATAATAAATGCGCACCACCCGATACTTATGATCACCATTATGCTCGCAACAAGCTCGCAGCGGAGCACCAAATTGTTAACATTGTTAACCATTGTTCAGTATTTGTTCAGCATTATTCAGCATTTGTTCAGCATTTGCTAAGCATTGTTCAGCAATTGCTAAGCATTGTTCAGTATTTGTTCAGCATTGTTCAGCAATTGCTAAGCATTGTTCAGCAATTGCTAAGCATTGCAATAGCTTATTACTTTGCAATTTTCCTAATTTTTTCAAAATCGTTAGATTTAATTGATAACTTTATAAGCAGTTGGTTGATCAGTCTTTAGCAGAAGCTTGGCGTGCTTAGTTTTCGAAAGTATCTGTCGAACCTCCAGGCGCTCCTCGCGCGTTGGGATAACGTCATTCTCTCGAAGACAGTCATCGAATGAGTCTCGGTCCTTGCAGTGAAAGAGGGCGACCCATTTCGTTTGCTCGCGCAGATCCTTGAGGACGGCGTTGTATTTTTGAGTGGATATCCATACGCTTTGCCTCGCATGGCGGCCAGAAAATGCGAGCTCGGAGAGCATGTCCTTCTTTTTGGTCATCGCCGCCTTGGCTGAGCAATCGTCAATCACGTATAGGGTGGGCTCGCCCTGAAATATTTGGTATAAACCACGCAACCAATCGTGAAGCCTATCACCGGGGTCAATAACGTATACCTCAGGGTCGGTCCATATCCACGGGCACCGCTGATAAGTATCGTTGTGTCGCACAGTGGGACATAGGATCACAATGTGACGAAAGGCATCGCGGTAGGATCCCTCGAGTAAGTTGAGGATGAAAACCGTTTTTCCACATCCTGTCTCCCACATATTATGGCGGAGTGAGCATCTCCAATCGTGAATTGGTATTGATTGCTAGATTTCTTAATTTTTTCAAAATTATGTATTAATAAATCGTTAGATGATTTCTTAATTTTTTCAAAATTATGTATTAATAAATCGTTAGATTTAGTAGATCGCTGATACGTATCGACCATCTTCGATGTTGAGTTGTGCGTCTGTAATTATATATAAGTACACGTTCAATGGCCCGGCTCCGTCCGCCTCTTTGGTTATCTGGATCGTCACACCCTCACTAGCGTTCTCAACTTGGCGTCCGCTACCGTGTATTTGGTCATCGTCGCTGGCTCGCATGTCTAGCCATAACGCGTATTTGGTATTCAGGAACTCCGCGAGGGAGACGGCCGAGAGATGCAGGTCTTTAGCAACTGCTGCAACCTCCGGAGAGCGCTTAGATCCGGCAGCAAACTGCTTTCTTACTTCATCCCACTGCTGGTCGCGCGAAGACCCGCGCTGTAGAGTTGATTGGGGACTCCCTCGATCGTCACCTCTACCTTCGTGATTTTGGGGTTATAGAATCTGTCGGTTTTTGATTTCAGCACCGAACGCGAACCGAGCATCCTCGAACAACATCAGATACCTTTCATCGAGCGGGCGGGTACGTTGACGTTAATATTCCACAATGTGTCGCTTTTGTTTTCGGCATCTTGCGATGGCGAAGAACTCGGTCGTAAAGTATGGCAACGCGCCCGGCGTACTGGGTTCTGATCAATCGCGCTAGTTCGGGCATCGTGACCATGTCGTACTCCAGCGAAACATTATCGATCGTATACGTCGATAACTGGTCGGTGGTTATGATAACTCGGCCGTAGTCGTTGAACGTTAGTTCGTATTCGAGGCGGTCAGCCAAAGCGCTCTGATAGTAGGGCATGTGACTCTCCAGCAACTCAAAGTCGAGCGGGATAGAAGCGGTTGCCGTAAGCGCCCGCGACCGCGTTGTCACTCGCGTTGTTATCTGCCTGTTAGCAGCCCCGATTCTAAGTTTGGTTACGTTCTTATTTTTGCTGGTGTCAATACCTTGATAGACAGCGTTTTCAAGCTCGTGTGACGTCTTCCACAGGTCCTGATAGCAATGGTAGACGTCGCTGTCATCGATCGACATCACCTCATTACCAGAAAATCTTTATCATAGTCTTCTTGACTATGGCGCGACCCAAGTTCTGAACGACGGTTCGGTCCGCGTCCGTCGACGTTAGCGAAATAGTGAAAGCGAGGCGAACAGTACCCGGAACAATGACGTCGTTAGCTCCGAGGTTGGGGAAGCGGACTAAGAGCTGCTGGTTCTGGTCGATCGTCGATGGGTTGTTCGCAATAACGACACTCTGTCTCACGCCTTTTGCCCGAGGGCTCACGCAGTCTGCGGTATGGATTGAGTTTGCGACCGTATTGACTCGAAGAACATAATTAATTTTTTCAAAATTATTGAAACTATTAAAACCTGTATGGTTTTGTCTTTAATAGATAATTAATTTTAAGAAAATTATATAGATGGCTGATTACGATATTAACATGGATAAAATAGGCAGAGACGATTTCGTCGATGATTATGATGATGATAACGAAACGCCCTTCATAGAGACTCCAGTTCCAATCCCATCGCAATTGGGGGAAATAGGTGGCGCTACCAGCAGCGTTGGTCAAAGTCAGGAATTACTTGAGGGAGCTGTAAACGACTACTACAACAATTTGTCAGAAATCGGTCTGGTCCCGTCTGTCGGTCGCGACTACTCCAAGTTCGAATTGGATATGCATGGTAGGTTGCGACTAAAATCATCAAATCTCCCAATAATCAACACGAATACCGGTAAACCCCTATCGCTAAACACCATTGCCGGAAACCGGGGCGGTGGCGAAATCATAAAGAACGAACTAGGATTTCCAGATTGGACGCGTGGTAAAACAATTGTGCCGGCCCGCGCTGTAGAGGCCCTACAGTCTACCGACGAAACTATAGCGAAGACGGCCACCGCGATAGAAACGGTTGATCTCAGCGAGGTCCCTAAAATAGCCACCGACGTTATTAACACGATGGAGACCACGTTCAGCGTCCAATCACAATTGGGGGAAATACTCAACGATGACCCACCGTTACCTCTTCGCGAACTCCGGGGCCTCGATAAGGCTCTACAAACGGTCCGGGGCGAACTGGTCCTTAACCTCTCCAAACTCACGGCGCTGGATGAACATATCGCGCTAGAAGAAAGAAAACTGGAGGAAGCTGGTGGTGATAGAGAATCTACCGAGCGAATCAACAAACGCTTGCGGTCGTTGCGGATGAAAGAGAAGCTCGCTTGGAGGCCGCCTCGGCTAACCGTGAGGCTCTCCGCACACAAATAAGTCGGATCCGCGAATCAATCTCGAGGGTCCTGCACGAGGAGACGACACTCGGTGAGCGTCTTCGCACTCTGTTCAGAGAGCAGGGCGTCACGATAGCAAGCATCCCTCGTTGCTATCGGCATGACTATATCGACCATAGTTCTAACTTTCACTGGTGGTGCGGCGCCACCACCCGCTCCAGCACCAGCACCAGCACCAGCACCCTCTCCATCCGGTGGAGCCAAGGAGTGGATAAAAAAACAAAAAAACAACTAAAAGCCCTCGCCAGTCTTCTAGCTAAATTAGCTGGAAAGGCGGCTGCCGCACTACCTGGACTGATCGGAAGTATCGTTTCTTACTTGCTATCTATATTATCAAAAACGGCCGGATGGCTAGCCAAAAATACCTGGGCTTTAATCGTGGCAATCGCTGGTCTCCTATTATTCTCTGTCAGAGAGTTCCTACAACCAAAGCGTAAATAATCCGATCGCCACGAGGCGATGACGAGACCCAATTTCTCCTCCTCGTGTGTGTGCTTCCAATTTCATCAATCTACGATTGATTGGTGTTTCTCCAATCGCGATTGGTCTGTTGATGGATTTCGATGGTTCATCCAATTTACGAATTGGGGGTACTGGGTTCGATTTACGAATTGGGGGAGGTGTATCCATTTTGTGTTTTATGAAATCGGTTCCACTGTTGGGGGTGCGCTTGATGATATCCGTATTCACGTTCCCGTGCGGCCAATTTTTTGATTGACGGTGGCGATTACGATCTGATTATTGTAACCGTCAACCGGGTCGTCTCGTAGTATCATATTGCTCGGCGCCATATAAAGACCTATTCCAAATACATAGTCTACTGGGTGCTGGCAGTCTGCAAAACGTCTTGATAATTCTGGATTGCCTTCTCCAGTCCACCCTAGCTGAGATGGCGTCCTCTACAAGTGCCAAAAATTGTTTTTTGTGCATCAAACGCTGTTCCCATGCCCAGTATAGAACTGCGAGTTTGCTTCTGTGCGCCGAGAATGGCCCAGACGTACGTGCGAATGGAGTCGTGACGCGAGTAACCCCGCCTGCGTGAACCCTAGACCCGTATCTAACATAAATGTACCCCACGCGTTCTGAACCTCAGCAGCCTGCTGTATGTAATCGACGTGAGCCAGTTTCGGAGGTAACATTTTACAAGAAAACACGCCACAGTGTCGACCTCCAGATACATTCCGTCCCGAAAGTCATAGTCGCGGGGTCAAAATTCCCGGCGTTCCGACTGACGATGTGGTCACCGGAGTGATCGTGTCTAAAATCAGTCTGTGTCCAATTCCCGGACTGGCCGTGAATGAGAACGTCCCCGAGGCCGGTGCTGGTAGGAAATGCTTTCTGTCTCCAGTCCGCGTCTTTTGAAACGTAAAATTCGTTACACAGTCTTTCAAGGCCATACGGTTATATGTGTTGGAATGGGATCCCAGGCGTCGTCTTGAGGTAGTGAAATACCTAGTTCTTTGAGAATCCTCCTAATAGTATAATACACGTGAAAGTTGTAGACACTTCGGAGCATGACATTCTTGGATGTCAGATGGTCTTTATATGAAACTCCACACCCGGCTGTTGCGCACCATACAGCGAAATTTATTTGGTTCTGCCAAAACTGCATCGGTGTTGCTTTCCAGCCGTTTACCACCTCCATCGTAGTAATCTTGGGCAACCTATATTGTTCAAAGATGTTAGGGAAGTTGGTGGCAAAGCCACTGTCCGGTCTAACCGTTACGGTTGGGTGTACAAGGCGGTTAACAACGTCTTTTTGTGTGTATTTACCTCCGACCGCGTACTTTACATAGAGTTAAAGCTAAATGCTTTGGTATCCATTGAAAGATATTATATGTTTGCTACTATAACTAATGTTCAAAAAGGGAGTTGTGAACTTCAAAAATTAATAGACAACTGCTGCGGAAAACGCCGGGTAGGCCTTAGATCAATCACCTTCACGGTCGGGTGGAAAAACCTCAAAACGTACGAGTATATCAGACCCTTAGATCCTTTAGATCTAGAGGACGCCGATAGTCATGCAGAAGTAGAGAGACGCATTCGGGAATCAAGTGTCTCATTACTTCCTGGCCTTTGGGTTTCGGAGATCTCCAAGCTTTAATCGCGACGAATATGCCTGATAATGTCACTCTCACAGTCTCAAAAGCCACGGGGATTGCGACATTGTCCGTTGATAAAAAATTAGAGATCTCCCGGGGGTTGGCCTCAATGTTAGGATTAAATTTGCACCCCCTTACGACGAGGATGAAGGGTTTAGTACCCCGTTGATGTTTGTCTTCCCCGTGGGAGTGCACCGCGGCGATACCCCAGTAAACTTCGCCGTCACGAAAACTCTCAGGGTGCACCTGGATCGGGTGAACACATCGTACAACACGATAGACGGATCCCCCAGCACATTACTGAAAACTGTGCCCGCCAGCGATTGTTTCTATGGCGAGACTGTAACGTTAGACTTCCCACACCCAGAGATGAAAGTTTGGAATCGGGACACATCCACGAGTTGAAGATTTATATTCTTGATGATAAAGGCGAGAGTTGAAGAACGATTACCCGATTTCGGTCGTCCTAGAAATTTCAAATTAATTAATTTTAAGAAAATTAGAAATTAAACGCATGTTCGTAATATATATTATCAACATTATGAGTAATATACGGACCAGTAGTTCTTCCGATTGGGTGACAAATTCAAATAATTTGGAACCTGCAGAAGGGGGATTCATCCCGACAGAGGGCGACTTTTTAACTACCCAAAAAACAAAGGCCTTGATTAATAGAACTATATCGAGGGCCACGGACGAGATTCACAAGAGTCTACTATCACAACTTAGAATATGCCCTGGCTGTGAATACACAAAGTCGTGAAGAAACGCATACGGAACTAAACGAACTAGGTAAAAAAATAAACAAATTTAGAAAAGAGGCCCGGTTGGGGATTGATAAAGCCCGAGAAGACCGCCAGACTGACATTACGGAGGTTTATGGGGTGTTGCGCTTAGAAGACTCTCTCAGCAAAGAAGCTACACTTGCTGAATTAGACGGGAAAATAATCGATTTTCGAAATGAGGCCACGTCGGGTATTGAGAAAGCACGAGAAGACCACCAGGCGGACCTTACGAAGGCTTATGAGGTGTTGCGCTCAGAGGGACTCTCTCATCAGAGAAGCGGCACTTACTGAACTAGATAAAAAAAATAAACAAATTTCGAAAAGAGACCCGGTCGGGTATTGATAAAGTCCGAGAAGACCACCAGTCTAACCTTGCAGAGGCCATTGCGGAGGCTTATGATGCTTGCGCTTAGAGAACTCTCATAGTAAAGAATCGACACTTACCGAACTAGATGAAAAAATAGCCGAATTTATAAAAGAGACCAGGTCTGGGGTTGAGGGGGTCCGAGAAGACCACAAAGAGGCCATTGCGGAGGCTTATGGGGCGTTACGCTCAGAGGACTCTCTCAACAGAGAAGCGGCACTTACTGACCTATATGAAAAAAATAACCGAATTTAAAAAAGAGACCCGGTTTGATCTTGATGGAGTCCGAACGGGTATTGATAAAGCCCTAGAAGACCACCAGGCGGATATTAAGAGGCTTATAGGGTGTTGCTCTTAGAGGACTCTATCAACAGAGAAGCGACACTTACTAAACTAGATGAAAAAATAACCGAATTTCAAAAGAGACCCGGTCGGGTATTGATAAAGCCTTAGAAGACCACCAGGCAACCATTACGGAGGCTTATGATGCGTTGCGCTCAGAGGACTCTATCAACAGAGAAGCGACACTTACTGAACTAGATGAAAAAATAACCGATAAACTGAAACATGATCGTATAGCCGCGACCAAAGCTCTTGAGGAGGCCTCTTATGAGATTCGTACTGAGGCATATAACGCAAACAATGCGCTTGCCGGAATAGTGAAAACAATGTAAAACACCAAAACGTGTCATAACAGTTTGGGCTGAGAAGCGGGGCCCATTGGTTGTGGGGCACTATGAATATTCGTTCGGTGCCAAAGCGAGTAATAAATATGGGGGATACACTATGACAGCTGCAGGTGAAGTTATCCAAATGGCGGTCTGCTCGGTTAATGCTAATGGTAAACCTGGGGGCGCGGTCGCGATAAATATTGTAGTAGATGGGAAAGAACGGGGGATTGGAGTCACTAAAATCTCTGGAGATAGTTCGACGGTGGTTTCGTTCTCCGTGATGATCGAATTAGACTTCCCAAGGTAGTGATTATTAACTTTGTTACGAAAATCGGTGACTCAGAGAGTTCTTCCACTATTGTCTCATTGTTAATTGAACTTATTGTGTAAATACTATATATTGAAATAAATTTAACTATGAACGAATCACCGCTTCCAATTGTCAATACCGATCCACCAACACTGTATCCAACTCTCAATACCACTCCACCAACACTGTATTCAACTCTCAATACCACTCCACCAACACTGTATTCAATAACGAAAAAAGTTCAGATTTTAGGTTGAATAATATCGTCGCTATGCAGGATATTTTAGTTTAGAGAATGTGCAAATAGAAAAAGACACTCTAATAAATATAGGCGCGCGGCAAACATAGCTGAAGCATCTAGTACGGTTCTGGCAAGTGTTTCTGTGTTGTGTGGGGCGGGGACTGCTGCAACGCTATCTACAATTGTAATGATTCCACTTGCAGGGGTGGGTTTTGAGTGGAATTACCGTTTTATCTGGAACACTTTGTATGGTAATTAGGGCGGCGGGTGGAAAACTCGAGAAAAAAAGTAGAAAACATGTAGAATATCCGTTCTCGCTAGGTCTAAGAAAAATAGCATCGACGTTATGGTGTCCAAAGCGTGGCCGATAAGAAAATATCAAATTTAGAGTTTGAATCCGTGGTGGAAGAAATGGGGAGATATGAAGAATTAAAAAATGATATAAGGATCAAGGCGCGCGCCACCATGCCAAAAATTGAGTGTACTGATTGGGATAAATTAGGGTAAAACTTGGAAATAAAGTCGGAGGAAATGTTACAGCACCATTGTGATATTTTAAAAAATAATTAATTTTCTAATTTTCTTAATTTTCTTAATTAATTCTTTAGAATTATCAAAATTATTAATTATTTACACTGAAAATTATAAATTCAGTCGAGGATTACACTATACACACCGTCTGTGTAATTGATACACTCGGCTCTGTTTACCTTGCTATTAATTTACGCATGGTTCATAACCCGTGTAATTGAAACATTGTCGTAATTGATAATTGTACAACACTAGGTAATGTTTATCATAGCCTACATGGTCGTGTGGGTTAAGGATATCTATAGAACGAGGGTCGTGGGTTCGCGCCGTGGTTGGAGCTAAACATTTTTTATTTTATTTTTTATTTCTATCCCTACAAATGTGGTTTTAAAAAATAATTAATTATTAATAATTTTGATAATTCTAAAGAATTAATTAAGAAAATTATTAATAATAATTAAAAAAAAAACAACAAAAAAAACAAATGTTTAACCGAGCTCGAACCCGCGCCAGCAAAACCCTTCTGGGCCCACCCGGCTAGCCATCTTTTTTTGTTCTTTCTCTTTCTCTTTCTCTTTCTCATCTCATGGCTAGCCGGGTGTAATAGCTACCCGTACAGTACACCCCATCTATCAGCTGATCTAGGAATCAGTGTCGAAATTCTAGGCAACCTTGGAAGTGTCTGCACGGAAGCAAGTGCCTGCACGGAAGCACTGAGCGCTCATTTTATCCAGGGGCGTCCCCCAGACAAATTATTGTTGTTAATTTTACATATATTAAGCTAAAACCGTGTTGTGCAATACCAAATATTTACTCGTTTATTTTTATTTGTTTTATATATAACAAGTTCATTTTTTTATTTAATAATATAGGTTATAACGTTCTAAATTATTAAAAAGTAAAATTAAAAAATAAAAAACATGACAACCAATAAGAATGTAAGAAATACTTCCGGAATATCGATAGCGGGTTGTGTAATACACCCACGTGTGTGTATATATATTACAGTAGTATAGAGGGATTCAAAATGATACCACTATTACAGTGTTTATGTTTCATCCTGGAAGACGTAATCGTGTAATCTCTCTATAAAATGGACACCTAATTACATGTTCATAACACGTGTAATTGGAACATTGTCGTCTGCTTATAACATAAATTAGTTCTGTTCAATAATTTTCAATTTCTTCTAATAATTTTCCAATTTCTTCGTTAAAAGCGATATTGTAGAAACGCATATCCGTAAACGAATCTTTGATTTTAAACTGTTTTATAAAATTAGTTTGATAATGTTTCGGTAGTGTTTCTCCGATCCTATTTAGTCGCTTCATTATATAAATTTGATATTATACCGGCGACATAATTGCCGGTTTAATATTGTAAATGCAACGTTTTTATCGCAGCGTAATAAATTACGCTGATATTTCATGTATTCGATATCACATAGTATTGTCATTTTACCGTGTTTTAATACTGTAGAAACAACAGCGTAAAATCCTTCATCCAAATCATTATAAACGTCCAATTCGTTGTGTATTTTATTATCCATATTTTGTTATAATATTTTATTATAACCTATTAAATTTATATGTTCAATTGGACGTGAAAAAAACATGATGTATTTATGACACCAATTTTGAATATTTCGTGGGACAATTTCCTCGTTAACTAATTTTTTTGATTTTTTGGGGGTGGTGGGAATAGTATAGATTATAAATGATACCATCGTTAGGTGGTATCATTTTGAATCCCTCTATACTTAAATTTACTGTCTGAAAAACATTATGTTTTTTTTTTTTTCACGTCCAATTTTTAGTGGGAGACAATTTCCTCGTTAACCAATTTTTGATTTTTCGGGGGGTGGTGGAGTAGTATATAGGGTGGAGAAATGATACCCTCGTTAGGTGGTATCATTTTGAATCCCTCTATACTACTCGAGGACCTTCCAAACCCGGGCATTTAAGCCCAAAAAAGGCAGGCCAATGACCGTTGGCCCGTTTGTTTCCGAATTTACTAATATCTGCAATACAGTCGAAATATGTGCATTAGATGAAGGAGGCAATGGGGCGGTTAATTTAACCTAGCTAGTTCATTCTCCTATCACACGAAGCCGGTATGTAAGACCGTGAAAAAGGCTGAGTGTGAGTGCATGTGATATATGGAGATTCAGCCGTAACAGTGTTATCCTATATGATGATGATATTTGACGGTTGGTCATATCGGACAGGGAATGATCGATACCGGGGTACGCAAAGTATGATGCAATATATGTTTTCGGGCCCAGCTACTGTCGTTTCGCGGCTTATCATTATATACGAGTTGCTATTATTCGAGTTCAGGTGTGGCGTTTATATGTTGTTATTTGGTTAGATGATAATGTGTTTCACATATTCTGAAGACGACAGAAAAAGAGAAGATAATACACGGCGGTATAGTAATTGCCCATATATTAGTGAGTGACGTGTGTGTGCAAGTATCAGGCAAACAGTCGTTCTGCCAGTTTATAGTTTATTGATTGTTTCAACTGACGGCCTCATTTAAACGAAAACAAGAGCATCGTTATCACAAAGCTAATCTCCTCGCTAGCAGCCTTGATAAAAGTAATTGAATAAACTAACAAGAGGGCCATGATGGCCCTAATTCGCTCACCATGAACACCAGACGAGAATGTGACATTGAGTTCATATGTTTTAAAAAAATTGTGCTATTTTTAGATGGCGGTCATCTTGGATTAAGCGATGACTCTCATTTTACCAAATCTGAAAATGCTTCACCCAAGGATACTGCCAGCATCGGCCATGTGGTTCCTGAGAAAAAGACGTTCAAAATCTCGAATAAATGGACCTTTTGGTGGCCATCATGGATGACATAATCATCCGATTCCGACAAATATTGCACCAGAGCAATCGCCTCATCTATACCTTCCATTTGATATATGACATGAGCATATTCGGTCAAAAATAAAATTTGATCCCAATTTGACCCCACGGGCCACGCCCATTTTTGACCCCGGGGTCACCATTTTCACAACTTTGAAAGAGCATTGAAAATCGATCATTCCTACGAAATTTAGTCAAAATCCGGCTAGTGGTTCACGAGAAGAAGATTTTTTAAGAATTTATGCTATTTTTAAACGGCGGCCATCTTGTATTAGCGATGACCTCCATTTTAACAAATCTGAAAAGGCTTCACCCATGGACCATAACTGTTAAGTTTGGCTACCATGGGCCAAGCAGTTCATGTGAAGAAGAATTTTGAAATCTCTAATAAAAGAACAACCTTTTGACATTTTGGCGGCCATCTTGGATGACATAACAATCTGATTTCGACAAAAAATGTACCAGAGTGATCGCCTCATTGATACCTTCAATTTGATATATAAAAGGACCATATTCGGTGAAAATTAAAATTTGACACCAATTTGACCCCACGGGCCACGCCCATTTTTCACCCCGGGGTCACCATTTTAAAAACTTTGAAAGAGCATTGTACATCGATCATTCCTACCAAGTTTCGTCAAAATCCGGCTAGCGGTTCATGAGAAGATTTTTTAAGAATTTATGCTATTTTTAGACGGCGGCCATCTTGGATTAGCGATGACCTCCATTTTAACAAATCTGAAAAGGCTTTACCCATGGACCATAACTTTTAAGTTTGGCTACCATGGGCCAAGCGTTTCATGTGAAGAAGAATTTTGAAATCTCTAATAAAAGAACGACCTTTTGACCTTTCGGCGGCCATCTTGGATGACATAACAATCCGATTTCGACCAGAGTGATCGCCTCATTGATACCTTCAATTTGTTATATGACATGACCATATTCGGTCAAAAATAAAATTTGACCCCAATTTGACCCAACGGGCCACGCCCATTTTTTACCCCGGGGTCACCATTTTAACAACTTTGAAAGAGCATTGTACATCGATCATTCCTACCAAGTTTTGTCGAAATCCGGCCAGCGGTTGAGAAGAAGATTTTTGAAGAATTTGTGCTATTTTTAGACGGCGGCTATCTTGGATTACGTAATGACGTCATTTTAACAATTTTGTAATCCCCTACTTAAGGACCATGACCAAGAAGTTTGGTGACTATAGGCCCAATGGTTACCGAGGAGAAGACGTTTGAAACTGTTCACGGACGACGGACGACGACGACGGACGACGGACACATTGCGGTAACAATAGCTCACATGAGCTTCGCTCAGGTGAGCTAAAAAAAGAGAGAAGGGGGGGGGGGGGAGAGAAAGAGAGTGAGTGAGTGAGTGAATAGGGTTTAACGTCCGCTTTTCTGACATAGAGGTACAAGCCTCAGGGAGTCTACACGCAGACGGGTCAACGGGGTCGAGTCCCATATCCACCTGTCCAAGGGGGTAAATCCCAACTTCAGAACTCAATATTTACAATCAAAATATATATTCAGTCCTGAAATTAGAACAACCTGATCTGGTGCCAGGCCCTCGCCACACCAGCATCATTTATCCCATCCCCTAAAAGTAATAGGATTAGCGCTAATCTTACTTTTATATATGGGGCATAGCCCGACTCAACTCTCACATACAAGAAAGCCAAAAATGTACATGAGGGCCAAATCCGGTATAGTGGGTTCCGGAAAGTATGAACCCAATCGTTAAGCCAGTTTAGTCGCCTTTTACGACAAGCAATGGCTACTGCAGCACTATTCTCAGGATCAGTTGATCCCGCCCGGTGCCTGCACGGGGCAGAGAAAGAGAGAGAGAGTGGGGGACAGAGAGAGAGGGAGAGAGAGAGGGAGAGGGGAAGAGAGTGTGAGACGGACAGAGAGTCAAAGTTGTTGATCCCTTTAGAGAGAGAGAGAGAGAGAGAGAGAGAGAGAGAGAGAGAGAAAGAGAGAGAGAGAGAGATGTGATAAATCCTAATATGGATGTAAAGAGGAAACTGAGGACTGGGTTTGTTCAACCGCCGCCTCCCTAAACCTACTCACCATTAACAATATACAGGAAGCTGAATATTTTAAGAATACATAAGTGTATAAGTGTCAAAAGTGTGATGCCGCAGATGCGATTTCCTGACACCTAGGCCACGAAAAAAGTCATAGTATTGTATATGTTTTTATTATTTTGTTTTTTGCCGGGAGCAGGGGGAGGGGGTCCGGACCCTCTCTCCCTCACCACTCCCCCCCCCCCCCCCCCCCACCCCCCCCCCCCCCCCCCCCCCCCCCCCCCCCACCTGTATCCGCGCCTGCTACCATAATCTGTTGCATACGGGAAATGATAAAACATGACGTCCCCATTATTCAATTTTCAATCATTACGCTGTTTACGCACATCGCGGTCACGTGATCAAATTGTACAAACACGGAAGCACTCCAAATGCGTTGCCCGGGTACAGCGCGACAAGAAATGAAATCAGAAAGCGGAAAAAGTTTAGTGTGGCGCAAAAATTTGAAATATCTGTATTCAAAACCGTTGATGATTCTATAAATGGGTATCTGTATGAGCAAGCCAAAGTGTAAAGACAAAAATAGAAGGAAAAGGAGCGGTGTTTTCGCCATTTTTCTGAGGAAATTGCCGCAGTCGAATTCTTCGAATGATGATGAAAATGAAAGTGGCATTTCTGAAGTTCAAGAAACGTCGTTGTTCAGTACAACAGCCATGAGAAGAATGGCTATAGACACGCCACGAAAAAGCAAGGAAAGTGTTTCCGTTAAAGTGACAACGCCGGTAGAAGTGAACTTCGTTTACTTTGTTCCAAAAAGTAAGCTGGTTGTGAATCCATTTGACTTTGATTCTCACAAGAACGATGACAAACCAAAAGTGGTTGAACACAAAATTAGTGGTGTTTCCACTGAAATTACATTTAAAAAAATTCTGTATGAATTATTCACACCAGTTCAACAATAATATAGGCAGATTAGACCTGTACAAATGGGATTTACCTGGAAATGTGAAATGGTTTATCAATGCACATGATAGTGGATCGCGGATGCAGCTCTAATTGGTGTGGATTTTGACAATCATGGTTAATAAATTCAACCACCGTACAGAATGAAGAAATATCTAGAAATATAATATCAGTACAGAAGTTCAAATCCGAATGAAAACGGAAGTGATGTAGAAATGAAGCAGACTTTGTTTAACTGAAAACTGCATATCCACAAAATGAAACCACTAACAATGAATAGCATAAAACCCATTTGTGCAAAGGCTATCGATGACGCAGCTGAAGTACCTCGGACAGCGTTTGCCAGAAAAGTGTTCCTGGTAGGGAAGTAGTAATTACATGTAACTATTTGAGGTGAAGATCTGTGAAAGAAATTCCAAGATCTGCAAGTATTTATTCGCTCAATCTACATGAATGCAGTTGAATATCACCAGAACGGAGAATGAAAATTCTGATCATAGAAATGGAGCAGGACTTTGTTTCATCATGACGTGATCATCAAACAATTACATGCTTCTTTGCATATATCCAGAATATGTTGTTATTTTATTCAGTCAGTTCAGGGAGTCCCCAGATGCATAACACGACTGTGACTGGAGAAATGGGCTTATGGCTTGAACTAGTTGCGAACGGTAACTTGCAATCTACTCGCGTACCGTAGCAACGGACGGTACAGGAGTAGATTGCAAGAGTTACTGTTCGTAACTATGCCTGTACAACCAGCACAGGCCCAGTTCAGACTATACATCTGTACAGTCTGATAAATCATTAACTTCCTGTATTATGCCATTAAGTTTGGCCATAAACACCATTTTCCAGTCACAGCCACAATTAATTTGGACTTCCAGAAGAAATTAATCAGACTTTGTTTCCCTTCATACCTACTACTATACCTTTATTACCTACAACTATTCCTTTATGTCTTGTATATGTAATTGCAGCCTGTAGCTCTGTGACCATCCTGTATGTACGGTATGGGAGGATCACATAGTTACTATCATATATGTGGATGTGACTGGAGAAATTGGGCTTATAGGTATTGTGACCAGTGTAGCTCCTGATCTAATAGTACACTAATGTATTGCTGTAGCCTGATAAATGTGCAGATGCACAGGCTGATCTGGATCTACACTGGTTGCAAAATTCATAAGCCACATTTCTCCAGCAGCTTATGTGTTAAAAAGCAGCTTGTTAGTACCACAAAGTGTGCTTCACCGACTGAATGGCAACAATGCAGACTGTTCAGGCTGGTCTATAATTGTCAGAAATGCCATAAGCCCACTTTCTTCATTCAAAGCCTTATGAGGTATGAGTAGATACAGATCAGCCTGTGCATCTGTACAATCTGATCAGGATATGCAAGTTGTTCGCCATTCCATCAATGAACCACACATCATGCTTCTAACAAGCAATGTGGATCGTTATCAGGCTACAGGAGTGTGCTTCCAGCAAGCAATATAGATTGTTATCAGGCTAAAGGAGTGTGCTATTTGATCAGGACTTCTGTCACAAATCTCATAAGCCCCATTTCTCCAGTTGCAGCCACATGTGAGGTCCTACCACATGACAAACTTGGAGCAATTGGAAGTTGTGAACATGTACAGTATATATATTGATTGACAAACTTGCAAGTTGACAGATCTAAATTATTCACGAGACAAACCATGTAGACTATGATTGTCATTGTTCATAATAGATATTATAATCTCATCTCCCCATCTCCTCATACACATCTGTGCAGTCAGGTCAGGACCCACACTCCAGATAAGGAATTAGTAAAATGAGTATTTTCACTCCATCATTTCTGAAGCAATTGGGTATTTAAACATTTTAATTGGGTAAAATAAAATCGCACTACTGTTTACACATCAACAGACAGCAATTATTGAAAAGTTTGCTTCGAAATGAAAACATCTCTTGGAGACAATTCTAATGAAATACCAAGATGATGTGTTTTCCTGGAAAATAAGAAAAAATATGCTATATTTGTGGTGTGTATTGTTTTCTGCAGCATGATAAAGGTACCACAAAATTGATAATTGATTTTTGATACTCGCTACTTCTGATTTCAATTGGGTTTTTGGCAATTTTTATTGGGTATTTAAGCAAATACGCAGCTTATCTGGAGCTCTGGGATCTATGCAGTTCACCATGCAGTCACTCAAGTTGTTGTAGATCTAGATCTGTGAAATGATTAGATTCTATTATTACTGAGTGAGCGTCCAAGAGCATCTAGACCCACACTTGTGGATAATTGAACAAATGCGTTCAATAGCCGATTTCACCAAAATTGCTAAGCATACTCATCTAGCTAAGTATACTTTGAGGGAGTAATTATTTATTTTTCCCGAAATGCATTATTTGATATAGAACTAACAACTGCATATATTTGATGATTAAAAGTATGCAGAATTATTATACATAATTTATTACATTATCACAGCCATAATGGCTGTGATAATGTAATAAATTCAGTATAATAAAAGTTAATAAATTTATCCTTAAATTGAAAGTTTATCCCTCAAAGTGTGCTTAGCAAGATAAGTATACTTTGCAATTTTGGTGAAATAGGATTATGGAGCTACACTGGGTTGATATGAATAAGCCTGGTTTCAACAGATTCATCAGGTTGGGCGGTTGGTTGAGAGCATGTGAAGAGTATATTTAACGGTGCATGAGGTTCATCCATACCGGAATCCCGATATCTCTGGTGTGAGCCTCGGGTACATTTTCGGCTTTCTGGTTCGTGAGAAATTAGATCTGGTTATACCCATTATAAAAGTAATAAGATTAGTACTAATACTATTGCTTTTGGGGAGTGGGGCGAAGTGACTCTGGTGTGATAAGGAACTGGCACCAGATCAGGTTATTCTAATTTCAGGGCTGAATATATATTTTTTCTGTAAACTGAAAGAAATGGTTTACGCCACAATTGATTTTGGGTTTGCCCAAACCTGGGGCCCGCTTCACTAAACTTTGTACGATAAAAAAGTTTGTACAAACATTTCTATGAATTTGCTTCTCACATTAACATGTTTCTCTAATGTTACCAGTTTGTGCCTACAGGTTCATGTCATTAACTGTAGCACACCCACGAAAGATTTTGTTAAATCGTCACAAATGTTATTGTGGATTTCAATTCTGCACTTACAACAACATACTTTTAGGGTCAGTCATGTTCGGGCAAACCAACATACATGTTTAGGGCCTTACTGTACATGGGTTACTGGCTGACAAAAGGTTTTATGATATTTTTGGTGAGTGTAGATCCTGATCTGTATGCGGTCAAAGTTGAAACGGTCATAGATTGATCAAAACTGTTATTCCAAGACGATACATGTAACAATGTTCAATTGACTTACTTGCGATCAGTGTACAGAGACACATGCAGATCTGGGGCTACACTGACTGCAAAAGTCATAAGATCCATTTTGCCAACCAGTTTCCCCCGTTTCACTAAGCTTTGTACGACAAAAATGTTTGTACGAAGACTTTTGTAAATTAAGTTTACAAATTAACGTGGTTCATTAATGCTACCATTTTCCACCTACATGCAGAGGTCGTTAAATCTCAACAAATTCACCACAGATTTCCAAAAACAGGCTGCTAATGCGAACTTTTCTGTACATTTTAGTTTTGTACTTACAAACATCTTGTACAGGTAATATATGGGATTTAATACTAAACCCATTGACCCGGCCTTAAATGACCTTAGCTGTTGATAGGTCGTTAAACCCCAACAAACAAACAAACAACATTCATAGTCGTACAAAGTTTAGTGAAACGGGCCCCTCGGTCCTATTTCAAATGAATCTATTGTTCCTTTATGCATATCATTTAAAGTAAAACAGATGTGACATTTGTACATAAAACCTTCAAAAGTGTAACTGAAAACTGGACTTGTTTGTTTTATGCCTCAGCCTTTACAAAACTCCAGATAAGGTGCTTATGGCGTATTTTACACACTTATTTTAGCAGAATACACATTGATTATCAAAAGCGAGAGTACAAAACTGAAAATACTCACAGCAATGTGAAAATACGCATTGATTTTCAAATCGAGTAGTGAAAATAATGTAATAAAGTTAAAAATTTACTTAGTTGAGCTGCAAAAACAGCATTGTTTGCTTTTTGCAGCTCAAATAAGTGAAGTTTTAAATTTGATTTATTTTTAAACATCTGTTCCCTATTTAATTTTAAAGGAAGGAAAATCAATACTACATTTGTAAAAGTAAAATACGCATTGAATTTGAAATCAGGGGGGTATAATACTCTTTAGATACAAAACTTATCTGGAGCATGGCTTTATATGTGGCTGTGACGGGAGAAATTGGGCTTATGCGACTTGTTGCCAGCCTCGCTCCTGATCTGATAGCACCCGATAGCCGCCCGATAAGGACCTATGATGTTCGTTAGATGCAAGATGGGTGGTCCACTGACTGAATGGCAAACAGTGCAGACCCTGATCAGACTGTGCACATACACAGCCTGATCTGGGGCTACACTGGTCGCATAACCTATAAGCCCAATTTCTCCAGTCACAGTCACATATTAGTGATGGAGCTTATGGAATTTGTAGCCAATCTACTGTAGTTATTGATGTGACTAGAGAAATGAGGCTTGTTGTGGCCCGTCTAGCTCCTGATATGTGACCTGAGAAATGGGGCTTATGGCAGTTGTGGCCAGTCTAGCTCCTGATCTGTGATCTGAGGAATGGGGCTTTAAGGCAGTTGTGGCCCGTCTAGCTCCTGATATGTGACCTGAGGAATGGGGCTTATGGCAGTTGTGGCCAGTCTAGCTCCTGATCTGTGATCTGAGGAATGGGGCTTTAAGGCAGTTGTGGCCCGTCTAGCTCCTGATATGTGACCTGAGGAATGGGGCTTATGGCAGTTGTGGCCAGTCTAGCTCCTGATCTGTGACATGAGGAACGGGGCTTATGGCAGTTGTGGCCAGTCTAGCTCCTGATCTGTGACCTGAGGAATGGGGCCTATGGCAGTTGTGGCCTGTCTAGCTCCTGATCTGTAACCAGAGGAACGGGGCTTAGGCAGTTGTGGCAAGTCTAACTCCTGATCTGTGACACGTGGAATGGACCTTATGGCAGTTGTGGCCCGTCTAGCTCCTGATCTGTGATCCGAGGAATGGGGCTTATGGCAGTTGTGGCCCGTCTAGCTCCTGATCTGTGACCTGAGGAATGGGGCTTATGGCAGTTGTGGCCAGTCTAGCTACTGATCTGTGACCTGAGGAATGGGGTTTATGGCAGTTGTGGCCCGTCTAGCTCCTGATCTGTAACCAGAGAACGGGGCTTATGGCAGTTGTGGACCGTCTAGCTCCTGAT
This sequence comes from Conchocele bisecta, assembly GCA_029237695.1. NCBI lineage: Eukaryota > Metazoa > Mollusca > Bivalvia > Lucinida > Thyasiridae > Conchocele > Conchocele bisecta. The sequence goes on from CM055274.1 coordinate 46,307,658, forward strand.
CTGTGATCTGAGGAATGGGGCTTATGACAGTTGCAGCCCGTCTAGCTCCTGATCTGTGACCTGAGGAATGGGGCTTATTGCAGTTGTGGCCCGTCTAGCTCCTGATCTGTGATCTGAGGAATGGGGCTTATGACAGTTGCAGCCCGTCACTCCTAATCTGTGACCTGAGGAATGGGGCCTATGTCAGTTGTGGCCCGTCTAGCTCCTGATCTGTGAACTGAGGAATGGGGCCTATGGCAGTTGTGGCCCATCTAACTCCTGATCTGTGATCTGAAGAATGGGGCTTATGACAGTTGCAGCCCGTCTAGCTCCTGATCTGTGACCTGAGGAATGGGGCCTATGTCAGTTGTGGCCAGTCTAGCTCCTGATCTGTGAACTGAGGAATGGGGCCTATGGCAGTTGTGGCCCATCTAACTCCTGATCTGTGATCTGAAGAATGGGGCTTATGACAGCCCGTCTAGCTCCTGATCTGTGACCTGAGGATTGGGGCCTATGGCAGTTGTGGCCCGTCTAGCTCCTGATCTGTGATCTGAGGAATGGGGCTTATGACAGTTGCAGCCCGTCTAGCTCCTGATCTGTGACCCGAGGAATGGGGCCTATGGCAGTTGTGGCCAGTCTAGCTCCTGGTCTGTGACTAGAGAAATGGGGCTTGTGGTAGTTGTGGCCCGTCTAGCTCCCGATCTGTGACCTGAGGAATGGGGCTTATGGCAGTTGTGGCCAGTCTAGCTCCTGGTCTGTGACTGGAGAACTAGGGCTTGTGGCAGTTGTGGCCCATCTAGTTCCTGATCTGTGACCCGAGGAATGGGTCTTATGGCAGTTGTGGCCCGTCTAACTCCTGATCTGAGGAATTAGGCTTGTGCTTGTGGCCCATCTAGCTCCTGATCTGTGACCTGAGGAATGGTGGTTGTGGCCAGACTAGCTCCTGGTCGGTTACTGGATAAATGGGGATTATGGCAGTTGTGGCCAGTCTAGCTCCTGATATGTGATCTGAGGAATGGTGGTTGTGGCCAGTCTAGCTCCAGGTCTGTGACTCGAGAAATGGGGCTTATGGCAGTTGTGGCCCGTCTAGCTCCTGGTCTGTGACTAGAGAAATGGGGCTTGTGGCAGTTGTGGCCCGTCTAGCTCCTGATCTGTGACCTGAGGAATGGGGCTTATGGCAGTTGTGGCCCGTCTAGCTCCTGGTCTGTGACTGGAGAACTAGGGCTTGTGGCAGTTGTGACCCATCTAGTTCCTGATCTGTGACCCGAGGAATGGGTCTTATGGCAGTTGTGGCCCGTCTAACTCCTGATCTGAGGAATGGGGCTTGTGCTTGTGGCCCGTCTAGCTCCTGATCTGTGACCTGAGGAATGGTGGTTGTGGCCAGACTAGCTCCTGATCGGTTACTGGATAAATGGGGATTATGGCAGTTGTGGCCAATCTAGCTCCTGATATGTGATCTGAGGAATGGTGGTTGTGGCCAGTCTAGCTCCAGGTCTGTGATTCGAGAAATGGGGCTTATGGCAGTTGTGGCCCGTCTAGCTCCTGATCTGTGACCTGAGGAACGGGGCTTATGGCAGTTGTGGCCCGTCTAGCTCCTGATCTGTGACCTGAGGAACAGGGCTTATGACAGTTGTGGCCAGTCTAGCTCCTGATCTGTGACCTGAGGAATGGGGCTTATGGCAGTTGTGGCCCGTCTAGCTCCTGATCTGTGACCCGAGGAACGGGGCTTATGGCAGTTGTGGCCCGTCTAGCTCCTGATCTGTGACCTGAGTAACGAGGCTTATTGCAGATCTGGCCCGTCTAGCTCATGATCTGTGACCTGAGGAACGGGGCTTATGGCAGTTGTGGCCAGTCTAGCTCCTGATTTGTGACCTGAGGAATGGGGCTTATGGCAGTTGTGGCCAGTCTAGCTCCTGATCTGTGACATGAGGAACGGGGCTTATGGCAGCTGTGGCCCGTCTAGCTCCTGATCTGTGACCCGAGGAACGGGGCTTATGGCAGTTGTGGCCAGTCTAGCTCCTGATCTGTGACATGAGGAACTGGGCTTATGGCAGTTGTGGCCAGTCTACCTCCTGATCTGTGACCTGAGGAACGGGAATTATGGCCGTTGTGGCCAGTGTAGCTACTGATCTATGGAGAATCATGTGACCGAAAATGGCAACGATTCCAAAATGTTTGCCAAGATCTGCGAATAAAAGCAGGTAAACAATTTTATTTTTGTTTGTTTGTTGGGGTTTAACGGCCTATCAACAACTAAGGTCATTTAAGGCCGTGTCAATGGGTTTAGTACTAAATCACATATATTACCTGTACAAGTACATGTACATGACAATCCCAAAATCAAAACTGAATATTTCAATAAAAAAAAATATATATTCAGCCCTGAAATCAGAATAATCCTGATCTGATGCCAGGTCCTCGCCACATCAGAATCACTTAATTTAATTTCATATACATATAGCCTATGGAATGGACGCTTTCACCCGTAAGTAACAAGAATGGACACTCCCATCTTATTTGTTTCAGACTATTCCAATATCACACAAAGGGGTATTGTTTTTAGAAATATCCACAAATGGTGCAGATCCTGATGAGTCGGCCCGTTACGAGCCGGCTCAACTGGATCTACGCCATTTGCAAACATTGGGATCTGTAGTGTTAAAAGGGTTAATTTTGAACTTTACCAGTACGTTTTGGTAGATTTTTTGCAATCGCCATAATATTTGATCATGTGATTCCACACTTTGGAAAATGGGGCTTATGGAATTGGTGGCCAGTATAGCTCTGACCTGTGAACTAATAAAAATGCTTTGCTTTTTGTTGATGTTTTTTTTATTATTTAACTGTCATTACAGCAAACATTGTTTAGAAAAACACTTTGGTGATAAAAACATGCAAAAAGTGGAAATAAAATACTGATGAAATCCATAAACTATGTAAGTTTCAGTGTCAGCATGGTCTACACTATTCACCATTCAGGGAAGTGAGTGAGTGAGTGAATAGGGTTTAACGTCCGCTTTTCTGACATAGAGGTATAAGCCTCAGGGAGTCTACACGCAGACGGGTCAACGGGGTCGTGTCCCGTATCCACCTATCCAAGGAGGGTAAATCCCAACTTCAGAACTCAATATTTACAATCAAAATATATATTCAGTCCTGAAATTAGAACAACCTGATCTGGTGCCAGGCCCTCGCCACACCAGCATCATTTATCACCATCCCCTAAAAGTAATAGGATTAGCGCTAATCTTACTTTTATATATGGGGCATAGCCTGACTCATTCAGGGAAGTGAATCATTCATAAGATTAATAATAATGTGACTGTGGCTGGAGAAATGTGGATTATAGCATTTTTGACCATTGTAGTCCTAGATCAGCCTGCGCATTCTCATAGTCTGATGATCAGTAGCCTATTTCATCAACATTGCAAAGTATACTTTAGTAGCAAAGTATACTTTGAGGGAGAAATTTTCAATTTTAGGATAAATTTATTAATTTTTATTACCGGTATACTGAATTTATTACATTATCACAGCCAATTTGGCTGTGATAATGTAATAAATTCAGTATAATAATTCTGCATACTTTGAATCATGAAATATATGCATTTGTTAGTTCTATATGAAATAATGCATTTCAGGAAAAATAAATGATTACTCCCTCAAAGTATACTTTGCTAGTAAAGTATACTTTGCAATGTTGGTGAAATCGGCTACAGGGCCTGTACTGATCGTCATTCATCTGTCATGATTCTAACAAACATTATGTATCATTATCAGACGTCAGGCGTGCACCAGGAGATCAGGAGTTAGACTGGCTAGAAATGCTATACGCACCATTTATGGAGAATAGTAGGTTAGTGCCGTGAATGGGAAAAAATATCTGGCAAGGCTTAGGAAATTGGATGGGCGAGGCTCTGTCGAGCCAATCCCGTTTCCGTGCCGCACCAGATATTTTTTCCCATTCACGGCACTAACGCACTGTGTTGACGGGATAAATCTAGTTACAGCGACAAATGTGAAATAAATAGAATGGTTTTAGTTTAGCCGCCAGCTGAAAAAAGGGAACTAACCTTCGCAACCAGCAGGAAATCGCAAAATCAGACTAAACCTGTATGGAGGTGGGGTGGGGGTGTTAAATCATGCACGGAAAATACAATTAATTTCCTAACCAATAAATGTATTACAATATCCTGATCTGGTGGCAGGTATCCTTACCATACCATTACACTTGACTCTAGGTGTGAATGAAGTAAAGAATGTCTGAATGTAAACTTGTCACATGACACAATTCTGCAATTGCCATAAGGTCCCTTTTGTCAGCCGGCGACTCATTTCTCCACTTACACAGTGGACCCACAAAACCACTAATGCCCTATATATAATTTTTATAGAAATGAGCATACACATTTTAGTCTGGAGATGGGGCCTCGGTTTGACGTTCAAGTCTCATCCGAAAGGCCAATGGGGTGGAAATAGTATGAAAGTATCTTTTCAGGCCGAGGGCAGCGATTGAACCCACGACCTCCGGTATGAAGTCCAAGTTTCTGCCACTAAATTATCAAGCCGTACATTTTTCAACATTGTATCCTTGGCAATGGGTTAACACTTGTACAAACATCTGACAAAACCAGCCTTGCGACACCATTTTGTATTGGGCCATAGAAAATCAGTAAGTATTAAAACTCTGAATTTTTCATTAAAACTGGGTACCGTAATATGGACACATTTATTTGGGGAAACACATACAAATATATGGTTTCCCTACAACAGTGAGTGTGCCAATATTTAGGGTTAGCTCCACATAAGCTCTGTGTCATAAGCGTACTATACCCCCTGATTTCAAAATCATTGCCTATTTTACTTTCACAAATGGATTATTGATTTTATTCATTACTAAATAGGGAATAAATGATAACTAGAAAATGTGTTCATAGAACACGGATGCCCCACATATCGCTTTGATAATAAATGAGGCCAAATTCCAAGTAAAAATTTTGTTTTACCTGAGCGTTAAAGTTTTTGAAGCACCAAGTATGTGACCTTGACCCTGGGCTTGGCGGGGGCAGGACAAACATGGATTTGGCACAAGGCGGTAAAGGACCATTAGAGCAATGCGTATATGAAGTATGAAGCTGATCCGTGAAAGAAAACAGAAATTATAAGATATTTACCTGAGCGTTAAAGTTTTTGAAGCACCAAGTATCAGGACCCTGGGCTTGGCGGGGGCAGAACAAACGTGGATTTGGTACAGGGCGATAGAGGACCATTAGAGCATTGTGTATATGAAATATGAAGCAGATCGGTCAAAGGATGAAGAAATTATGAGACATTTACCCGAGCGTTAAAGTTTTGTGATGGACGGACGGGACGGACACTAAATGCCCCCTCCACTATCGTGGTGGGGCATAAAAAAATGCCCCCTCCACTATTGTGGTGGGGCATAAAAAAAATATAACAAATTTAAACATTCACTTTTTGCACCTCAACTACGTGAATTTTCAACTTTATGACAGTATTTTCACTACTCAATTTGAAAATCAATGCGTATTTTCACATTGCTGTGCGTATTTTGTACTCCCACTTTTGATAATTAATGCGTATTCAGCTAAAATAATTGCGTAAAATACGCCAATACGCACCTTATCTGGAGCTCTGCCCTATTTAATAGGAATGTCCCAAAGCAAATTGTGACCGACTATTTAGGGTTATTACGGTAAGTGGAGTACATGTATTTATTATTCAACGTTGTATAAAATGAGTGTGAAAAATATATAGACCTACAAATAAAAAAATATATAATTTAACAATCTATTTTAGACGTGGTTGGGGATGAGAATCCAAATTAATTTTCTCTGGCCTTTTATTAATCTGCATGATACCACTACCACAGGTGGAAGACTCGGACATGTGACACACAAAAATGCCCATTTAAAATCACCCCACCCACCTGGTCTCGTACGGTACCGTACTGTTCTGTACAGTACGAGACCAGGTGGGTGGGGTAAATGGGATTTGTTTTTTTTTAATGGGAATTTTTGTGTGTCACAGGTCCGAATCTTCCACCTGTGACCAATACCTGCTCGAAATTACCTGTTAGGGTGTGAAGCAGTATAAAGAGATCTATAGATAGAATACATGTACAAATGGGACAACTATCACAATGACGACAGTGATCATGTACACAAAATACAATATATTGCTCATAAAAATAATGAAAATCTACAAATGTAATGATCATCATGATGATGATTATGATGAAAATTTGATGGTCCAAAATGTTGGGCTGGATAGCTCGTTTGTAGGCCAATCTTATATGTGACAGTGACTGAAGAAATGGGGCTTATCGGTTTTGTGACCAGTGTAGATCCAGATCAGCATGTGCATCCGCACAGTCTGATCAGGATCTGCACTGTTCAGCATTCCATCAATGAAACACCCGTCATTCTTCTAACTAGCAGTGTAGATCCAGATCAGCCTATACATCCGCACAGTCTGATCAGTATCTGCACTGTTCACCAATTATCGCTCGTTGTCAGTCTACAGGAGTGCGCTACTTAATCTGGATCTACACTGGTCACAAAACCCACAAGCCCCATTTCTTCAGTCACAGCCACGTATTATGTGGCTGTGACAAATGGGGGTTAATTGGTTATGCACCCGGTGTAGCATCAGATCAGTCACAGGTGGAAGACTCGGACCTACATGTAGGACCCAATAAATGGCTCATTTGAAAAACGTTACCCCACCCATTTCCGAACAATATACAGTATAGCCTTTCGAAAACGCTATAGTGTCTATTGTACGGAAATTGGTGGGCGAGGTAACGGTTTACAAATGAGCCATTTGTCAGGTCCTAGGTCTGAGTCTTCCACCTGTGAGATCAGCCTTTGTATCCACGCAGTTTGATCAGGGCCAGAACTGTTCGCCATTCAGTCAGTGACTCAGATTTGAATTATTTGTTTAATGCATCGCACATCAAATAAATATCCTCAAATGAAAGAAATAATGAGTAACCTACTTAGAGACAACTTCCTGGGTACATGTTACTGTATGTTTGACATTAGAATAAATATAATCTGTAATTTTGTCATTGATCCAGTGGCCGATTTCACCAATATTGCAAAGTATACTTTTCTAGCAAAGAAATGCATTATGTCATATAGAACTTAAGACTGCATATATTTGAGGATTAAAAGTATGCAGAATTATTATACTGAATTTATTACATTATCAATAATTAATTAATAAATTTATCCTTAAATTGAAAATGTCTCCCTCAAAGTATACTTTGCTAGATAAGTATACTTTGCAATATTGATGAAATCGGCTACAGGCCTCGACAAATCCACTTGTTCACTCGTACTGGCGAGTGCTTTTTTTTTTTTACTTGGACGAGTGGTAATTTGATGAGACAGTGAAGCATAAACATTAAATGATTAAAACATATAAGAGTGTACGAGTTTAAATCCAATCTGGACGAGTGTAAAATGAAGAATTTGTTGAGGCCTGTGATACAGTGGAACTTCTCTAAACCGGACACCCTGGGGTCCCCAGGGTGTCCGGTTTAGAGAGGTTACAATGTAACCACGCTTTGTAATCACAGACACTACTGGTATCATTAGAGATGAATGACAGTGAAACCCCATCAACATTAAACACAATGAAGGTTTCTGTGTGTCCTGTATGTACAGGTTCCACTGTAAAACTAAGCAACATGACGTTAAAACTAAAATTCAACAAGAAGTTACTCATGATTTTCAACATTGGCAATTTTTATAAATAATAAATGGATCTACATGCTAAGACAATCATTCGAAAAAATGTGCGACTGTTAGATCTATAATACAATATACTAAAATAGTTGTTTGAAAATATCTGAATGGTATCAATGAAAGTCAAATACACATGATCACAAAACAATAAAATATTGCCAATTCCTGCCTCATTTTTTTAAAATTAAATAAAAACATGTATGACCTGATTCATTCATGTAGCCCATTTCACCAACATTGCAAAGTATACTTTTCTAGCAAAGTATACTTTGAGGGAGAAATTTTCAATTTTAGGATAAATTTATTAATTTTTATTATACTGCATTTATTACATTATCACAGCCAATTGGCATAAATTCAGTATAATAATTCTGCAAATTTTTAATCATGAAATATACGCATTTGTTAGTTCTATATGAACTACCGGTAATCCATTTCAGGAAAAATAAATGATTACTCCCTCAAAGTATACTTTGCTAGAAAAGTATACTTTGCAATGTTGATGAAATAGGCTACTAGTCTGTGATAGGAAGAGTTGTGCTTTTGGTCACCTATCAAAAACCGAGGTAACTGAAATAGTCATTATGTAACTGACTAACCAGACCTATGTCAGTACCACAATTCCTTATAATAATCATTTAACTGACAAAATCTACTATCTCAGATAAGTCAGCCTGACTATTCCTTATCATCCGTTAATCGACTCCGACACCAACTTCGTGTCGATAACACGATCCAATCCGCGGACAAATTGCAATGTGACTGGAAAAATGGGATTTATTGCATCTGCGCAGTCTGATCAGGGACTGCACTGTCTGCCATTTAACTGAGTAACCAGATTTATGTCAGTCCGACCATCCACAGATCTATGTCACTCCGACCATTCCTTATAATCATTTACCTGACTGACCAGTTTTATGTTGCTGCCAAATCTATCAACGATAAATCAATCTGACCATTACTTATGCTTATTTAACTGACTAACCTGTAGCCTCTTTCACCAACATTGCAAAGTATACTTATCTAGCAAAGTACACTTTGAGGGAGTAATCATTTATTTTTCCAGAAATGAATTATTTTATATAGAACTAATGACTGCATATATTTGATGATTAAAAGTATGCAGAATTATTATACTGAATTTATTACATTATCACAGCCAAAATTGCTGTGATAACGTAATAAATTCAGCATAATAAAAATTAATAAATTTATCCTTCAATTGAAAATTTCTCCCTCAAAGTATACATTGCTAGATAAGTATACTTTGCAATTTTGATGAAATCGGCTACAGATCTATGTCGGTCCCACCATCCACAGATCTATGTCAATCCCACCATCCACAGATCTATGTCAGTCCCACCATCCACAGATCTATGTAAATCCGACCATTCCTGATAATCATTTACCTGATTGACTGACTGACTCAAGATTTATGTCAGTGCGACCATCCACAGATTCATGTCTGGCCATTGCTTATAATCACTTAACTGACTGACCAGCCTCCTGTCGATGACAAAGTCGGCTAAGTCAGTCTGACCAATCCTTATAATCACTTAACTGACTGACCAGTTTCGTGTCGATGACAAAGTCCAGCTTGTTCTGTTTATTCTCCTCCTCTGGCCGTGAAGCCAGAGTCTCGTCTAGTCATCTCCGCATCACGACCGCGCTTTTCAATTTCGTCTTCCCCGAGATCTTTTTCCGCAGGTTTTCTCGCATTTTTTCCTGTTTCGATTCCTCCTTCGCTTTAAAGTTTTTCAATATTTTATCCCTGAGTTCTTTTTCCTGCTTTATTAAGTGTTCTTTTTTCCGTTTCAACGCCTCTCTTCGACGATGTTCCTCCTCCAAACGTTTCTGTTTTACTTCCACGACTTGACGAACTCGCTCCTCTTCTAGTTCTATTTCTTGTCGCTTGACATCTTCTTTCACTTTTATCACCTGGAATACAAGACGAGAACTGAAACCTTAACCCTTTCAACACCAAGTAACTTAATAGGATGTTCCATGCCAATGTTTCACGCTATTTCATTAATTTTGTTCATTCAAATTATCCCATTCTTCTAAAAGGGTAATCTGTACGACGTTTAAAATTATTAACAAACAGTGGAGATCCTGATGAGACGGCCGGCTCATCTGGATCTGCACTGTTTGCAAACTTATTGTCAAACATTTTTTGTCTATATTGAGGTCTGTGGTGTTGAAAGGGTTAATAACATAATGATCAATGGGTCAATGACCTTAGTACTAAATCCCATATATTACCAAAATCCAAAAATCAGAACCGAATATTTACAATACCAGATGGCATGTCGAGCCCGCCGATGCATTTGATGGTCTCAGAGTGTATTTATTTGAAGTTTGAATTAAGGGTTGTGGAGATATAAGGTATGTAAAAGCTTTAACACAAACTTTAGTCATTTGATCTTGGGCATGTGGGCCACATGGGTAGGCTATAGAATGAAAATATGGATGATAATAAAGAATTATTTGAAGTAAGTCGGAGTAAGTGTTGTGGAGATATAAGGTATGTAAAAACTTTAACACAAATTTCATTTGACCTTGACCTTGGGCATGTGGACCACATGGGCAGGCTATAGAATGAAAATATGGATGATGAATTAGAAGTATTGGATGTTGCAAGTAAATCGGAGTAAGTGTTGTGGAGATATAAGGTACATGTATGTAAAAACTTTAACACAAAACTCAAAGTTATTTGACCTTGGGCATATGGACCACATGGGCAGGCTATGGAATGCAAATATGGATGGTAAAAAGGAAGTATTGGAAGTTGGAAGTAAATTGGAGTAACAATTGTGGAGATATAAGGTATGTAACAAGAGCTGTAGGAGAACAGCATAGCTCGACTACGAGGGTTGTCGATGTACACATACCTTGACAAAGAAGGTGGCTGCGGCCTACATAAAAACCTTAACCAAGGTTGACTAAAAACATTAACCAAGGGAAACTAGAAATGTGGCCTGTCGGCACACGAATACCCCCACTGGCAGCCAAAGAAAACGAGGCATTTTTGATCATAAGCCATTTAGCCGAGCGTTAAGGTTTCAAACGTATCAAGTCTGTGACCTTGTGTCACGGTACGTAACTCACTATGGGGAGAAAATGTGTATTCGTGCCCGGCTAGCTCAGTCGGTTAGAGCGATGGTACGGTAAACCAGAGTTCCCGGGTTCGAACCCCGGGCCGGTGCACATCTTTCTCACTCTGTGACATTTGGCGCCCAACGTGGGGCTCACACGCTCTTATATGGCGGTGGTCAATAATGTAGAGTTGGCTCTACACATAAATTCCCCACGCGGGTTCTAATGGACCAAATTACAAGTAAACGCCCACTGTCTTCAATCTCTGTAATTATACGATCTGTAAATATATATGAAATATATTTAAGTCAATGTAATAATATAGGCATCTGAAGTTGTGAAAACACAACTTCAATCACACAGGTCTATGGAAAAGTGCCCTAAGAGTACATGCATTACATGGTTACAGATCGTACAATAATAAGTAAAAGTATTTAACAAAGCAAGTTATGATTATGTAAACAACACATACAAAATGGCGGAGCAGGGCTGTGTCTAACCAGTTTAGAACCTAGTTGTTTTGCAGTTTCATGAATTAAACCAATACTATCAAATGAGGAAGCATGAAATCTACACATCCCTGAAAGAATAAATGAGTTTACCAAAATAGAGTAATAGAACATACCTGTAAATATATATGAAATATATTTAAGTCAATGTAATAATATAGGCATCTGAAGTTGTGAAAACACAACTTCAATCACACAGGTCTATGGAAAAGTGCAACGGGGCATAGCGCGTAGCATGCATTGTGCATATTAGTGATCACATGACCTGAACGTGTACAAGGGCCCATTATTGCAGTACCGTTATATACACGGGATGTAAATAATAACAAACGAGGGTCAATACAAAAGTAATTTTATTTCAGCCTACGACACAGTGTCACAATGTCACAGAGTGAGAAAGATGTGCACCGGCCCGGGGTTCGAACCCGGGAACTCTGGTTTACCGTACCATCGCTCTAACCGACTGAGCTAGCCGGGCACGAATACACATTTTCTCCCCATAGTGAGTTACGTACCGTGACATACTACCCCGCCAAATTGGAATTCGTCCCCGAATTCTATATTTAATTCGTCTCTGAAATCCATATTGTTGGTACATTTTGGGCAGTATTTATCAGTCACGGTCCCTCGTTGGGCGCCAAATGTCACAGAGTGAGAAAAATGTGCTCCGGCCCGGGGCTCGAACCCGGGACCTCTGGTTTACCGTACCATCGCTCTAACCGACTGAGCTAGCCGGGCACGAATACACACTTCCTCCCCACAGTGAGTTACGTACCGTGACATACTTCCCCACCAAATTGGAATTCGTCCCCGAATTCTATATTTAATTCGTCTCTGAATTCCATATATTTGGTACATTTTGGGTAATATATATATCAGTCACGGTCCCACGTTGGGCGCCAGATGTCACAGGGTGAGAAAAATGTGCTCCGGCCCGGGGCTCGAACCCGGGACCTCTGGTTTACCGTACCATCGCTCTAACCGACTGAGCTAGCCGGGCACGAATACACACTTCCTCCCCACAGTGAGTTACGTACCGTGACACTTGACCCTGGGAATAGTGTGATAATCCATGCATCAGTGTAGAAGATATAGAGCGGAAGGGAATTTCAATAGGTTTGACCTTTGACCTTCAACTGTGACCTTGACCTTGGACGTAGGTGCGTGGTTATTGATTGCGACACACCTTCTCATCATGAGAAACATCTGTGCCAAGCCATTTGATAATCCATGCATCGGTGTAGAGACATAGAGAGGAAGGGAATTTCAATAGGTTTGACCTTTGACCTTCAACAGTGACCTTGACCTTGGACGTAGGTGTGTGGTTATTGATCGCGACACACCTTCTCATCGTGAGAAACATTTGTGCCAAGCCATTTGGGAATTTCAATATTTTTTACCTTTGAGCTTCAACTGTGACCTTGACCTTGGACGTAGGTGCGTGGTTATTGATCGCGACACACCTTCTCATCCTGAGAAACATTTGTGCCAAGGCATTTGATAATCCATGCATCGGTGTAGAAGATATAGAGCGGAAGGGAATTTCAATAGGTTTGACCTTTGACCTTCAACTGTGACCTTGGACGTAGGTGCATGGTTATTGATTGTGACACACCTTCTCAAAATGAGAAACATCTATGCCAAGCCATTTGATAATCCATGCATCGGTGTAGAAGATATAGAGCGGAAGGGAATTTCAATAGGTTTGACCTTTGACCTTCAACTGTGACCTTGAACGTAGGTGCGTGGTTAGCAATTTGATAATCCATGCATCGGTGTAGAAGATATAGAGCGGAAGGGAATTTCAATAGGTTTGACCTTTGACCTTCAACTGTGACCTTGACCTTGGACGTAGGTGCGTGGTTATTGATGGCGACACACCTTCTCATCATGAGAAACATTTGTGCCAAGCCATTTGATAATCCATGCATTGGTGTAGAAGATATAGAGCGGAAGGTAATTTCAATAGGTTTGACCCTTGACCTTCAACAGTGACCTTGACCTTGGACGTAGATGCGTGGTTTTCCAAGTATGGTTGCTGTAGGCCCAGGAGTATTCCATATACAAGCTTGAGTAAAAAACGTAACCAAGGGGATATAACTAAGTAATCCAAGGATAAAAGTAGGTCAAGGTCAAATATAGGTCAGGGATTATTGATGTACATCACTAGGAGATGAAGTTGTCCAAGTATGGTTGATGTAGGCCCAGAAGTATTCCATATACAAGCTTGACTATAAACATTAACCAAGTAATTGAAGGTTAAATGTAGGTGAAGGTAAAATAAAGGTCAGGGGTTATTGATGTACATCCCTATGAGAAAAAGTTATCCAAGTATGGTGTCTGTATGCACAATAGTATTCCATCTACAATGCTTGACTAAAAACCATTAACCAAGGTTGAGTAAATAAAAACCTTAACCAAGGGAATTAAGTAAGTAATTTAAGGTAAATGTAGGTCAAGGTCAAATATAGGTCAGGGGTTTTTGTTGATGTACATCACTAGGAGATGAAGTTGTCCAAGTATGGTTGGTGTAGGGCCATGAGTATTCCTCTACAAGCTTGACTAAAAACCTTAACCAAAGAGAATTAAGTAAGTAATTCAAGAGGAAAATGTAGGTCAAGGTCAAATATAGATCAGGGGTTATTGATGTACATCACTATGAGAAAAGGTTGTCCAATTATGGTGTCTGTATGCACAATAGTATTCCATGTACAAGCTTGAGTAAAAAGCTTAACCAAGGTCGAGTAAAAACCTTAACCAAGGGGAATTAAGTAAGTAATTCAAGAGGAAATGTAGGTCAAGGTCAAATATATGTCAGGGGTTGTTGATGTACATCACTAGGAGATGAAGTTGTCCAAGTATGGTTGGTGTAGGGCCAGGAGTATTCCATCTACAAGCTTGACTAAAAACGTTAACCAAGGGGAATTAAGTAATTCAAGAGGAAATGTAGGTCAAGGTTAAATATAGATCAGGGGTTGTTGATGTACATCACTAGGAGATGAAGTTGTCCAAGTATGGTGGGTGTAGGGCCAGTAGTATTCCATATAGAAGGTTGACTAAAAACCTTAACCAAAAGGAATTAAGTATGTATTGAAGAGGAAATGTAGGTGAAGGTCAAATATAGATCAGGGGGTTATTGATTTGTACATACCTATGAGAAAAGGTTGTCGAATATGGTGTCTGGATGCACAATAGTATTCAATGTACAAGCTTGACAAAAAACCTTAACCAAGGTTGACTAAAAACCTTAACCAAGGGGAATTAAGTAAGTAATTCAAGAGGAAATGTAGGTAAAGGTCAAATATAGATCAGGGGTTATTGATGTGCATCACTAGGAGATGAAGTTGTCCAAGTATGGTGGGTGTAGGGCCAGTAGTATTGCATATACAAACTTGACTAAAAACCTTAACCAAGGTTGACTAAAAACCTTAACCAAGGGGCATTAACCAAATAATTCAAGAGGAAATGTAGGTCAAGGTCAAATATAGATCAGGGGTTATTGATGTACATCACTAGGAAATGAAGTTGTCCAAGTATGGTGGGTGTAGGGCCAGTAGTATTCCATATACAAGCTTGACTAAAAACCTTAACCAAGGCGTGACGGTGACGCCGACGCAAATTTTTTGAACCCAAACTTCCAAGTCATTTCACCTTGAGCTTGAGCACAGGGCCCCTGTGGGACACAGCATGAATATATGGATGATGACTAATAAGCATATGAAGTTTCAAGTCAATGTGACTTAGTAGTACTGCAGAGATGTAAGGTATTTAAAAACTTTTAACGCATATTTCTGACGGACAGACGCACAGACGTCATTGTGATCACTATTTCTCGCTTTCCGCAAGCGGGCTCGGCAAAAACTATATATTCAACCCTGAAATCTGAATAATCCTGATCTTTTGCTTCGCCACACCAAAATCACTTGGCCCCCTCCCAAAAAGCAGTAGGATCAGTAATAATCTTACTACTTTTATAATGGGCAATAACCCAATTCAACTCCCAGGTAACAAAAGAGCCAAAGATAAAAACGTACCTGAAGGCCAAACCAGGCAAATCGTGATTCCTATACGGAGGATCCCCTACCATTAATTTACACCGTCGCGTTCACCCGATCAACCAACTCTTTGACAAGTGTACCTCAACGAAATACAATACATACCTCTTCAGGCTGACATTGAGCTACCATATTAACCCTAAATATTCGGATACAATTTGCTTTGGGAAACCCCTATTAAATAGGGGTTCCCAAAACAAAGTATATCCAAATACATTGTTACTGTGATTAGACCACTACTGCCATACTAACCATAACTATTGGCACACTCACTGTTGTGGGGAAACCATATATTTGTATATGTTTCCACAAATAAATGGTGTCATATGAGCCTTGAGATGTTTGTCATTCGTGGCTGTGACTGGAAAAATGGGGCTTATGGTATTTGTGACCAGTGTAGCCCCTGATCAACCAGCACACTCACCTAGCCTGATAACCATCTACATTGCTTGTTAGAAGCACGACAGGTGTTTCACTTATGGTATGGCGAACAGTGCAGATCCAGACCAATAACATAATGAGCCATCTCATCAGGATCTGCACTTTTTGAAAGTACGGTAATTTTGATATTTTTTTAGAACAAAAACACCCCAATTTCATAAATAGACTAGTCTGAAAATCATTTTGTGACGGTTGGATTGATTGCAAAATTAACATATCAAAATCCATTCAAGTTACTTTAATAGGGGTGAAAAAGGGTTAAAAGTGATAAAACCTACCCTTGCCCGTTCGAAGAGTTCCTTCATGAGTCGCAATGACTCCAGTTTCCTCTGGGCCAGCAGGAACTTTCTCTCCTCAAGCGCAATCTTCAGCTGCATCTTCTTTTCTTCCTCGCGTTGTTTCCGCTCCAGTCGCTTCTGTTTCCGCTTATCCTCGCGTTCAAATTGACGATGTTCTCGTAGCTTTAGCTTCTCCCGACGTTTCCGGTCTCTTTCCATCTCTTCCGCATCTTGTTTCCGTCTGAATACAATACAGTAGTTTATTCAGCTACATGTATCTTTTTGAATTACTGGATTTATTCCCCACCAGACATGTTTGTAAATCTATTAACCCTTAGACCGCTATCATAATTTTTTGTCGTCTGCTGTTTATTTTCTATTTTCCATTTTTATCAACAAAAACATGCTTTGACAGCACTTTAGAATAATTTACCACATGGTTTGACAGCAATTCAGAATCATTTCCATTGGAAATGATTCTGATTCTGAAGTGCTGTCAAACCATGTTTTTATTGAGAAATAAGGCAATAAATAAAAGCAACAGCAGACGACAATTGTTGTGAGTAGCGGTCTAAGGGTTAATGGAACAAACACATACATGTAGCACAAGTTTCTTTATAAAGATCAAGGAACTGGGTATGCGATCACATGGTCTATAGTTTACACTGGATTAATCATAATGGCGGCGCACATGAGCCCTCAGGTAAATCTTATTTTTCATCAATATGACTGGTTTCTTCGTTTAAAGGTACATGCCCACTCAGTAGGCACAACATGTTCTTAACAGGAATTAAATATGTGTATAATTGTGTCACTATTCCACCAGTTCTAAACATTACAGTGCCTGCTATACAGATGTAATTATTTAGTAATACATGTATTTATTTTACTGATAGTGACTTGCGGTGGTATCAGGCTATTTTCATATGCAAATGAGGCATGCTATTTTTTAATTATTTATTGTAAATAAATGTGTTACCTGAAAAAATAATATTTTCGACAGATTATAAAGTATGATAATTGCACATCAAAAAATAAATACAGAGAATAAATAGTAATGCCCGTTAACATTTTAAGGAAACACGGTTATCGCCCCTGATATCAGTGTGGAAATTTATGTCTGATATAAAATGTATAATAATGCCAATCATTACATGGGGTAATGGTGAATTAATGTTTATTTTGCCAGAAAATGTCTCTGACAGATGATGTCTCTGATATAAAGAACATGTTGTGCCTACTGAGTGGGCATGTACCTTTAATGATGACCATGTTCCAGCCGTTAACACTACAAGGCTGCCAATACCAAATTTAGCAGCATTACTTACGTAGCTAGTCTGAACATTCTGCAGAGAAATTTAAATCAGACGGAATCAAACTTTGTTTAAACTTTGTCTGATTCAAATTTCTCTGCAGAATGTTCGGACTAACTACATCAGTAATGCTGCTAAATTTGGCATTGGCACTCGTGTTAACGGCTGGAACATGGTCAACATTAATACGAAGAAACCGCAGTCGTCTTGATGAAAAGTAAGATTTAGCCGAGACCTCATGGGCGCCGCCATGAATCCAGAATAAACAATAGACCATGTGATCCCATACACTTAAGGAAATAAATTGCAGATTTCATAGAGGATCTTACATCAGTGATGATTTAATATATTTATTAAACGAGTTTACTGATTTCATACAGGGATTAAGCCAGGGATTTTGGGAAGGGGCCTTTTTTTATATTTTGGGAAAAAATAGCGCGTGAAATTGCTTGAATTGGGATTTTTTTTCGTCGACCGATCGAATCCATTACTGGGATTTGTTGTCGATATTATTAGTAAATGGTGTGGATGTCATTGATCTCACTTACTCCTGGTTAATATTTTATTAACCAACCATGCAATTTTACAACTTGTGTCAATGAATCTGCTTATGGACTGCATGAGCACAATACTCAAGATTTCACTGGTTTTTTTTTTTGCCGATTGGGAATTTATTTTACAGATTGGGGGAAAAAAACGGCCCCGGGGTTTGTGGAAGGGGCCGATATTCGGCCCCCTGGAGGTATGGTAGTTTAGTCCCTGTCATAAGAAACGAGGCAATGCCTCGTTTCTTATAAAATCAGTCAACAAGTTTCTTTATATGGTTTACAAAAACATTGAAAACTGCATTACCTTTCCTCTTCCACTTTTCGCTCCTCTTCCAACCGTTCTTTTTTCACCTTGTTCTCCCTAGCTTTCTCCAGCTCCTCTAGCTTTTCCCTCTCGAGTCGGCGACGCCGTATATTCTTGTCTGTCAGGTGTTTCGTCTTGTCGAAGTCAACCTGCAGGTATGTAACACAAAAAGAAAAGTTCAAAGGCCGAAATAAAAACACTTGTATGTAGTCAAATTTTAGCATACCAGATTTGTTCTGAATCGTTTTGAAAACGCAAATTAGGACAAAAGTATCTGAAAATCAGGGGCCCATTTCACTAAACTCTCTTTCTCTCTCTCTCTCTCTCTCTCTTTCTCTCTCTCTCTCTCTCTCTCTCTTCAGCACCTAAACCTCTGTGTCTATGGTCCAAGATTAACTGGGCTGAGATCAGCTGGGGCCCGTTTCACTAAACTTAGTACGACTAAAATGTTCGTAAGTGCAAAATTATGATACTCTGTAAATTTCACATTAATAATGTTTTCTTGTATACATGTATTGGATTTCCATTTATTGAGCACAGGCTGCATATGCAGCCTATGCTCAATAAATGTAAATCCATCAATTGAGATTTTCAGACGATCCTAAATTTGCACTTACGAACATTTTAGTCGTACAAAGTTTAGTGAAACGGGCCCCAGCTGATCATCTGAAGATTCTCAGGCCTGTGTAACAGAAAAGAAGAGTTCAATGGTAGAAAGCAAAACAAGATTATGAAACATGAAAACACAAGTTCAACGGTCGAAATTGAACATATGAAAGCAAAACACCTGCATGTGTAATGTAACACGAAAAGAAAAGTTTATTATCCAAAATCAGAACACTTCGCCTGTGTTTACAATACTTTCACAGCACATCAGTAAGTTTAATTTCTACTGTATCAGTTTGTGGAACATGTACATGTATATGCACATTCAATTACAATTATACAGTGTAACCTCTCTACAACAGCCGGTTACATGTACATGTACATTGTATATGTGGATGTGACTGGAATACTAGTAGCCAAATGGCTATTTTATTAGCCAACTGGCTATTGTGGCTACCAGTGGCGCTAACCTAGCAGAGGGTGTTGGGGAGACAGAGCTCCAGATAAGCTTTGTGTATAAAGCGTAGTATACCCAGAGCTCCAGATAAGGTGCGTATTGGCGTATTTTACGCAATTATTTTAGCTGAATACGCATTAATTATCAAAAGTGGGAGTACACAATACGCACATCAATGTGAAAATACGCATTGATTTTGAAATTGAGTAGTGAAAATACTGTCATAAGGTTGAAAATTCACTTAGTTGAGCTGCAAAAAGCAAACACTGTTCGCTTTTTGCAGCTCAACTAAGTGAATGTTTAAATTTGTTATATTTTTTATCATTTGTTCCCTATTTAGTAATGAAGAAAAGCAATAATCCATTTGTAAAAGAGTAAAATACGCAATGATATTGAAATCAGGGGGTGTAGTACGCTTTAGACACAACGCTTATCTGGAGCTCTGTATACCCCCTGATTTCAAAATCATTGAGTATTTTACTTTTACAAATGTATTATTGATTTTCTTCAGTACTAAATAGGAAACAAATGATAAAAAATATAACAAATTTAAACATTCACTTATTTGAGCTGAAAAAAGCAAACACTGTAAACACTGTTTGCTTTTTGCAGCTCAACTAAAAGTGTTTGCTTTTTGCAGCTCAACTAAGTGAATTTTCAACTTTATTACAGTATTTTCACTACTCAATTTGAAAAGAAATGCGTATTTTCACATTGCTGTGCGTATTTTGTACTCACACTTTTGATAATCAATGTGGATTCAGCTAAAATAATTGCGTAAAATATGCCAATACGCACCTTATCTGGAGCACCACAAATTTGCAGCTCAATTAAGTGAATGTTTAAATTTGTTATTTTTTCTTAACATTTGTTCCCTATTTAGCAATGGAAGAAAATAAATAACCCGTTTGTAAAAGTAAAGTACACAATGATTTTGAAATCAGGGGGTATAGTACGCTTTAGACACAAAGCTTATCTGGAGCTCTGTGCACATCAAGTTTAGATACTTACTTTGACATTCGCGATAGCACATTTTCCATCTTCGTCCATATACAGGAATTTCATCCCACGTAGCGAGTCCATTGCTTTCACAAAACCTATATATTCCTTATACTGTATATATGCTTCAAATATCAGATCCTGCCCAAATGAGAAAGTCGATATAGAACCTGCCTTGAACAAACCCTGCATTTCTTTTCTATAAGGATCTAACATTGGTATATCTATACAACGTAGTTCGCCGAATAGTCCAAATACTTTCTTCATAACACCTTCACTGGGCTTATCTAGTTCTTTACTATGTCTCGAAGCAAACCAACGTGACGGGAGATCCTTAATGTGAATTGTATCGGGCCTCTCGCCTGGTTTCATTTCGTTCATGTTTTTTGCGTCGCGGAAAAACGAATCCCAATCATGTCTAACAGGGAACGGAATCTTTGCTTCCCCTGCCTTTACTTTTAAATGTTCGGTGAATCCACTTAGTTTAATAGTCTTTCCCTCGAGACGTTGCATCACGGTTTGAATTAGCAATTTGTTTTCGACTTCCCCTTCGAACCGTATGAACTCCATTGTACTTTTGATTATTTTTAATGACATGAACGTCTGTGGTTTTATCATGTTCTTGATTCGTTCCATTACTTCCCAGTTCGAGATGGATTTCCCAGCCTCTTTAAGCTGCGGTAGCTGAACGGAGACGTTAACTCGAGCAATTGGTTTCAGGTGTAGTCCCAGGGGCTTGAATAACTCGATGGCATCGCTGGAGTCTGTACAGATGGACGGGCCTGCCGTAGTCATGACTGAAATAGAATGTAAGATTTCTGCAATAATATGATATGTTGAACAATTCTGCAAACACCAGGAATCCACATTTCCAACGTTTCGGCACAAGGCATTGTATCATGTAGGGCCAAGTACGTTACATAATATAAGGTGGTAGATGATATAACGAGCTGTCAACCAGTCATCACGACGACATAGAAAACGGTAAAGAAGAAAACAAATAGCCCTTTTCAGAGCCATATTTTTGGCTGGCTATTAGATTGCACACAAAACAATGCCAAGCACATTATAATTATTGTCTGAAATATGTATTGTTTTGCGTGAAATCTAACTGTCACACCTCCTCGTGGTGCCAGCTAGTAACGCTGTTGTCTACATATCTTTCTATATGAAACGGTGGCTAACGTGACAGATCATATTATTTAATTTATTTCACAATTAACTTTGTGTATCACATATCGCTCGCTCTACATCACATATCGCTCCCTCTACTTAGATTATGAGCGGAGCAAAACGACCCGAGGCGAACTGACCCGGGGCAAACACTTACAGGTCACGGGGCGAATCGACCCACGGGGCGAACGGATAATCGGGGCGAACGGATAATCGGGGCGAACCGACCCGGGACCGTCACAGCCACAATGTGCGATATGCAATCATGATCGATGATAACTTAAAGTTAGACAACTGAGACATAATTAATGAGTCTCAATCACAGTAGTCTCCCTTTATAATAATTCTATATTAATCGCTTTCCCGCAGTAATAGGTGCTTAATTCTCCCTTTTTTCGGTCAAAACGTGCTTATTATATGATATACTAAAGATATAATATTGTAGAAAAAGTATATCATTTGGTTAGATTTGTAGATTTGAGTAAATCGTGCTGCCGTTCTACATTTGGTGCTTATATAAACTCTTGTGACGCATGCGTGAAGTAGGGATTAAAATATCTCAGGAAAGCCATGAATGATTAACTCATCTCTGCCGTAGTAACTTATCTCCTCTACATTCCCTGTATAAACATTAAGATTCAGGGCATCACACAATTAATCATTTATGTTACCCCACCCACTAAATTTATTCATGTTTCAACTAAATATTTTAATCAAATCGAAAGTTTACTGTTAGTTTCAACTCATAAACTACTACAAAGATAAAACACATGTTGAAAATAGTTTCCCACTTACTTGTGTATATTTGATAGAAAGAGATGTTAAAATAACAAAACGTAGTCAATCAAAATGATGTCTTGCTAAAATAAGCTTAAATTGTTGGTAGGACTTGATTGTATGGCTACTTTAAATAGCAACGTCAGAAAAACGTCTCGGTAAAGTAGTGTGTGCACTACGTGTGGTCAACGTCATACAGGCAGGGCGGGTCTGGCGGTGGGGGGGGGGGGGGGTCCGTGATGCACCCCCCCCCCCCCCCCCCCCTCTCCGTTCAGCCACGGAGTTTACATAGATCACAGTATACCACCAGTTGGAGTCCGAATTTAAATGCCGTAAAACACAGGAAAGTGCATTTCTGGACATCTAGATATTTTTTTTTGCTTATATTTAACGGCGGCACTGGCTCTAGGACCTTGCATGCCGTCTCCCAAGAATGGGAGAATGAACGGAGGTAGAGACTTTTTGAGAGAAGCCGGTAATTCGTATTTACAGAGCAACTACGAATTATCGGTACCCATTTACAGCTGGGTGAACTGGAGCAGTGTGGATAAAGTGTCTTGCTCAAGGACACAACGCACGCCGCTAGTCAGGCTCGAACCCACGACCCTTGGATCAGTAGTCCGACACACTAACCATTACGCCACGGCGCTCCATCTAGATATCGAAATTTGTCCTGTGGGCATGCCCCCGGACCCCGTAGCATACTCGCTTCACTCTGTGGAGTTCGAAAATAGGACAACCCTCCACGTTCCCCAAATGCTGGATCCGCCCCTGGATAGGTCTACATTCATTAAAAAATAAGAATGAAGTGGGATTGGTGACTGCTTGAGTGAGTGCATGCATGAGAGGTGCGTGAATGAATGGGTGGGTTCGGGGTGGCACGATTTACCCAAATCTATCCAAATCTTACCCATATCTACCCAAATCTTCATATAATTACTATATGTGTTAATAAATAAAGCTATACACATTATAATAACGATGTTTGGACTGTACTTACATAATGTATGGCATTAATTTGCTCATACCAGGGCCCATTTTAATGTTTTGATGCAAAATGGAAATATTTGTATATGAAATAAAGGGAGAGTACCGCGATAAACTTAATACTAGGAAGCCAAGGAAGATAATCCACATTATAATGGCTATAAACATGCTAAATGGGAATGATGATTTTTAATTGAAATACAAATAAAAACTGTAGAACCTCTCTAATGTTGACATACAAGGAGACAGTGTGAAGGAGTCGACCGTATATACTGGCCATAAATTTCGCCCGCCAGGACGTGTAGCCATATTGTACATAATCACTTGTTGAGGCTATACCTCTAGGGAAATTTGCAATCACAGTCTGATCAGGGTCTACACTGTTTTCCATCGTGTACATAATCACTGTATACCGTATACAAGCAAGCCGCGTGTCGCCCGCCAGGACGTGTAGCCATTTTATATAGCAATCACCTGTTGAGGCTATATATATACCTTCGAATCTAGGGGAAATTTGCAATCACAGTACGTCTGATCAGTTGGGATACGGACATAATACGCCCCCCCCCCCCCCTTCCCAATTGTTTTGACACAGGAGGACAAGAGAAACAGCTAACCATAATCTCACATTTCATCACAAGCAAATGAATACTGTTCACATTAATAATTCAGCACAATATTAACCAAAGCACATATACTTCCAATAATTATATTTACCACAATAGCATTAAGAAATCAATGATTCAAACAATTATGATCAAAGTGACCGTAAAATAAAGATACTCGATACCTGATTTGTTATTTATTACATAGAGTTCATTCGTCAATCATGGTAAAATACAGGATTTACATAATCACTCTCGCATATTTACATATGTTTTTGCGGACGGGGGGGGGGGGGGGGGGAGGGGGGGGATTATTTCCTAGGCCGCATTTCCTACAGGGGGGGGGGGGATTATGTCCTACCTGTGATTTTGAACGGGGGGGATTATGTCCTACCTGCATTTTAGACGGGGGGGATTTTGTCATACCTGCATTTTATTTTAGACGGGGGGGGGGGGGGGGGGGGGATTTTGTCCTCCTGTGTCAAAAAACATGGTGGGATTATGTCCAGGGGGGGGGGGGGTTATGTCCTGCACTCATCCGGTTCCCCAGTTTGTGCATAGCCACTTGTTGATGATATACAAGGAGACAGTGTGAAGGAGTCGACCGTATATACTGGCCATAAATTTCGCCCGCCAGGACGTGTAGCCATATTGTACATAATCACTTGTTGAGGCTATACCTCTAGGGAAATTTGCAATCACAGTCTGATCAGGGTCTACACTGTTTTCCATCGTGTACATAATCACTGTATACCGTATACAAGCAAGCCGCGTGTCGCCCGCCAGGACGTGTAGCCATTTTATATAGCAATCACCTGTTGAGGCTATATATATATACCTTCGAATCTAGGGGAAATTTGCAATCACAGTACGTCTGATCAGTTGGGATACGGACATAATCCGCCGCCCCCCCCCCCCCCCGCCCCCCCCCCCTCCCAGACACAGGAGGACAAGAGAAACAGCTAACCATAATCTCACATTTCATCACAAGCAAATGAATACTGTTCACATTAATAATTCAGCACAATATTAACCAAAGCACATATACTTCCAAGAATTATATTTACCACAATAGCATTAAGAAATCAATGATTCAAACAATTATGATCAAAGTGACCGTAAAATAAAGATACTCGATACCTGATTTGTTATTTATTACATAGAGTTCATTCGTCAATCATGGTAAAATACAGGATTTACATAATCACTCTCGCATATTTACATATGTTTTTGCGAAACGGGGGGGGGGGGGGGGGGGGGGGGATTATGTCCTAGGCCGCATTTCCACGGGGGGGGGGGGGGAGGGGGGGGGGGGGGGGGATTATGTCTACCTGTGATTTTGAACGGGGGGATTATGTCCTACCTGCATTTTAGACGATTTTGTCCTACCTGCATTTTAGACGGGGGGGGGGGATTTTGTCCTCCTGTGTCAAAAAACATGGTGGGATTATGTCCAGGGGGGGTTATGTCCTGCACTCATCCGGTTCCCCAGTTTGTGCATAGCCACTTGTTGATGCTATACCTGTAGGGGAAATATGCATTCACAATCTAATCAGGATCTACACAGTTTCCCATATTGTACATAATCGACTATATATAACGAGCTACCCCACTAAAATACACTGTGTTCTGGTCAATACTATATAATATTGGGCTTTGTCTACATGGAGGTGTGAAAAACATTCAAGCTATTTGACAAGATATACAAACCATACACAAATTTAAATATATATATTGCATGCATATTAAGGTTCATTTTCATCAATGTTCTTAATACAACTTGAAGATCGTTTATTATTGTTATTGTAGATGAATATTAAGAATATTTATATACATGTATATATATATATAATACAACTTGAAGATCGTTTATTATTGTTATTGTAGATGAATATTTATATATATATAGCCTTCCTGTGTGAGTTTTGAAATGTATCTCCGTAAATTAAATTGCAATAACTAAACTATATATGTCCAGAAGTCATTTGTGCTAATAAAAACATTAATTCAATGCATTGTACTTTGTTTTTAACTATTTCAAAAAGATGTTGGCATATAATTACTCGGCGAAATAAATATTGCAATACTATGGAGGTGACCGGTTAGACAGTTGGACTAGTATATGTGCCATATGAAATCATGATCGAGGGCAACTTAAAGTTAGGCAACTGAGACATAATTATATATATAATGAGTCTCGATCATGGTAGACTCCCTTTGAAGTTTATAATAATGCTACATGTATATTAATCGCTTTCCCGCGGAAATATATGCTTTATTCTTCCATTGTTCGGTCAAAATGTGCTTATTGTATGATAAACTAATTATATATTGTTGAAAACATATATAATATAATCATAAATGTTATTTTTAATGAAGATTTGGGTAGATTTGGGTGAATCGTGCTGCCGTGGGTTCGTGGATGTTGAATGAGAAAGGATATATATATATATGAATGAGTAAGTGAATAGACGATTGCTCATTTTGAGAAAAGTGTGTCGAAAGCTGACGTTGACTGTCTGCTTTTAGTAGTCATGCAGTCTATCTTGAAACAAGATTAATATCTTCATACGTAACTATATTAAGCAACATATTGACACGATATTTTCTCATCTCTAAGCTTATTTATATAGGACGTATAAGAACGTGAAACGCAACGTAGAACATATATAAGATACAATTAATCTTGGACCAAGAATATGATATTGTATGTATGGTCCCTGCATTAATGCAGCTTACAATACGTAAAAAAGTTAGGGGGTCCGGGAATTTTTTAAATCTAAGAGACGTGATACGCCATTTCGGGGTGGGGGGGGGGGGGGGGGGGCTATGCGGGGTGTCAGAGGTTCAGTCAACTGGAGGTTTCGTCAACTGAGAGGTTTCGTCAACTCGGCGTCCGGTTCGTCAATTAGGCAATTAAGAGAAAAACTCGATAATGACCGGCACGTGCCATACAATTGAATAGATAATTGATGGTCATTATATATAAGTGGACATTAATGACAGATATTTGTTGCTATTTTAAAGTAGGTTTAGTTGTATATGGGCATTTAATGGCAACTATTTGCAAATATTTGTTGATATTTCAAAGTATGTTTAGTTGTATATGGACATTTAATGGCAGATATTTGTTGTATATGGACATTTAATGGCATATATTTTAATAACATTTTAAAGTATCTGTAGGTGTATATTTTATGTATTTGTTTATTTATATAATCACCCGCTTTTGCAGCATTTGTCAGCCATCACCAGATACACAATCTGTTGAATAGAAGACATACGTTAGCATATTTTCGTCAGCAAGAACAATGTGTGTATTGAGGCATGTTGGACCTGGAATTGGAAATAAAACTATATGAACTATGTAAAGTAATGTATTTTAATAACTTTCTAGAACATATATACATACAGATATTATACATATTTTACATACATGCTGTTTACCACATACATATCACATCCACGTCTGAGAAAAGGTATCTTACAACATTTGCAATAATTGAATGTATAATTCCTGATCTGAGGCTACACTGGTCATCTGTCGAAATGTACGTTTTCTCAACCGGGGGACCATACAAATATTACATATATTACATACATGTATTAAATACACATAAATACCACTATTGGGCAGCCATCTGGCGAGACACATATGCACAGTCATGGATATACAACACACATACATACAAAGTGGTATATATATGTTCGCGTCGTTCTTCAATCTTCTTCGTCGTGGATGGCGCCTCCAGAGTCGATTGGTCGCAGTCCGGCGATGTTGCTGACTTCCCCCAGTAGCTGCGTGGTGCTGATCTCGTCGTCTTCGTAGCGATCCCATGCGGCGAACAGGCGTCCATGGATGGTGGCGTACTTCTTGCGGTGGAGTCGGGTCAGGAGGTTGTCGCTGATGAGTCGGATCTGTAGGTCTACGATGGCTGCTTCCTGCTTCAGTAGTGGGATCAGGGACATTTTTGAAATCTAAGAGACGTGAAACGCCATTTCCTGCATTCTCAGCAAGTTTGGGGATGAGAAAATGTGTGTTATTACAGAATTATTGAGGGGCCCAGGCCTCACCAACAAAATTATTGTGGGGGGGGGGGGCCCTTCCGCCGCCTCTGACTGGTTGATGGCTGAAAACACTGATAATACCTCTCCAGTAGATGTCCGACGAGGCGTTGGAGAGTATTTCATTGAAGTTGAAGACCAGGCGTCCCATTGTTGGGTCATGAATGGTCTTGAATGAACGATACAATCAAGTCCGATTGATAACATATGAATTACAATTGCCTATAATCACATGTTAGGCCAGTATAATTCATCGATCCTTTTCAATATTTTGCCATGGCTGACGAAGTTGCTGTGTTGACTGCCCGAGCAATTCAAGCGGTAAGGCCCGACATATTGAATGACACTTGTCGGACTATTGTTTCAGAACTGTGTAATTTTGTAGTCTTATGTTTTTTTGTTAAATTACATGTCTACAATTGTGAGAACGCATGCCAAACTGATGATGCAATGGACCGGCAAGTTTAGAATGTTAACCATTAATCGCATGTTACCAGTAATCGGATAACTTTTCTAGATTGTGGAATTAAGTGAAAGACATACTGATATTTATTTCCTCCAAGGATTTTCACACAACCGTTTAAAATTTAGAACCACCATAACTTAATCGGTCATCAGTTCATGGTGTTACTTCTGTGTTTGTAACAAACTGTTAGTATCATAAATATGTGGATGCGACTGGAGAAATACGGTTTATGGGTTTTGAGATCAGTGTAGATCCAGATCAGCCTGTGTGGATGATCAGGAACTGCACTGTTCGATATTCCATCAATGAAATACCATCGTTCTTCTAACAAGCAATCAAAATCGTTATCAGGCTACAGGAGTGAGCTATTGGATCAGGAGCTACACTGGTCACAAATCCCATAAACCTCATTTCTCCGGTCACAGCCAAAATTTAGTTGCAATCACATATACCGTAAATATTCTAATAGACCCCCCGGCGTCTATTAGAATCACCACTGGCTCCGAAGTCCTGGGTGGGCGTTTAATAGAGGCAAGTATTATTCAGCGAAGGGGAAATGATAAAAATATACGATTTTCTACCATCTGAACAAAAACAAAACGAAGGGACGTTACTCTCAAACGTCTGACCCGACTGTCTATTAGAGCATGGGCGTCTATTAGAATCTTTACGGTACTATATTGTAGGAAGCAGAACTTGTGCACTTGGAAGCTGAAATTGCCCAACTTCAAGACCCACAGCGTCTGCTAGCAAATGGGATTATCTCCCCTCAGCTGGATGTTCTTCAAACGGAGAATGCTAAACTGAAATTTCAGATCACTCATCTGGAACGGGTATGTACTCAGAGCTCCAGATAAGCTTTGTGTCTAAAGAGTATTGTACCCCCTGATTTCAAATTAAATGTGTATTGTATTTCTGAAAATGGATTATTGATTTTCTTCATTATTAAATATGGAACAAATGATCAAAACATAAAACAAATTTAAACATTGACTTATTTATACTGTAATACAGTTGAAAATTTACTATTTATTACAGTATTTCCACTACTCGATTTGAAAATCAGTGCATATTTTCACATTGCTGCGGTTGGTGGCAGGGAGTATGCGATGGGTAATTTAACGATCGGGGTTTATCCTTACCGGAATTCCGACTGGAGACCTGGTTTGGCCCTCACACACGTCTTTAGCAGTTTGTATGTGACAGTTGAATCTGGTTATACTCCTTATGTGAGTATTACGATTATTTGTAATCCTATTTTAGGTGAAGGGGCCAAGTGCCTTTGGTGTGGACCTGGCACCAGGTCGGGTTATTCTAATTTCAGGGCTGAATATATTTTTTCTTGATGT
Organism: Conchocele bisecta; assembly: GCA_029237695.1. NCBI lineage: Eukaryota > Metazoa > Mollusca > Bivalvia > Lucinida > Thyasiridae > Conchocele > Conchocele bisecta. Next base: position 46,337,440 of record CM055274.1, read on the forward strand.
AAATTTTCCGTTCTGATTTGGGATTTGCCCCCCAATGCAGCAGGTTAAAATGGGATTGAAGCCGTTTGGCCAGCCTTACATGACCTTAGCTGTTGATAGGTCGTTAAACACCAATAAACAAACAAACAAACACATTGCTGTGAGTATTTTGTACTTGCACTGTTGATAATCGATGTGTATTCAGCTAAAATAAGTGCGTAAAATACGCCAATACGCTTCTTATCTGGAGCTCTGGTACTAAACAAGCCAGAGAGAAAAGTGCCGGTGATATAAAGCAGACATTCTGACCATGCTCTCAATTGTTAGATTCAAAATTAACTTGTTTGATTGATCAAGGTAGAGTTGCAGGGCTCCAGATAAGGAATTAGTTATTCACTCCATCATTTCTGAAGCAATTGGGTATTTCAAAATTTTAATTGGGTAAAATAAAATAACACTACTGTTTACACATCAACAGACCGCAATTATTGAATAGTTTGCTTCGAAATGAAAACGTGTCTTGGCATTTCATTAGAATTGTCTCCTTGGAGATAATTCTAATGAAATACCATGATGTGTTTTCATGGAAAATAAGAAAAATATGCTATATTTGTCGCTACTTCTGATTTCAATTGGGTTTTTGGCAATTTTAATTGGGTCTTTAAGCAAATACGCAGCTTATCTGGAGCTCTGGAGTTGTAATCACTCTTCACCCGAGGAATAGAGTACATTGCGCACAGGCTCATTGAGTTGGCTGGGACAGATGGAGGTTCAAATGTGATCTTTAAAGGCCCACTCAGTAGGTACAAAAAGTTCTTTATATCAGAGACATCATTCGAGACATTTTCTGGCAAAAAAAACATTCATTCACCTTCACCCCAGGTATTGATTGGCATTATTATACATTTTATATCAGACATAACTTTCCACACTGATATCAGGGGTGATAACCATGTTTCCTTAAAATGTTAAAGGACATTTCTATTTATACCCTTGTATTTAAAATTCTTTAAAATCTGTCGAAAATATATATATTTTTTTTTCAGGTGACACATTTAATTAGTATAAATAATTAAAAAATACTATGCCTCATTTGCATTTGAAAATAGCCTGATACAAACGCGCGTCACTATCAGTAAAATTGACTAATGGAAATACTGTAATAAAGTTGAAATTTACTGAGTTGAGCTGCAAGAAGCAAACACTCTTTTCTTTCTATAGGCCTGTTTGAAAAAATGGGACGTATTGTGTATTCATCTTGTACGGGCGGGTGGGCGGACGGGCGGGCTGCCGGGCACACCTTGTCCACGCAGTAACTAGAGTTCTACTTGAACCAAATTCGGTATACATGTTTAACACGGCAAGACGAAGAAGCCTATTGATTTTTAATTTTCTCACTCTGTATCCTTGTCCACGCAATAACTAAATTTCTACTTCACCGATCGTAACCAAATTCGCTATACATGTTTATCATAGCAAGACGAAGAAGCCTATTGATTTTGAAAATGTTTTGATGACTTATCTCCTCTTGGGTGCCATTTTTATTTTTCGCATTTTGTATCCTTGTCCATGCGATAACTCAAGTTCTACTTCACCGATCGTAACCAAATTCCGTATACATGTTTATCATGGCAAGACAAAGAAGCCGATTGATTTTGAAAATGTTTCGATGACTTACCTCCCCTTGGCGGCCTTGCCTCGACGGGCATATATTGTGACCTTCGGAACTCTTGTTTCAGATGAAATAAGTGAACTTTTTAAATTTCTTTTATCATTTGTTCCATATTTAGTAAGAAAGAAAACCAAAAATACATTTGTAAAAATAAAATACGCATTGAATTTGAAAACTGGGGGTATAATACTCTTTAGATGCACCACTTATCTGGAGCTCTGTAATAGTATCAAACCTATGCCACACTATAAGCATGTTCGGTAATGATAATATTAATCGCACAGCTCCAGATAAGCTGCATATTTGCGTAAATACCCAATTAAAATTGCCAAAAGCCAATTGAAATCAGAAGTAGCGAGTATCAAAAAGCAATAACAAATTTGTGGTACCTTTATCATGCGACAGAAAACAATAAACAGACCACAAATATAGCATATTTTTCTTATTTTCCATGAAAACACATCTTGGTATTTCATTAGAATTGTCTCCAAGGAGACAATTCTAATGAAATGCCAAGATATGTTTTCATTTTGAAGCAAACTATTCAATAATTGCTGTCTGTTGATGTGTTAACAGTAGTGTGATTTTATTTTACCCAATTAAAATATTGAAATACCCAATTGCTTCAGATATGATGGAGTGAAAATACTCAATTACTAATTCCTTATCTGGAGCCCTGTAATCAGACTCTTTTCTTCAGAATATAGACAGAGAAAAGTCGCGCCATCCAGACCACATGATCAGTATCGGCCAGCTGGTGGCGGATTGCTTCACGTTGGCAATCCGCCAAGCATTCCCGGATGTTGAGGACCCACCAGTGCTGATACAGAAGGGAAAATTTGCAGACTACCAGTGTAACAGTGCCATGGGTATTAGCCAGGTGGGTACAAGTTATTATAACTCCAGCTTTTGAAGTATGCCAAGGGTATATAGTTTTCACCTTTCCTTCCGTGTGGTCTTTCATAAGTCCGTCAGTCTGTATCACAGTGCAAAATGAATGGTACCACCACCCCCCCCCCCCCCCCCACACACACACACACCCTATCCTCCCCATACAGGTACAATCCCATCTGTATAGGCCCTTGCTATTGAATGGACGTAAAATCCCAAACCAATCAATCAATCAAATCATAAATCTTGTACCAAATGGAGGCTTCAGAGTTGCGGATAAGTTTTGTATCTAAAGAGTGTTATACCCCCAGATTTCAAATTCAATGCGTATTTTACTTTTACAAATGTATTATTGATTTTGTTCCTTATTAAGTAGGGAAAAATTCAAAAAAAAAAAAAATTATTTTTTAACTAAAGTAAATTTTAGACTTTATGATAGTATTTTCACTACTCGATTTGAAAATCAATGCGTATTTTCACATTACAAGGGGGGCATATTGTGTTGCTCTTGAGGTTCCGTACGTCCGTCTGTAAGAGTTTGTCCAGTTAGAGTCCATTATGCCACGTGGGCATATCCATGTTTGACAAACATAATATCTAGTTTCTGGTGTGTCACAATATATGACAGTTGAATCAAATTCAGTATTTAAGGGGAGATACCCCTTAAATACTGAATTTGATTCAACTGTCATATATTGTGACATTCGACACTTTTATAACACTACTATACATGTACTCTGATGTTACCTTTTGTGTTTTCAGAAGCTGAAGAGCCAAGGGGTTGTGAAGACACCACAACAAGTTGCCCACGCTATAAAGGACCAGATCCCGCCTGTTGACTTCTTCGATAAGGTATGTCATCATTTATCTCTTGGCTGTCTGTAAACCAGGGAGCCGTTTCACTATACCTCGTATGACTAAAATGTTTGTAAGTGCAACATTATGATAGTCTGTAAATGTCAAGTTAACAATGTTATCTTGTAAACAATTATTTGATTTAAATTTCAAATTAACAATGTGATCTTGTAAACACTTATTGAGGACAGTCTGCATATGAAGCCTATATATGCAGCCTATGTTCAATAAATGTAAATCCATCAATTAAACTTTCCAGACAATCCTAAATTTGCACTTGCGAACATTTTAGTCTTACAAAGTTCAGTGAAATGGCTCCCAGAACCTGTGTTCAGTCTCAACCATTATGTAGTTTTGTTAAATCCTTAACTGAATGGTTAAACAGTTGTTGTGATAAACCAGTACCACCATAATAACCCTGAATATTTGGGTACTCTTCATTGTGGGTGACCATATATTTATATGTGTCAGAGCTCCAGATAAGGTGCGTATTTGCGTAAATACCCAATTAAAATTGCCGACAACCCAATTGAAATCAGACGTAGTGAGTATCGAAAAGCAATGAAAAATTTGTGGTATCTTTATCATGCTACAGAAAACAATAAACAAACCATAAATATAGCATATTTTCTTATTTTTCCATGAAAACACATCTTGGTATTTCATTAGAATTGTCTCCAAGGAGACAATTCTAATGAAATACCGAGATGTGTTTTCATTTAGAAGCAAACTATTCGATAAGTGCGGTCTACTGATGTGTAAACAGTAGTGTGATTCTATTTTACCCAATTAAAATTTTGAAATAGCCAATTGTTTCAGAATGATGGAGTAACGATACCCAATTACTAATTCCTTGTCTGCCGCCCTGTGTGTTTCCCCAGCGTAAATGTGTCTGAATAGTTTTGGTTATTACGGTAGCCTGTAGCCTGTTTCACCAACATTGCAAAGTATACTTATCTAGAAAAGTATACTTTGAGGGAGAAATTTTCAATTTAAGGATAAATTTATTAATTTTTTAGCCAGGTTTTTTGAGAAAAAAAATCCAGGCTATTGGATTGGCGAAAGCCGGGCGGGCAGGCGGGCGGGTGGCGTCCACAATCAATGTTAAGTTTTCGTGTTTGAGTCCATTTCTTTGTTTAATACTGTACCACCTAGGACTACCAAACTTTCACAGCTTCATAATCAAGGGGTGCCCACCACATATCACTATCCAACATTTTCCTTTTTTTTTTACTTGACCCATTTTTTCCGCTCAGTCGACTTAGCCATTTTCAATGTTAAGTTTTCGCGTTTACAATGTTAAGTTTTTGTGTTTAAGTCCACTTCTTTGGTACTGTACCACCTAGGACCACCAAACGTTCACAGCTTCATAACCAAGGGTGCCTACCACATACAACTATCCAACATGTGACCATTTCTTTTACCTTCACCTATTATTTCTACGTAATTGAATTAGCCATTTTCAACGTTAACTTTTTAACTTACATCTGGTTAAAGTTTTTTGGTTAAAAGTTTTTCGTGTACTATATCTCTGCAACTGCTTCACCCATTACCTTGATACTTCACATGGGTGTTTATCATTATTGTCGCACCTGCTTGCGGAAAGCGCGATATCGTCGGAATTTTGGCATACGTCCGTCCGTCCGTAAGTACGTCCGTGTGTCCGGTTGAAGTTAAAGTTTTTCCATCTACTATATCTATTTGTTTAGTGTCCATGCCTCGCCCCAAGGCGCGACATGCAGGCCACGGCCATCTAGTCTACAAAAAGTGGGTATAATTATGCTATCCAAGTGTCTATGCTTGAAAAAAACCTGGCCTTCGTGGCTTTGCCTCGTTTCTTGTATTATACTGAATTTATTACATTATCACATTTTGGCTGTGATAATGTAATAAATTCAGTATAATAATTCTGCATAATTTTAATCATCAAATATTTGCAGTGGTTAGTTCTATATGAAATAATGCATTTTGGGAAAAATAAATGATTACTCCCTCAAAGTATACTTTGCTAGAAAAGTATACTTTTCAAATTTGATGAAATCGGCTACTGGTATTCTATATGTCTATGGTAAGAGTTTCCTAGCCTCAACTGATAAATAGAGAATACAGGTTAGTGTCTTTTGATATCAAGTTTATCAGGCAAGGCTAGGAAATGCGTAGGAATTCCGAGGCTTGCCGAGGAATTCCTACCGTTTCTAAGCCGAGCCTGATAAACTTGTTATCAACAGACACTAGGCTGGTATTCTATTTATCAGGTAATGTTTTATGCTCGAAAATGACCACATATGACGTCGTTATCTATGGACAGAACGCAGACTTGTTTACGTCATCATTACACTGACGTCATTCGGTAACGTCACATGACGTCATCCGATCAATGGAACATCAGTTTTCACTTCGTTTTAACCCGGATGTTTGTATCAGGTCAATGCCTGATACAACACTATGTTATCAGACAGTACGTATTCGGTCAATACAGTGCAGGCTACCTGATAAACTGGTATTCTCTATATAGTTGGTGATTGCTGGCCCACGATTCATCAATGTGTACTTGAGTCAGCCGTATGTGGCCGAGCAATAGACATAGCACATAATATGACCTTTAGTATAACAAAATAAATAATACAATATAAAAGTCAGAAGAACTGTCAGATAATTACAAACAAAAGTTAAAAGTGATATAGAGACACGACATGTTAGTCTAGCCAAGCAAATGACCCGACTATTGAAGCAAAGCATTTTTGTTAAAATCTGGAACAGTTATGAAAACTTTTAAAAGTCCAATGATACTGGCTGATGGCTGAAGCCCTTCCCAGGAAAATTTAATGAAGAGGAGATTTAAATTTAACCCTTTCAACACCATAGGCCTGTATAGCGGTATTGGCAAAAAGTGTAGATCCAGATGAGCCGGCTCGAAACGAGCCGTCTCGTCAGGATCTGCACTTTTTTACAAGTAATTTTTAAGAACAAAAACACCCCCTTTTCATAAATGGACTAGTCTGACTAGTCTTGTGACGGTTGGATTGGTTGCAAAATTAACATATCAAAATCCATTCCAGTTACTTAGAGGTGAAAGAGTTAAAAGTCTAACAATACTGGCTGAAGGTCTTCTGGCCTTCAACCAGTATAGTTAGACTTTCAAATGTTTCTACCCTGAAAATTCGACAAAAACGGTATTTATGCCTATAATTCAGGATGGGTTGTGGCCTAGACTTCTAATCCAGGGATTGTGGGTTCAAACCTCGCCTAGGGCATCGAAAAATACTTTCATAGTATTTCCATCCCACTGGTCTTGTCGGATGAGACTTTAAACTGTGGTCCCGTCTCTATATGACCTTATCTGTTGCTGGGACGTTAAACCCTTTCACTTGTTCCTATAATTCAGTTGGAGATTGCCGGCCCCGGATTCATCAACGTGTACCTGAGTAAGCCGTTTGTGGCCGAGCAGGTGACCCGGCTATTGAAGCAGGGTGTACGTCCCCCACAGATTCCCGCAAAACGTAAAGTGGTCATCGACTTCTCGTCGCCGAACATTGCCAAGGAAATGCATGTGGGACATCTGAGGTGGGTGTTTTTGTGTGTAACTGCAACTGGGGAAATGGTATTAATGCATGGATGACAGACAAGGGTAACACTAAATGCCCCCTCCACAATAGTGGAGGGGGCATTTAGTGTTACCCTTGTCTGTCAGTCCCATCCGTCCATCCATTCGTCTGTCACCAACCTATGAAAGTTTTGTCAACTTACGACATCATTTGCAGAGAATATCGTAAATTTTGTAAATATTTTTCATGAGGCAGCATACAAAATTAGGAACAAAATCACATGGCGTGTCTTAAATGTCGCTGTGACTGGAGAAATGCTGCTTATGGGTTTTACGACGAGTGTAGATCTAGATCAGCCTCTGCATCTGCACAGTCTGATCAGGATCTGCACTGTTCGCCATTTCATAAATGAAAGAACCATCATGCTTCTAACATGCAATATTATACAATTATCACCTTGTGAGGTCAATACATGGTTTTATCGACCAAATAATAAAATATTAAAACCACGTATTTACCGAAACGACGAGGCGATACTTGTTTTATTATCAATTGAGAAATTTCCATATGTGTCCCCTTTTCAATAATATAGCATAAATATAAATTTACGCTGTGAACATTATGATTAATCTTGCTTTATGCCATTTTGACGCAATTCATAATCATCATGTTCAGTGACGTTGCTGGTGAAGAGCGTGATATGATTAGCAACGTCATGGATTTTAATGACATCAAAGAGACTTTAGCCAATCCACAACGTCGCTCTGCCTTCATGTCAATATGATTTTGAATCGACTTTCTCGGGTCAATATGCATTTATATCAAAGATCACGATACCAGGATCTGACCAACAGTAGACACCGATATTTCTCGATTGGTAATAAAGATCGTTAAGCAATTATTTTAGCTAAATACGCATTGATTATCAAAAGTGGGAGTTCAAAATACGCACGGCAATGTGAAAATACGCATTGATTTTAAAATTCAGTAGTGAAAATACTGTCATAAAATTGAAAATTCACTTAATTGAGCTGCAAAAAGCAAACTTTGCAGCTCAATTAAGTGAATGTTTAAATTTGTGATATTGTTTTATCATTTGTTCCCTATTTAGTATTAAATGAAAAAAATAGCATGCTTTGGACACACAGCTTATCTGGAGCTCTGTCGTTATCAGGCTATGGAGTGGTCACAAATCCCACAAGCCCATTTTTCCAGTCACAGTCACAAATGATGTAAATGATCAATGACTTCATGTCGCAGGTCCACGATTATCGGTGAGAGTATAAGTCGACTCCTGGAGTGGGTGGGGCACAACGTTCTACGTCTAAACCATGTCGGTGACTGGGGGACGCAGTTCGGTATGCTGATCGCTCACCTGCGGGATAAATTCCCCAACTATCTCACCGTGTCTCCGCCGATTGAAGATCTACAGGCTTTCTATAAGGTACAACTTACAACGATTCCGGAATATATCATAAATTTTGTAAATATTTTTATAAGGCATCGTACATGTTTTTAGGATCAAACTGACATGGTGTGTCTTAAATGAAGCTTATAGGTTTTGCGTTCAGTGTAGATCCAGACCAGCCTGTGCATTCACTGCATTCGCACAGTCTGATCAGGATCTGGGGGCCGTTTCACTAAACATCGTACGACTGAAATCTTCGTAAGTTCAAAATTATGATAGTCTGTAAATTTCACATTAACATTGTTTTCTTGTAAATAATTATTGGATTTACATTTATTGAGCATAGGCTGCATATGCAGCCTATGCTCAATAAATGTAAATCCATAAATTGAAATTTACAGACGATCTTAAATTTGCACTTACGAACATTTTAGTCGTAAGAAGGTTAGTGAAACCGCCCCCTGCACTGTCCACCAGTCCATCAATGAAACACCCATCATGCTTCTACAAGCAATGTAGATCGTTATCCTCCGCAATAAACTGACTGTGTCTCCACTGATTGAAGATCTACAGGCTTTCTTTAAGGAATGCATGGTGATGGTGTGTTTTGATGGACCTCGTATTTGGAAGAAAATGTAATTTCCTTCCTTTCTATATACACGTTTGAAAAAATGGGATGTATTATGTCCTCAAGTTGTGTATGTGAGCATGTGCTTGTTCATGCGGTAACTCATGATCTATTTGACGGATCTTAAGCAAATGGCATATGCAACTTTACTATGGCAAGTGGAAGCACCATATTGATTAGCAAAACAATTTCATTGATTTATCTATCCGTGACAGCAATTTTTATGCGGGACACTTGATGTACGGGCAGGCACAGCTTGTCCACTCATTAACTAGAGTTCTACTTGAGTTCTACTAGGCATATCGTAACCGAAATTCGGTATGCATGTCATGGTATTAAGACGAAGAACCCTATTGATTTTCTTACTTTTCCAGCGCGTTACCTCCCCTTGTTTCCTGGCTATGGTTCGACAACCTTTTTCACTCTTTGTTAATTTTTGTCGCGTTCGCTTGCGCACACCACGATATAGTTGGCACATTGACTTAAGTACGTACATACATGCGTCCGCGTTAAAAGTTTTTGGTTAAAGTTTTTCTGTATACAGTGCGACCCCGTTAGTACACGGAAGTCCGGCGACATACAACCTTCCGTGTTGCTTATCCGAACCGTGCTATATCCGTTCTCGCCCAAGACGCATCATAATGTCAACAAAAAATACATGTACACTGTACACTGTGACTGCGAATGAACGACGTCGCCAATGCCTATAATATGCCATAAGTTTTCACTGTTATCTTCGCATGTAATAAATATATTGAATCCAAGTTTTATTTATTCATCATGTTCATGTAGAATGTAGATCTACGCAGGTCTGTGCAATCCATTATTGTAAACGCGTGTAGAAAAAAGTGTAATAAACGCGTGTAGATCATTCGATGACGCAATGGCCCAAGGCCAATGACCGATATCCTGTTCCATCAGCTGCAACGTCACGTGACAAGCTCGTGCGTTGCAATCTGTGTTTACTCCTATGGTGAGCACAGGTGGAAGACTCGGACCTATGACACCAAAATAAATGCCTATTAAAAAAATCCCATTATCCCACCCACCTGGTATCGTACTGTACATGACGTTAATAATAGAATGAGATCAAGTGGGTGGGGTAATGGATATTTTTGTAATGGTCATTTTCTTTGTATCACACGTCCGACTATTCCACCTGTGGGTTTGAGTATGCAGAGTTAACCCTTTCAACACCGCAGACCTGTATAGACATGTTTTGCCCGACGTGTTATAATATTGCGCCAGTTCATGAGGTAATCAGGCTTATCACGTGAGATTTTCGATGAAGATGAATCTGATAATAGTGTACATTTTCTGTAAACAATATCGAATGTTGACGAATATTAAATTAGTAATTATTACGCATTTGCTCTGAAAATGTTATCAACTTTCCGATATATTTGCAGAAAAAAGTCAAATCATTCTCGGCGAAAATCTCAGTTATATAATAAAGTTGATTATCTCATGCACTGGCTCAATTATGACGTAGCGAAACAAGGCCAGTTGTCACGTACACATGTGTGTACATGCGCCGGGGGCGTGGGCAGTGCTATAACAATTTAGTTAATCTGGGTTGAGTTAATCTGCGCGACTGATACGTGATCTCCGATTACACCTAATTAATATTCCACCAATGGTGAGCGCGAACGTATGCCGGAAAAATGAAATCGAGCACATAACAATTAGCACTGCTTTGTTACTGGGACCAATAATTGATCTTATTCCCAGTTTGCTCGGATTAATTTACGAAATGTGCAAACGTGATCAGCTGCACATTCACATCGGTGAGATAAAAGGAGGCTATGCGTCCATAAAAAAAAAAAATAATAATAATTCGTCCAATTTGGGTCTAATTTGGGAAAGAATCGCAAATTTAACACGATTTCTGACAATAGTCGTGTTACAAATTTAACACGATTTTGATATACAAATAGGCAAACAATTCGGGAGCCAAGGCACAACTGTGTACTAACCGAAATCGTGTTGTAGTGAAGCGTGTACTAACGGGGTCGCACTGTACTATCAAATATACTATGCAGGCAGCGGCCATCTAGTTATGTTCATTATTGATGTGTATGCTGCGATAACTCGAGTTCTACACGACAGATCTTAACCAAATTTGCTATACATGTTTATCATTGCAAGTGGAAGAATCCTATTGATGAGATATCACCCTTTGTTTATTGACCATGCCTTTGTAGACGTTTATTGTGACCTTCTGCATCTTGAATGACTGAACATATATCAAACACACAAGTTTCTTTGCTGGATTTACAGATGTTAATAGAAATAGATCCGGTATTTCAAAATGGTAGTGGAATAAATTGTATATTACATGCTCTTAGAAAAATGTGAAATTTTCTCTTAGACCCGCTTGTCAAAATTGACATGAATTGTTTCTTCGCCGGAAATGACAAAACATCACGTCAATTACGTCTCACGAACGTCTAGGAGGAAATATTTCCTTCTAGAAAATACACCCCTCCATAAGCACGGGAAATCACTGGGTAGCATGTAATATAATCGTTTTGTGGTACCAAGCGCACTACAAAGCAATGCTTAACTGTTTTATCTATGGTCAAGTTATTAAAATTCTTGTGGCAAGTTGTGCGTTCCTGTGTTGGTTGGTTGGGAGCATGCGATGGGTAATCTAATGATCGGCATTCATCCTGACCGGAGACCTGGTTTGGCTCTCGGGTATGTTTTTGGCATAGGATACTGTCTTTTCAGTGCAGAATTTCTAAACTTCTTCTCGATAGTATCGGGAAGAATATTAAAAATTCTGCACTGAGATTTTTGTTTCCAGGAATCCAAAGTGAGGTTTGATGAGGACGCTGATTTCAAGAAGAAGGCGTACACGGCCGTCGTCAATCTGCAGAAATACGATGATGATCACATGAAGGCGTGGAACCTTATCTGTGACGTCTCCAGGAAAGGTCTGATAGCTTAACATTGTTACACACCACCATACAAGAGATAATTAATTTGCAGATTCGCATCCCTACCCGCCATAAAATAAATAGCCATATATTATTGTCCCACCCACATAAATAGGACCTCAGAGCTGAAGATAAGTTTTGTATCTAAAGAATTTATACCCCCAGATTTCAAATTCAATGTGTAATTTACTTTTACAAATGTATTATAGATTATTTTATTTAATAGGGAACAAATGATAAAAAAAAACTTTGCAGCCTCAACTAAGGGCTTTTCCAGAATTTATGGTATGGGGGGGTTGGACGGCACCCGATTTAAATTTGGATGGGTGGTGGGGTGTTCCAACAAATGAATTGTGTGCACGGTGGGGTTTTCCAAAAAATGAATTTTGTGCATGGTGGGGTTTTCTAAAATTGAATTGTGTGCATCGTGGGTCTATCTTCCTAGGGTGAAATAAATCAAGGTGGCTATTTAGCAGGTGAAATAAATATGGGGTCAGAATAAATTAACAAAAAAATGAAAGTTTTTGTCGTATTCGATTTAAATCGTCCCGGGTCCGAGTTGACATGGGCCGTTTTGACGGTATCTTTTTTTCGGAATTACGGTGGTTTCGCTACCTGCGTGTTCGCTATCTGTACATTTCGCACCTCCTACACGTTCGTGGGTATCGAAACCTCCTTAGGAAAAGGTGCGAAACCTCTAGGCGCGAAACTGCAGGGTAGTGAATCCTCCGACAGCCTCTTTCTGTTTGCGCAAACGCACTATCGTCAAAGCAGCCATGTACAAAAAGTGGACGTGCCGCGAGGTGGCGAATTGGGGCGAAGCATTGTGTTACTACTTCATGGGCGGATTCAGGGTGGGGCGGACCCGGCGCGCGCCCCCCTAAAATTCGCCGAGTAAAGATTTTTTACAAGTTACAAGGCACGTTTCTACGGTCGTTGTCTTATTGTTTCAATGTTTCAAAATTTAAACTTTTTCAATCAAAAACCATGTCTAAAAATACTGTGACAGTGTCAATATTTTTGTTGCAAAATGTGCCAGAACGCAGGAAATTTGATGTAGATTTCAAAAATATTCCGGACCCCCCTAGCACTATCCCGAGCTCTGCTCGGTCTACGAACTACGCTCGTTCGATAATATAGTCGAGTATTGCAAAATAGTTGCGCCCACCTAACCCGAAATTCTGGATCCGCACCTGTACTTTGTACAAAATGGATCAACAAAATGACTCGGCAATATGCGACAAATCACTGTGTTGCTACTTAGTACATAGTGTGATTGAATGGAGTCGACCGTACATTCCATCACGTTACACGCTATATTCAGTTCAGTTCAGCCGAATAAACATGTCTACATGTAGATGTGTTTACATAGACTAGTTGCTTGGATAATGAAACTGTGTGACCATGCCATGATGGTCTACACTGATCATAATTTTATCAGATAATAATGTGACCCGCCCTGTCTAAAATATATAACAAGTATTCTCCCATCACGTAGTCCCACATCCTGCATAAGGCATGCATGCTTCGCCTCCCAATGAAAGCTGATGTATTGTAGAAACTGAAACTGAAAGTAAGCCTAAACGCAGGTCCGTTCACAGTAGCACGTACATGTCGGCTATATGTTCGCATTCTTATGGTGGCTAGTGGCGTAGCCAGGCATACGCAGAAAAAATAAAAGAATTAAAAAAATAAAAAGGATTATTCGAAATATGCAATAAAATCTTGGGGTTGGTGGGCGGGGGGGGGGGGGGGGGGATTGCTATTGAGTCTGGAACAGAATGCATTTTGTATCAAACATACATGTCGATTACAAACAAATGGTGCCGTAAATAATGCAGGAAAACGCGTTTGAAACTCTGTTTGAAAAAAAATCAGGGGGGGGTGGCATGCCCCCGGACCCCCCTAGCAGTCTCCCTCACTTAGCTCGGTCGACGAGTGAGCCGTGCTCACCCGATGTTCTACCATTTGATATGTGTGCATATCAGAAATTTGTCCCTGGCTACGCTCCTGGTGGCTCGTTCGGGACATTTCAATTTGTTTACTCGCCGTGAAGGAACGTAAATTTTACGCCTCTAATGATTCTTTTTTTCCAGTGCACAACCTTAAAATTAATGTCTATGTCATGAAAGAACGATAATTAGCATCCCTTCAAGGCTTCGAAACGTAATATAATTGTAGTAAATGTAATGATGTTTTTGTTTCGCCGATGTGTGTTCATCTAAGGGATGCTAATTTTCGTTTCTTCGCAGACACAGTGTAGAAACGAATTTCGTTTCTTCTTGTCTACGGCTCCAAGACGAAAAACACTTGAAGTCACTGTGTAAAAAATGTGTATAAGACGGTATTATAATCACGTTTTGCAATCGATGGTTATTGATTTATTTTATGTAAATTAACGCCGTCTCATCGCGTCGACATGCCAAGAAACAAATATTTAGAGGAATAAATTCACGTTTCTTCACGGGGTGGAAAAGAACTTTAAAGTTTAAAGTGAAAGTGAAAGGGTTTAACGTCCCAGCAACAGCTAAGGTCATATAGAGACGGGAACACAGTCTCATCCGACAGACCAGTGGGATGAATATACTATGAAAGTATATTTTTGATGCATAAGGCGATGTTTGAACCCACAACCTCCAGATTGGAAGTCAGATGTTCTACCCCTAGGCCACAACACATCCCTTATAAATGAAGGAAAAAAATGCCCCCAACGAGCGACCATATATACTTAGAATAACAGCTGATGTAACGGCGGTAAACTGAAATGGTGTACGTGACAATTGACATTTACGTTCCAACAAGATTTTGACGGTGTGTAATCGATCGTATTTCCTCTCCACCCGACTCGAGAAACACAAATTAAATCGTTTATTTCTGAATGTGTCAAACGTTTGCCTGGTCCAACAGTTTCCCCAATGACTATGGGCTAGGTTCGACATTTCATTCCATGTCACATTGACGGTTTTCGGTGATAATACCGCTTTCTGCAAGCGGGCTCGACAATAATTGTCTTTGGAGACGATTCTCATGTGCTGCCAAAACTTGCTTTATCAAGAGATCAAACACATATGAAAATGCACTATGTCAAGCTAATGGGAAATATCAATTTATTGGCGATGCGATGACGTGAGCGACTACATAGCTTGGTTTAGATACGTTTGTTCCCGCCGAATTCTACAGTCACACTTTGCACGTGAAACTGGATTACTGACAGATGATTGTAAACACCATCAGATGTGCACCTAGACCGAAAATGATATGTCGCAAGTGTGCTAGTTGTGGGCGGGGGGGTGTATGGCGGCATATGTTTTATACGCCTGTTTAAAAACATGTTTTATATGCATCTTACATGTTATATATATAGATGTATCCCCGTCTGTATTTCAACAAAATAAGGTATCCTGGTCTGTGTGTTGACAAAATAACCTGACAATATAATTGCGTTCTACGTACGTTCATGCATAGATCTCGAAAGCATGCGAGCTGGAATTGCGTTTTACGTACATGCGTGTTGCGCAAAACTCAATTTCAACACATCGTGAAAATGCCGGGGCAAAATCGCGACATCGCAGTCGCGAAAACGCGAGATCGTGAGGCGAAAACGCGATATTGAATACAATAGTATATCACGTTTTCGCCTCGCGATTTCGCAGTCTCGCGATTTGGTCTCGTGTTTTCGCGATCTTGTGTATAGGTCGACGATGCGATGCAGTAACCAATAACAAGTATCATATATGTTGTTTTTTTCAATAAACATGTATTGGCAGTACATTAGAATTGTCTCCTAAGACGATTATCATGTTTTGTCAAATTATGTTTTAGTTGTCAAGAAATGCGGAAATTTGTCCACATTTGCTCTATTTCTTAATAAAAACATGTTTTGGCAGCACACGAGAATCGTCTCCTAAGACAATGTGTAAGGAAATGTGAAATGTTTCCTGTTAAGGAAATGTGACAACCTCGCTTTTTCGCGATTTCTCGCATAGGTTGAGATCGCGAAAACGCAAAGCCTGATTTCGAGACGAAAACGCGAGATTCTATCAATCTGGCGATTTCGCAATCTCGCCGCGCTATCGCGCGTTTTTGATTCACGATCTCGCATGACTGTTGGAAGAAAGGTCTACACACACGCATGCGCAATTTCAACATGCATGCTTTCGACACGTGTATGAGTAAAACAAACCCGAATATTTTCTCTGTCTGTAACGCCGAGATAGTCGCCCTAAGTTACAGACAGAACAATAGGGTTGGAGCCAAACTTACTTTCAAAAGCGGAAGGTGAGACCCCGAAAACGCGAGACGATTCTCCTGTTTTGTTGTTGAGAAATATATATATATATATATAACATCCCCCCCGCTACATACCTACATACGCACCTGCCGTAACCTGTCGACTATCAGCTGATGAACATTGAAAATGTCGCTATTGTGTATTATTTTGAGTAGGCTGACGGACGAGTTGGTTGAAGGGCGAAACGGAGGTCGGTCATATAATCAACGAATAATAACGGCACCGATACGATTTCTAATTACCTCTAATAATAATCGCACTTTCCATTTACCAATATATTAAAAATAATTTTGATAATAAATAATTATGGGCATGATGGGGGTCAAGAAATAACTCAATTGTATGGGTGGTGGGCGGCAATACAAAAATTAATACATATGGGTGGTGTGGCAATGGAAAATGAATAATTATGGGGGTTGGGGCAAACAAAAATAATTCAATTGTGTGGGTGGTGGGGTGAAGCGATAATTCAAAAGCATGGGTGGTGGGGTGAAGCAATAATTCAAAAGCATGGGTGGTGGGGTATGAAAAGTATTATTTTGTATGGGTGGTGGGTAAAAAAACAACTGCCTTCCAACCCCCCCATAGCATTAATTCTGGAAAAGTAAATTTCAACTTTATTACAGTATTTTCACTACTCAGTTTGAAAATCAATGCGTATTCACATTGCTGTGAGTATTTTGTACTCCCGCTTTTGATAATCAGTGTGTATTCTGCTAAAATAATTGCGTAAAATACGCCAATACGCACCTTATCTGGAGCTCTGGTACATAGCTGTTGTAATTCTGTTGTATGACTCATCATTGTCATATGTTTTGTTTCATCCAAATGTTGAACATATCCTGACCAATTTGTCGGATCATTACCAAACTTCAACAATAGCTTCCTCATTCAGGTGACCTTGACCTGTGTGGGTGAGACACTCGCTGATGATCGCCATGTTTTTTACCATGTCCAGCCGTGGGTAAACGTTTTCCGCGGCACTCAGGAACTGTTTGAACCCACGGCCTACGGCCTTGGGGTTCAAACAGTTCCCTCGTACAGTGCAGTCTCCGTTTTTGTTCCACCGTAGACATCACTTGCAAACTAAACGCGAACACAACGCGAACGCAACGCGAACGCAACGCGAACGCAACGCGAACGCAACGCGAACGCGCGAACGCAACGCGAACGCAACGCGAACGCAACGGTTTGCTGTAGCGTTGTATACGTTGTTTAAACGTATAATACGGTTCGTACACGTGTAATACACATTGTCAAACCGTTTAGTTTTAAAGCGTGTAATACGTTTAGCTTCAAGGCGTATAACACGCTTTGGCGTATACATATGTAGCGAGGTGAAAGAGTTGAAACGTGTACAACGCTTTACCTGGAAGCGTGTAGCTATATGAAAGCGTTGAAACGTGTACAACGTGTAGCGTCCTTGTTTCGTCCCTTTTAAAATATCGCGAATACATACCCTCAGATCGAGTTCAAAGTACATCGGCGGTGTGATTTAGCACTTCAATTGATCCCTAATCCCTGATGACTAATGAGTCACGCTTTTAACACGACAGATGTACCTTGTCGTTTATCAAAATGTTTGAGAATTGTAGATCACGTGAGCCGGCTCATCAGGATCTGCGGCATTCCTATGTACATTTTATATACACAAAAATGACGCCTAATACAGCGTAATGTAACAGTTCCTACCTTAATATGGAATAGCCCGGGCCGATAGTCCGTGTCAGTTAATTGGGGTTAAATATTACGAACACAGATAAACACAGTGCATGGTTTCTTTATTTTATTTTAACATCATCAGAAATGGCGAGTCTAGGAACTCTCGTATTATCTTTACGCTGAAGCTAGTCTATTTCAGTCACTAATCCGCTATACACCTGTCCCACGCGTGTGTTAAGATTAATCGATATTTGGAGAAACTGAATACACAGCGAGCTGCACACTGGTTTAACACGGATATGGCCCGCGGATATGTGTCATAAATTACTTGGTGGTCAAAACCGGTAAATTTACAAGGTTTATAGCGAAATAGCAGGCGACTGGCAATTTTTCTCGGACTAGTTTTCAAATCTCAATCGGTCTGAGAGTTCAAAAATCGGTCCAGAACAGGAAAACTGAAAATGTTAGAAGCCCTGCAGTGAGTCTAGAAGTATATATACACACACGAAGAACGATCAGAGCATGCGCATTCTACGCGATACAAGGTTGGCATACCAAAACGTGTAATGCGTTAAAACCCGTAAGCGTGTTATACGTATAACACGATTTCATCTGTACGGTGCTGTGTACATGTAGATGCGTGTAACGTTCGTCAAAGAAAGCGTTAAGTCGTTTAAACGGTTTACCTTAGCGTTGTATACGTTTACAACCGTTGTACACGGATTACACGCTTTTGAAACTCAATGCGTTGAACACGGTTTGTTCGACTTTCGCGCATGCGCAAGAGTGGGGAAATGCAACGCATGGCCGAAAACGTATTACACGTAGACGACACACGGTTTGAAACGCAACTAACGGAAACTCCACGGATACGCAACACACAACACTTTGTACACGTATAAACCCGGAACATTTTGACAGAAACAACTGTACCACGGCAAACGTTTACCCACAGCTGGACATTGTCGAACCTTATACTTGATAATAAATACCAAATAACCCCATTCAATCAATCTTTCCAGAGTTCCAGAAAGTGTATGACCGCCTCGGAGTGAAGATTGTGGAGAGAGGCGAGTCGTTCTACCAGGAACTGATGGCAGATGTGGTTCGTGATCTTGACGAAAAAGGTATCACATGGGTCGCCTTGGTGATTAGCTATTTTATTACATACCTGCGCAAAATTCCATTCAGTTTCCATTTGTGATCTCTATGAAAAAGGTATCTCAGCATGCCGCACAATGGTATTTCATCATTTTCGCCAACATTTGGAATCCTCCTTGCTTTACTGCTATTTTTCGCTGATTTTGATTTCGAAAGATTGTAATAATGTCCGTAAATGACATTAAAAGTCGACAGATATTTTGTCGTAAGTAGACAAAAATTACAGAGCACATGCGGATTGTAATTCCGCATGTGCTCTGTAATTTTTGTCTACTTTCGACGTCATTTACTGATTGCCCGACTGATTTTCAAAATCAATTTTGATGAAAAGAAAGTGGCGGCAATCATGATAAGGACCC
The DNA here is from genome assembly GCA_029237695.1 of Conchocele bisecta. NCBI lineage: Eukaryota > Metazoa > Mollusca > Bivalvia > Lucinida > Thyasiridae > Conchocele > Conchocele bisecta. Next base: position 46,356,833 of record CM055274.1, read on the forward strand.
TTTTCAAAGTCGATGTCGTCTGTTTCTAATCTATGACCTTGCTGTTGAACTGACATAAAAACCAAAATCAATCAATCAAAGCCAGTGGCCCATATTTAGAAACTCATTTATCATATTGATATTGATTTATACTTGGCTGTCAATCGATCGAATATGTGGTCATAATAATGAGAAGGGAGGCAACTTCAACAGGAATGTCACCTTCATTGCTTTGATTTCTCTCCCTTGTATTGTAATGGGAGTTGGTTTGCATTTTCGACAATTGTCTTTTTTAGCCATCTACATAGCTCTGAAACATTTGTCCAGACTTGGCCAACAGTGTCGAGTTGGATCAGAATTTCTACACTGTTTTTCATCAGTCAATGACGCACTTTTCGCTGGTCAGGATCTAGAGATCAGTAGCCTATTTCACCAACATTGCAAAGTATGCTTTACTAGCAAAGTATACTTTGAGGGAGTAATCATTTATTTTTCCTGAAATGCATTATTTCATATAGAACTAACGAATGCATGTATTTCATGATTAAAAGTATGCAGAATTATTATACTGAATTTATTACATTATCACAGCCAAATTGGCTGTGAAAATGTAATAAATTCAGTATAATAAAAATTAATAAATTTATCATAAAAGTTTCTCCCTCAAAGTATACTTCGCTACTAAAGTATACTTTGCAATGTTGATGAAATAGGCGACAGAAAATGCTGAATATTCTGTGCTCCTCTCCCCCCATGCAGGTGCATTCCTGTCTGTATACGAGACATGCCATGTGATTTTGTACCTAAGACCATAATTAATTTTGCGACCAATCCAACCGTTACAAAATGATTTTCAGACTAGTCCATTTATGAAACGGGGGTTGTTTGTTATAAAAAAAATATGAAAATTAATTGCAAAAAGTGGAGATCCTGATGAGATGGCTCGTCACGAGCCGGCTCATCTGGATCTACACTTTTTGCCAATACCATTATACAGGCCTGTGGTGTTGAAAGGGTTAATACAATTCCCCCATTACAATCCCGGATGGTCGGCTTGGTGACAGGGTGTTATAATATAGAAACAATACCACTATACAGGCCTGTGGTGTTGAAAGGGTTAATACAATTCCCCCATTACAATCCCAGATGGTCGGCTTGGTGACAGGGTGTTATAATATACAGTTTTAGAAACAATACCACTATACAGGCCTGTGGTGTTGAAAGGGTTAATACAATTCCCCCATTACAATCCCAGATGGTCGGCTTGGTGACAGGGTGTTATAATATACAGTTTTAGAAACAATACCACTATACAGGCCTGTGGTGTTGAAAGGGTTAATACAATTCCCCCATTACAATCCCAGATGGTCGGCTTGGTGACAGGGTGTTATAATATGCAGTTTTAGAAACAATACCACTATACAGGCCTGTGGTGTTGAAAGGGTTAAAGAGAGCTAAAGCATGCCAAATATGGTTGACAAGAGTAGACTTTTGCCGAGGGGTAACACTGTCGGACTGCCACGCTGGCGACCCGGGTTCAATTCTCTGCCAGGTCATCAGTATTTCTGAGATACTTTGTATTTCCTGCTCTACTAGTCATTTCGGATGGGGACTTTAAAAGACGGTCCCGTGTATCAGACTTGAAGGAGAGTCTGGGCATGTTAAGAACCAGAGGGGACTATTGTAGTAAGAGTTAGCACCCCTGGGGCCGGTTTCCTCTGTTGCCACCTCCTTCATTTCTCCCCTTCTTGGGACACGACATACAAGGTCATCTATCCAGTGCCGTCGTTAAATCCAAGCATTTACATTTAATTCCTAAAGACATGTGCGATTTTTCCTGATATACAGTCGAGCACCAGTATCTCGAAGTCGAAGGGAGATCGTATTTTAGTCGAGATAGGACTAGGTTCGAGATACCGAGGAAGTGACTTGGTCAAATATTTTCGCAAAAAAATATCAAATCATATTACCCATCACATCACGAGTAAACAATAAAGGAATAATGAAAAAAAACATGTGTTGCTTTTATTATTTTATATACCAATTAATTGACAAACAACAATATGAACATTACATACATTATATACATGTATTCAATAGACAATATGTCACTCACTAACAAGGAAATAAATTTGTATTTACATAATGAGTAACATATAATACAAGAAACAGAAAAGTACATGTTTTAAACGAAACGAAATTGACACCGTCACTCGCAGTCGGGTCTCGTGAAGAAGTCCTTGATCGTCCCTTGCTTCGTACACCGGCGTCTATACAGCTGTGTGAAGAATGCCGTGGACTTTGACAGGGTGTAAAAAACTGTTCAGAATGGCATGTGGCACGTCGTGATATGATTAAAGGCCCTGAACGGCTCGGCTCTGTATTACAATTTTCCGTTTTTTTCAAACATAAAAACATGTTTGGCAACTGATTTAGTACACAAAACTAACATATACTGCCTAATAGATACATCTCAAGTCTTGAGATTTACATCTTAAACGCAATGTGAAGACAACAAAAACTTGTTTTGTGTACCACTCGGTGCAAAATGCTAATATTGACAATTTCGTTTCCGTAACCCAACGGCTTCGGCTCGGAAGCGAGTCGATAAACTCCGGCTATCGGAATTCATCGGCCACGAATCGGGGAGTTGAGGAGTTGACCCGAGCGTCTATCGGAAAATCGATCGGGCTTTGAAACACGCACCTGCTGTTTGTTTATCAACAAATATTGATATTTTCATCGACTACAAACTCATTTTTGTACCAAAATGAATGCAAACAGTTTCAAAGTGTGTGTAAATAGAAACCTGTTGGATTTATGTGTGGGAAAGCCCAATAGGAGGCCAAATTCGGCAACTTGAGCCGTATAGGGGCTTTAATGAATCGATTGTGTCAACACTCAAACAAATCGAGGTGGACCAATTAAGCAAACAACCCGAGGCAGGTGTGAATTTATTTTGTTTGTTTGATATTAGGTTTTGAAAATTAGTGTTAACCAAATTGATCTTGGCAGCCAGGTGCTTAGGTGATTTACCCAAGCGTTTATGTGATCGAGATAGAGAAGTGATTTTTAACGTATTTTTATACGAAGGGGACAGAATGAACAGTTGAGATAGAGAACATGTTCGAGATAGGGCATGTTCGAGATAGCTGAGGAAATTTACATTAAACAAATAAGGATATAATTCGGGACTTTAGCGAATCATCGAGATAGGGGATACCATCGAGATACTGACGTTCGAGGTACTGGTGCTCGACTGTATATCAATTTCCCCATGTTATTTAACCCCATCTTCACTCTGAAACAGCGATATTTTCCGTAAAATGACGTCGAAAGATGACAAAATTTTCAATTCCGCATTTGCTATGAAAATTCCGTCGACTTTCGACATCATTTACGAAAAATATAGTAAATTTTGTCAATATTTTTCATTCAAAATCGCACATGTTCTTAAGTACAAAATCGCATGGCATTTCTCATATATGGCTGTGATTGGAGTGGAGAAATTGGGTTTATGGGATGTTTGACCAGTGCAGCTCCTGATCAAATATCACACTCCTGTAGCCTGATAGTGGTATATATTGCCTGTTAGAAGCATGCCGGGTTTTGTTGATGGCATGGCGACCAGTGCAGATCCTGATCAGACTGTGCCGATGCACAGGCTGATCTGGATCTAAACTGGTCGCAAAACACATAAGCCCCATTTCTCCAGTCACAGCCACATATATGTTCATCACAACCTAAACAAAACAAATGGAAACTAATCAAGCAATCATTCGGTCATCCATGTTTGAGACAAGCCATGTGATTTTGCATTTTCTGTAAATGATGTCGAAAGTTGACAAAATTGTCATAGCAAATGCGCAATTCTAATACCAGCCTCGACAAATTTTTATTTTCTGACTCGTCCCACTGGACGAGAGAACCTAAAAATCTACTCGTCCAGACTGGACTTCTACTCGTCCAAACTTTTGGTCAAATAACAAAACATACATTTTTGTATGTACAGTTTGTGATAATATTTTGTGATAACAATAATATTTCCACAGTCAATGTGCCCGTGTAGATCTATATTTCCAGCTTTCGGTGCGCGGCTTCAACAAATAAATTATGTAATTTATGTAATTTGTGTAACTGTTGCTACACAGCGTGAAACAATGGTGCCGTGGTGGGAGGGGTACACTGCAGTTTGCAGCTTATTGTAAACGGCTTAGCGTAGTGTTGTGTATTGCAGGAATAATAAGATTGCCAAGTTTTAGATATAATTCGCCAGATAACCGTGATTAATTTCGCCTTTTCGAGTTGTTCATTGGATCTATCAATATCTCCGCCGCCCTGCAAAAACCGGCATATGTCTGACATCTTGTTTTGTTTGTAAACACAGAGCAGACGACAGTTAAACAGGATGCTAAGTCACGGTGACTGGTTGTAGAATGCACTATTAAATTCAGTAGTTGCAGCCATGAATGGGAATAAGTCGGACTCAGTCTACATTGTATATGTGTATCTTGGCAACGCAGAAAGGCGAGTGTAGTAGGTAGTCTCCCTTTACCACGCTCGGTAATCAGTTGAATATTTTATTGGAATTTAGTATTTCGCTTCGCAAAACTTCGCATTTGCATTTTCTCAGTGGTGATCTTCAAATTTCCACTCGCCCGACTGGACGAGCGGCTTTCAATTTTCACTCGCCCAGGCTGAAAAGTTACTCGTAAATACGAGCGGATGAGTGGATTTGTCGAGGCCTGAATACATATTTGCTTTGAATATTTTGGCAAGTTTCAACATCATTTACGGATAGTATAGTGATTTTGTAAATATTTTTCTTAAGATACTGCACATCTTCTTAGGTACAAAATCACATCACTTGTCTCATTTAAGGGCTGGTGTGTGGCAAGTTTGAGCATGCAATGGGTAATTTAACGATCAGGGTTCATTCTTGCTGGAATCGCGACCGGAGACCTGGTTTGGCCCTCACATAAGTCTTTGACACTTTTATATGTGACAGTTGAATCTGGTTATACCCATTATGTGATTATTATGATTATTCGTAATCCTATTACTTTTCATGGAAGGTGCCAAATGACTTTGGTGTGGTATGGACCTGGGACAGATTATTCTAAGTTTAGCTGTTGATAGGCCATTAAACACCAATCAATCAATCAGGTCTGACGAAAGTGGAAGACGGACGTAAGGTGATGTTCGTCGAGGGACAGAAAGTTCCGCTGACCATCACAAAATCCGACGGAGCGTATACGTACGACACGTCAGATATGGCCGCCATACGCCACAGGCTGCAGGCGGAGAAAGGCGATTGGTTGATCTACGTCGTCGACGCTGGACAGGTAAATAACTGTTTTAAGCTTTGATTTACCAATGATCTACTAGTCATTCTGAAAAGAATCTAGTGTGGTAAAAGAATTTGATAATCAGTGTATAATTCCAGCACAACAATATTTACACAATTCCCTAACATTTGATTGGCCCGTAGCAAGTCTCTGTCCAAAATTTACATCCCAGTAAACTCCCACGCCGAACTACGTTCCGTAACCGTGAGGCGCAGTTAAAATAATTCTTAAGAAAACGGAAAATAAACACATTTTCTTGATGAATTTATTTCAAATGCTGGAATTATAAGGAATGAATGGCCTTTTTGTTGAATTTATCGGGGATATAAACTTGGAAAAGTCGCGGGAATACTGGACGAGGCCTTCCGGCCTTCGTCCAGTATTCCCGCGACTTTTCCAAGTTTATACCCCGATAAATTCCACAAAAAGGCCATTCATTCCTATAGTATTCTGCTAAAATAAGTGCGTAAAATAAGCCAATACGCACCTTATCTGGAGCTCTGCTAATGTTTTATTCTATGTGTCCCGTAAACCCCATATGGTTCCTAAAAACAAGAAGAAACATTTATTCTATGTATCCCGTAAACCCCATAATTATGGTTCCTAAAAACAAGAAGAAACCGCGGTAAAATAAATATTTCAGTGCTTCACACACAGTGCACTCATCTTAGCAGAATACGCATTGATTATCAAAAGTGGGAGTGCATGTACAAAATATTCACTGCAATGTGAAATACGCATTGATTTTCAAATTGAGTAGTGGAAATACTGTAATATAAAAAGCAGGCAGCTTTTTGCAGCTCAAATAAGTGAATTTTTAAATTTGTTTTATTTTCATCATTTGAAATCTGGGGGGGGGGTGGGGGGGGGGGGGGGGGGGGGTATAATACTCTTTAGATACAAAACTTATCTGGAGCATTGCCTATTCATTGATATTATCATAAACGTGCTGCAGATGGGGGGATGTGATCTGTAGCCGATTTCACCAACATTGCAAAGTATACTTTTCTAGCAAAGTATACCTTGAGGGAGTAAGGGCTGTTCCAGTTAAACATACACGGCACCCGGGGACGGCAGAAAAAAGAAAATACATGCCAGGGTGTCTGTGCCTAAAAATTGCATCTATGGGTGGGTGAGATCCAACTAAAATCACATCTATGGGTGGGTGGGGTGGGGGTTCTCACACTAAAATCACATCTATGGGTGATTTGTAGCATGCCTTCTGGTATTAAACGTCGTCATTCTTTCAAATCGCTATTCGCTATTGAAATCGAGATGCCGCATTAAATTGTGCAAAAAAAATCACGGAAATGCGTCGTTTTTTCCGGGAGGAGTGAAATATCAGCGCAGGGATCTCGCATACAACAACAACAACAACAACAATAAAATGGCGAGCCTGGCTTCAATGAACACCGAACAACTGATTGCCTGGCTCGGCAACGAGCAGAATGAATTAGTGTGCAACATATTTGGGTAAATCAGCAGCGGCTTGCCTATATACAGTGTTTAGTATTTTGGGAATGGGGCCCGTGAGTTTAAAATTGGGAAAACTGCGTCGTATGGTCGATATACTGGTATTCGGCATGCCCTATATTCGGCAGGCTTTGGTTTATAACTCAGAATAATGTCTCCCGCGAAATTTTTCTTTGTGTGTACGATCAGCAGAGTATGCGAAATACGTCGGTTCCGACAGGTAAAATGAAATATTGGAAAATAACCTAAAGTGCTTGTAAAAGTATAAACTTTCTTTGATATTTTTTTAATTTTTTATTTTCTTGGTCGGTTTTCGTGTGTCCTAAAATTTCATTCGGGCTGGCAAAAATATTGTGTTCACCAGGACCTGTAAAGGTTGAGTCTCTTTTGCATACTCTGCCGCGGATCAGGGAAGATATTTTGCATTCCACCCCCCCCCCCCCCCCCCCCCCCCCCCCCCCCCCCCCCCCCCCCCCCCCCCCCCCCCCCCCCCCCCCCCTTTGTATAAAGTTAAATGCCCACTCTCCGCCCCATCTACATGAAATGGTAACCTAAATTGATAAATGCCTCTGGCTTAGGGGACACTCTGCCAAAAATTCCAGAGACTGCAACAACTCGTCTATTTTACGCCAACCCCCATCCCCCACCCTCTTCTAGTTCTATAAAGAAGTTAAATTCCCAGTCCCCGCCCCATCCACATGAAATGATAATCTAAATTGATAAATGCCTCGGGGTCGGGGGACATTCTGTCATTACGCACCACTCATATGCATGTGAACTGATTTTTGGATTTCATCAACAACGGAGACTCGTAAATCACTATAATTAAATCACATCTATGGGTGGTTGTTTTCACAACCAATTAAATCACATCTATGGGTCGGTGTTTTCAAGGTAAAGGCACATCTATGGGTGGGTGCCAAAGCTACTAATTCGCATCTATGGTAGGCTACCCAAATCTAAAAGTGGTGTCCCCCCCCTCCCATGTATGTTTTACTGGAACAGCCCTAATCATTTATTTTTCCTGAAATGCATTATTTCATACAGAACTAACAACTGCATATATTTGATGATTAAAAGTATGCATAATTATTATACTGAATTTATTACATTATCACAGCCATTTTGGCTGTGATAATGTAATAAATTCAGTATAATAAAAATTATCATAAAATTGAAAATTTCTCCCTCAAAGTATACTTTGCTAGAAAAGTATACTTTGCAATGTTGGTGAAATAGGCTACTGAATGGGGAATCCAGTGGGTGGCAGGTGGGAGCATGCGATGGGTAATTTAACGATCAGGTTTCAGGGGCCAAGTGACTTTGGTGTGGTATGGACCTGGCAGCAGGTCGTGTTATTCTAATTTCAGGGCTGAATATATTTTTTCTCTATGTAAATATTCCGTTCTGATTTTGGGATTTTCCCCCCAATGCAGCAGGTTAAAATGGGAGTGAACCTGTTTGCCCGGCCCTACATGACCTTAGATGTCGATAGGCCGGTAAACACCAATAAACAAACAAACATATTGAATGGGGAATCCATACTTAATAGATTTTCACACTTGTCTGCGAATTCACCGTGTGCTAAACTTATCTGGAGCGCAGCGAGTCTGTTTGATGATCTTCATGTTCATTCAACCAACCAAGCAAACCAATCACTGGAAGAATATCACTGAATAATTCCAGCACAAAAATATTTACACAATTCCCTAACATTTGATTGGCCCGTAGCAAGTCTCTGTCCAAAATTTATATCCCAGTAAACTCCCATATGCCGAACTACTTTCCGTAACCGTGAGGCGCAGTTAAAATAATTCTTAAGAAAATGGAAAATAAACACATTTTCTTGATGAATTTATTTCAAATACTGGAATTATAAGGAATGAATGGCCTTTTTTGGAATTTATCGGGGGATATAAACTTGGAAAAGTCGCGGGAATACTGGACGAGGCCTTCCGGCCTTCGTCCAGTATTCCCGCGACTTTTCCAAGTTTATACCCCAATAAATTCCACAAAAAGGCCATTCATTCCTATAGTGAATACTGATCAGTAATGGACCAAACCTGGCTGGTCGGAAATGCATTACAAACACACTTTTGTCAGGTCATCAGAGCTCCAGATAAGGTGCGTATTGGCGTATTTTACGCACTTATTTTAGCAGAATACGCACTGCTTATCAAAAGTGTGAGTACAAAATACTCTCACCAATTATGAATGCTGATCAGTAAAGGACAAACCCTGGCTGGTCGGAAACGCATTACAAACTTTTGTCGGGTCATAGCCTATATCGATGGTCCAGTAACATAAGGTCGTAACTGCTATGCTTTAGCATAGCAGTTACGACCTTATGTTACTAGACCATTGATATGAGACATGCCGTGTGATTTTGTACCTCTGCAACATCTGCGTTTTCATAGTTTTCATAGATAAAGTTAAAAGTTGACAAAATATAATTCCACATGTACTCTGAAAGTTTTGTCAAGTTTTGACGCCATTTACGGAAAATATTGTCAATTTTGTAAACGTATTTCATGAAATTACGCAGATGTCCAAAGGTACACAATTAGATGGCGTGTTCATATATTCTCTACTATACTCACTTTTGTTGAAATGGCAATGAGTGGCAGAGGATATATGGATTCATAACCATTTCATCAGGCCTAATAAATAAATAATATAAAGTGCGATGGGTAATTTAACGATCAGGGTTCATCCAACCGGAGACCTGGTTCGGCCCTCATGTATGTTGGCATACTTGTATATGACAGTTGAATCTGGTTATACCCCTTATGTGAGTATTACGATTATTCGTAATCCTTTTATTTTTAGGGGAAGGGGCCAAGTGACTTTGTGGTATGGTCCTGACACCAGGTCAGGTTATTCTATTTTCAGGGCTGAATATATTTTTTGTTGATGTAAATATTCCTTTCTGATTTAGGGATTTTCCCCCCAGCAGGTTACATACAGGACCAAATCCGTTGGACCGGCCGTAAGTGACCTTAGCTGTTGATAGACCGTTCAACGCCTTAAGTGACCAGAGATTCCGCTGGGGAAAATAAAAAAATCGCCACTTCAAAAAAAAATAAAAAAATCAATAGGATAAAAATAAACAATTGGCGATAAAATCTTCTTCTTTTTTTTTCTCGAAAATTGTTATTTTGTATCGCCAATTGTTTATTTTTATCGCCAATTGCGAAAGTGGCGATCGCCAGCGGAATCCCTGAGTGACCTTAGCTGTTGATAGACCGTTAAACGCCAATCAATCACCATTAATAAATAAAATCCCAATCAATCCATTCATTTCGCCAGGGCTCCCATTTTGACCTGATCTACCCGGCCGCCCAGAAAGCGGGCTACTACAACCCAAACGTGACCCGCGTGGAACACGTGGCCTTTGGTTTGGTGCTCGGCGACGATGGGTAAGTAATATCTTCCCTTATTAGTTGGTCGACGACTTCATATTAGGCCATGAAAACAATTGTTTTTGTTCTCAAACATCCGCTTCATGTGAAAAATTGCAGTGTCTACCTATTGACTTCCCAGTCTAAACTGACCAGCTATGACAGGCTGTTAAACAAATTGAGCTGCAAAACGTAAAAGTAAAATATGCATTGAATTTGAAATATGGCGGTATAATACTCTTTAGATACAAAACTTATCTGGAGCTCTGGAAATATGTTTCAAAACCAGGACAATTTCTTTTCATGGTCTAGTAGGATATCAGTGTTTAAACATTGTCACAGCTATCTAGCAAATCCAGGACTTGCAAATGAAAAAGTATAATAGCGACCTATCTGTTCTCTCAAGATGTGGAAGTTTGATTGATCGAGGCTGAGCTTCGCTCAGTCTCGGCCAATCAAACTGCCTGATTTTGAGTATAAATATATAATCACAGGCACTACACCTGAGATTTCATCTTGCATATAGAAATTTATTTGGGAAATAAACATCCCTTCAACCAGTACTATTATCCCTTCAAGAGGGAATACAACTTTAGTCCACGTACGTGTGAGTACGGTAGTAACACCTTTCATTTTTCAATAACTCATGAACCACTTTCACGATTTTGATAATATTTGGCCACAATGTGTGTCTATGGGTGGTGCTTTGTTTTGCATACGACCCACGTCCGAACGCCCAAGATCACCGTTTTTTATCAAGGCAGTCAGCGAGAGGATTAATTTAGCTTACTGTCTGTTTCACGAAAGCTGCCCAAATTTTACGGCCATATAAACAATTCAAAAACAATATTTTTTTCGATAGTATTAAATGGAAGGAAAATTTAAGAATGATTCTTCTTTTTATTTCGTGAAATTTGGTAAAATATTGGTTTTATTAAGAAAAATTGATTTCTCTATGGGAATTTAACATGGGGGAAAAAGAGGCAAAGGCGTGTGGGAGGAGTCAAAAAACAATTTTTTTTGGAAATTGACTCCGAAACCTAGCTAGATAGCTTGGAGATGATCCAACTAAGAAAACAAAAGTTAAATTTTGAAAATCGGTCCAGGATTACTGAAATTCTAAAAAATTTCCCCATGTTAAATCCCCATAGACATCTTCACTACTCCGTGAAGATGTCTATGGGGATTTAACATGGGGAAATTTTGTTTTCGCAATAAAATCAATATTTGACCAAATTTCACGAAATAAAAAGAAGGCTCATTCTTAAATTTCCCTTTAATTTAATATTATCGAAAATAATATTGTTTTATTATAGGAATGGATGGCCTTTTTGTGGAATTTATCGGGGTATAAACTTGGAAAAGTCGCGGGAATACTGGACGAAGGCCGGAAGGCCTCGTCCAGTATTCCCGTGACTTTTCCAAGTTTATAGCCCCGATAAATTCCACAAAAAGGCCATTCATTTCTGATAATTCCAGCATTTGAAATAAATTGAAAGTAGTTTGGCGTGGGAGTTTACTGGGATATAAATTTTGGACAGAGACTTGCTACGGACCAATCAAATGTTAGGGAATTGTGTAAATATTTTTTTGTATTGGAATTATAACCCAATACATTCTCGAAAATAATGTTGTTATTCCTAAGATAATATCATTTTCTTTGTGTGGACATACAGTGAAACATCTCTAAACTGGAGAGGTCCCCAGGGTGTTCGGCATATGACCATTCTGAAATGTATTGGCATGCTTTGCAATCATGAACATCAATGATAAATTATCAAGAAACCCTTAAAACATAAGATTACAGAGGTTGCCTTGGTGTCCGGTTTAGAGAGGTTCTGCCGTACATTTTTATCTCTATCTAGTAACAGAGTTATTATAGGCATGAATGGCCTTTCTGTGGAATTTATCGGGGTATAAACTTGGAAAAGTCGCGGGAATACTGGACGAAGCGATAAAAAATTACAAATTTCGAAAAAAAAATCAAAAAATGTTTTTTTTTTTGTTTTTTTTGTTGTTTTTTTTTTCGAAAATTGTAATTTTTTAAGGCCTCGTCCAGTATTCCCGCGACTTTTCCAAGTCTATATCCCCGATAAATTCCACAAAAAGGCCATTCATTATAATTATAATTCCAGCATTTGAAATAAATTCATCAAGAAAATGTGTTTATTTTCCGTTTTCTTAAGAATTATTTTAACTGCGCCTGACGGTTACGGAAAGTAGTTTGGATTGGGAGTTTACTGGGATATAAATTTTGGACAGAGACCTGCTACGGACCAATCAAATGTTAGGGAATTGTGTAAATATTGTTGTGCTGGAATTATAGATGTCGTATTGCCAGACATTGCATGGAGATTGTATTATATAACACTATTACATGGTTACAATCCAATCAAGTATCGTAAATATGTTTTGTTATTCCTAAAATAAGGCCATTTTCGTCGTGTCAACATACATTTATATCTCGCACTAGTAACAGAGTTATGGATGTCATAATGGCAGACATATGACGGAGATTGTAGTCTAGAGATTGTATAGATCTTAAAACACTTTTCAAGCTTGCACCGAATATAATACTTAACAAAATATTGTTATTCCTAAAATGAGACAGGCCATGTGATTTTGTACCTACGAAGATGTGCGCTTTTTCATGAATACTCAGAGCTCCAGATAAGCTTTGTGTCTAAAGCGTACTACATCCCTGATTTCAAAATCATTGCGTATTTTACTTTTACAAATGAATTATTGAATTTCTTCATTTAATACTAAATAGGGAACAAATGATAAAAAAATATAACAAATTTAAACATTCACTTATTTTAGCTGCAAAAAGCAAACACTGTTTTATTTTCATCGTTTGTTCCCTATTCAAAAAGGAAAAAAATCAATAATACATTTGTAAAAACAATAATGCATTTGTAAAAATAAAATATGCATTGAATTTGAAATATGGGGGTATAATCATCTGGAGCGTTGCCTATTCAATGATATTATCATAAACTTGCTGCAGATGGGAGGATGTGATCTGAATGGGGAATCCAGTGGGTGGCACGTGGGAGCATGTGATGGGTAATTTAACGATCGGGGTTCATCCTTACCGGAATTCCGACTGGAGACCTGTAGCCTATTTCACCAACATTGCAAAGTATACTTTTCTAGCAAAGTATACTTTGAGGGAGTAATCATTTATTTTTCCCGAAATGCATTATGTCATATAGAACTAACGACTGCATATATTTGATGATTAAAAGTAGGCAGATTTATTATACTGAATTTATTACATTATCACAGCCAAAATGGCTGTGATAATGTAATAAATTCAGTATAATAAAAATTAATAAAATATTGAAAATTTCTCCTTCAAAGTATACTTTGCTAGATAAGTATACTTTGCAATGTTGGTGAAATCGGCTACTGGTTTGGCCTTCACATACTTCTTTGGCATTTTGTATGCGACAGTTGAATCTGGTTATGCCCCTTATGTGAGTATTACGATTATTCGTAATCCTATTTTAGGGGAAGGGGCACTGTTTGCTTTTTGCAGCTCAACTAAAGTGAATTTTCAACTTTATGACAGTATTTTCACTACTGAATTTGAGTCAATGCGTATGTTCACATTGCTGTGCGTATTGTGTACTCCCACTTTTGATAATCAATGTGTATTCAGCTAAAATAATTGCGTAAAATACGCCAATACGCACCTTATCTGGAGCTCTGAATACTATTTGCAATATTTTCGGTAAATGACATAGAAAGGTGATGAAATCTTCATCGCAAATGGGAATTGGATTCCGCATTTGCTATGAAAATTTTGTCAACTTTGAACGTCATTTACAGAAAATATCGCACTTTATCTAATGTAGTAACAGTTATGATAATGGCAGACATTGCATGGAGATAGTATTGTATAAAACTTAAAAACATTTTTGAAAGTAACATGCAATAAAACACTTTGAAAAATGTTGTGTTTTTCCATAATAAGGCCATTTTAGTCGTGTCGACATTCATATCTCTATGGATGTCATAATGGCAGACATTGGACGGAGATAACAAGCATTTTGGCCGACTGGTGACAGATTTACTCCCCATCGCTGCCACCAGTGCCCGAGTACAATTGTATCGATGACACATAATCAATGCTGGAACAAGTCGTTATGTTTTGCGATAAAACATGCGATTTGACGTTCGTCAGACACGTGCGAAATACCGCGAGAAAACATGGCTTGTTAGAGCCCTGGAGCAAGTATGTTATGTTTTGCGTTAAAATATGCGATTTTGAAATTGTCGGACGTGATGTGTCATGGCAAATGGGAGTTATTGAGTTTGTGATTACTGTCTGTTTCAGGAAACCTGGTCAAATTTTATGGCTTTATAAAGAATGGAAAAAACTTTTTTTATATATAAAATATGCAATTATAGCAAAATTTTAAGAATGACCCTTCTTTTTCTTTTGTGAAATTTGTTCCAATATTTGATTTTATTGCGAAAAAAATCAATTTCCTCATGTTAAATCCCCATAGACAGAGTGAAGATGTCTATGGGGATTTAAGATGGGGAAATTTTTCTAATTTCAGAAATAGTGGACCGATTTTCAAAATCTAACTTTTGTTTTCTTAGATCATTTCCAAGCTGTCTAGCGAGGTTTCAGAGCCAATTTCCCCCCCAAAAAATACTCCAGCTTCTCCACCTTCTTTTCCCGCATGTTAAATTCCCATAGACAAATCAATTTTTCGTAATAAAATCAATATTTGACAAAATTTCACGAAATATAAAGAAGGCTCATTCTTAAATTTTACTATACATGTACATTGTAATTTAATATTATGAAAAAACATATTGTTTTTGCATTGTACCGTGAAATTTAGGCAGGTTTCGAGAAACAGACAATAGTGTAGTTGCCGATCAGCCTGTATGAGAAATCGCAGCTTATTAGAGCCATAGAAAATTATTGGAATTTGGATGAGTAGTCCTAATATAGCCTGCTTAAATAACAATTTGTTACAATTTGCTATAAAGCATGCGATAAAGAAATCGGTGGGTAATAGAGCCATATAAAATAGGGATCATTCTAATTTTTAGCCAGGTTTTTTTTAAAAAAATCCAGGCTATTGGATTGGCGAAAGCCGGCGGGCGGGCGGCGTCCACAATCAATGTTAAGTTTTCGTGTTTGAGTCCATTTCTTTGTTACTGTACCACCTAGGACCACCAAACTTTCACAGCTTCATAATCAAGGGATGCCCACCACATATCACTATCCAACATGTTACTTTTTTTTTAACTTGACCCATTTTTTCCGCGCAGTCGACTTAGCCATTTTCAATGTTAAGTTTTCGTGTTTGAGTCCATTTCTTTGTTACTGTACCACCTAGGACCACCAAACTTTCACAGCTTCATAATCAAGGGGTGCCCACCACATATCCAACATGTTACTTTTTTTTTAACTTGACCCATTTTTTCCGCCCAGTCGACTTAGCCATTTTCAATGTTAAGTTTTCGCGTTTACAATGTTAAGTTTTCGTGTTTAAGTCCATTTCTTTGGTACTGTACCACCTAGGACCACCAAACTTTCACAGCTTCATAACCAAGGGGTGCCTACCATATACAACTATCCAACATGTGACCATTTTTAGCCAGGTTTTTTGAAAAAAATCCAGGCTATTGGATTGGCGAAAGCCGGCCGGCGGGCTGCGGGCGGGGGCGGGTGGGCGGCGGGCGGGCGGGCGGCGTCCACAATCAATGTTAAGTTTTCGTGTTTAAGTCCATTTCTTTGTTACTGTACTACGTAGGACCACCAAACTTTCACAGCTTCATAATCAAGGGGTGCCCACCACATATCACTATCCAACATGTTACTTTTTTTTTTAACTTGACCCATTTTTTCCGTGCAATTGACTTAGCCATTTTCAATGTTAAGTTTTCGCGTTTTCAATGTTAAGTTTTCGTGTTTAAGTCCATTTCTTTGGTACTATACCACCTAGGACCACCAAACTTTCACAGCTTCATAATCAAGGGGTGCCCACCACATATCACTATCCAACATGTTACTTTTTTTTGAACTTGACTCATTTTTTCCGCGCAGTCGACTTAGCCATTTTCAATGTTGAACTTTTCGCATTTACAATGTTAAGTTTTCGTGTTTAAGTCCATTTCTTTGGTACTGTACCACCTAGGACCACCAAACTTTCACAGCTTCATAACCAAGGGGTGCCTACCACATACAACTATCCAACATGTGACCATTTCTTTACCTTCACCTATTATTTGTACGTAATTGACTTGGCCATTTTCGACGTTAACTTTTTAACGTACGTCTGGTTAAATTTTGTGGTTAAAACTTTTTTGTTATACTATATCTCTGCAACTGCTTCGCCAATTACCTTGAAACTTCACATGGGTGTTTATCATCGTCCATATTTTCACTCTAACCCCCAACCGTGCGGCCCCTGTGCGCAATGTCAAGGTCAAATTACTTTGAATTTATTTGTTAAAGTTTTTTTGTGTACTATATCTCTGCAACTGCTTCACCCATTACCTTGATACTTCACATGGGTGTTTATCATCATTGTCGCACCCGCTTGCGGAAAGCGCGATATCGTCGGCATTTTGGCATACGTCCGTCCGTCCGTCCGTCCGGGCAAACATCAGG
Source organism: Conchocele bisecta (assembly GCA_029237695.1). Taxonomy (NCBI): domain Eukaryota; kingdom Metazoa; phylum Mollusca; class Bivalvia; order Lucinida; family Thyasiridae; genus Conchocele; species Conchocele bisecta. The sequence goes on from CM055274.1 coordinate 46,373,680, forward strand.
GGTTTAGGAGCTTAGGGTAAGGGTTAGTTTCCTTTGAAGTTCTTTGAACTTATACCATTAGCCCATAAAACCTTTTGAAGTTTAGGGGCTAGTCCTTTGATCTTTTATATAGCAAATAGCCCATAAACCCAAAATGTTGGTACGGTCGTCCGTCCGTCCTCCGTCCGTCCCGTCGTCCGTAACGTCTGAAAGTCCGTCCGTTCCGTCCGTACGTCCGTGTGTCCACCGTTAGTAGTCCGTTTGAAAGTGTCCCGGTTGTTTTTTCGTTAAAGTTTTTCCATCTACTATATCTATTTGTTTAGTGTCCATGCCTTGCCCCAAGGCACGACATGCAGGCCACGGCCATCTAGTCTACAAAAAGTGGGTATAATTATGTTATCCAAGTGTCCATGCTTGGAAAAAACCTGGCCTTCGTGGCTTTGCCTCGTTTCTTGTTTTACCTTCACCTATTATTTCTACGTAATTGACCTAGCCATTTTCAACGTTAACTTTTTAACGTACGTCTGGTTAAAGTTTTTTGCTTAAAACTTTTTCGTTATACTATATCTCTGCAACTGCTTCGCCCATTACCTTGAAACTTCACATGGGTGTTTATCATCATCCATATTTTCATTCTACCCCCCAACCGTGCGGCCCCTGTGCCCAATGTCAAGGTCAAATTACTTTGAATTCTTTTGTTAAAGTTTTTTTGTGTACTATATCTCTGCAACTGCTTCACCCAATTCCTTGATACTTCCACATGGGTGTTTATCATCATTGTCGCACCCGCTTGCAAAGAAAGCGCGATATCGTCGGCATTTTGGCATACGTCCGTCCGTACGTCCGTGTGTCCGGTTAAAGTTTTTTTCGTAAAAGTTTTTCCATCTACTATATCTATTTTTTTAGTGTCCATGCCTCGCCCCAAGGCGCGACATGCAGGCCACGGCCATCTAGTCTACAAAAAGTGCGTATAATTATGTTATCCAAGTGTCTATGCTTGGAAAAAAACTGGCCTTCGTGGCTTTGCCTCGTTTCTTGTTGATGACTGTAGTCCTAATATGGCCTGCACTTATACTAATTTGTTATAATTTGCTATAAAACAAGCAATTTAACATTTCGGCAGACATATATTTGATCTGTTATGAGAAAACGGTGCTTACTACTGTCTGTTCCATGTTTTCCTGCCGACAAACTTTTGGCTAATACCTGTAAACACATTAAATGTAAAAAATATTTAAATGTAAGTACTTTTTCACCAATAACAAAAAAGTCACCTTCCCCTAAAAAAATTGTTTGATGAAATTCCATCGAATATTGATTTAATAGCGAAAAAAACATTTTCCTATGGAAATTTAACATGGGGGGGGGAAAAGAGGTGGAAGAGGTGGGGGAGGAGAAAAAAAAAACGAAAACATTTGGAAATTGTTCCAAAACCTGGCTTGGAAATGATGTAACTAAGAAAACTAAAGTTAGATTCTGAAAATCGGTCCACAAATAAAAAAAATCTATTTTTAGCCCCCATGTTAAATTCCCATAGGAAAATATTTTTTTCACAATAAAATCAATATTTTACGGAATTTCGTAAAATAAATTGTTTTGGGGAGGGTGACATTTTTGTTATTGATGAAAAAGTACTTACATTTAAATATTTTTTTGATTTAATGTGTTTAATGGCCAAACTGAAAAGTCAAAAGTATTAGATTATTGGAATTTCCGATGAGTTTAGCCCTAGAACACAAATACATGACGTTTGTTACAATTTGTTATAGTTTGCTATACTGTAAAACTTGCGATTTGACATGCATTAGACATATATGTGGCTGTGAAATGGGGCTTATGGGTTAATGCGACCAGTGTAGCCCCAGATCAGCCTGCGCATCCGCGCAGTCTGATCAGGGTCTGCACTGTTCGCTATTTAGTCAATGGAACACCCGTCTTGCTACTGACAAATATCATATGAGACACGCCATGTGATTTTCTACCTAAGAATGCGATATTTCATGAAAAGTATTTACAGAATTTACGATAGTTTCCGTAAATGACGTTGAAAGTTAACGAAATGTTCATAAGCAAATGCGGAATTGAATTCCGTCAAAATTTCGTCATCTTTTGACGTCATTTACAAAACATATCACAGTTTCTGTAAAATGTATTTCATGAAATACCGCACATGTTCTTAGGTACAAAATATCATATGATGCGCATTAGGCTGCGGGAGTGTGCTAGCAGATCAGTAGCCGATTTCACCAACATTGCAAAGTATACTTTTCTAGCAAAGTATACTTTGAGGGAGTAATCATTTATTTTTCCTGAAATGCATTATTTCACATAGAACTAACGACTGCATATATTTGATGATTAAAAATATGCATAATTATTATACTGAATTTATTACATTATCACAGCCAATGGCTGTGATAATGTAATAAATTCAGTATAATAAAAATTTATAAATTTATCCTTAAATTGAAAATTTCTCCCTCAAAGTATTCTTTGCTAGAAAAGTATACTTTGCAATGTTGGTGAAATAGGCTACAGGAGCTAGGCATGCCACAAAGGCCATAATCCCCATTTCTCCGGTCACAGCCACATGTGAGACACGCCATGTGATTTTGTACCTTCTGACATCTGCGTAATTTCCTTAAATATGTTTACAAAATAAATTTACAATATTTTCCGTAAATGGCGTCAAAAGTTGACATGCGGAATTCTTTTGACTTTATTTATGAAAAATATTACAATTTTTTTAAACGTATTTAATAAAATTATATGTCGGAAGGTACAGAATCTCGTGGCGTGTCTCATATGTGCCATGAGAAAACGGGGAGTTTCTGATCAGTATATATAGCTCAATATTATTTTCAAATTATTCTGTTTTGCGATGAAACATGCAATTTGACATTTCCGTGATTTCCATTTCTGTCCTTGTAACTCCAGACAGCCTGCACAAATAACAAGTTGTTATGTTTTGCAATAAAACATGTGATTTGACAAAAGTCAGACGTACGTGAATTGGCACGAGAAAGTGGCACTGATGGGAGTTCGTGACTACAGTGTTGTTCACGATCGGCTTGCATGAATAACAACAATATGTTATATTTTGCGATGAAATATGTGATTTGACATTCATCTAGCCATATATGACTCACCACAGGCTACATGTAACTGGAGTTTGCGACGAGCGTAACCACAGTGGTGATCTACGATGTATGATGTAAATGATGTTGATACCATGGCCTATGGGTTATGGCATTGGACGTCAATACCGGGTTGGGGTGGGGGGGGTTCAATCCTCACCCCTAGGCATGAAAAATACTTATATAGTATTTCCTTCCCACAGGTCTGTTGGATGAGAATTTAATCTGTGGTCCCATCTCTATATGACCTTAGCTGTTGCTCAATATTGATCAATCAATCAATCTCCACAGCAGACACATTGGGAGCACAGGTGGAAGACTGACCTATGACACCAAACAAATGCCTATTAAAAAAATCCCATTACCCCACCCACTTGGTCTCGTACAGTACCATATTCTATTTATAAAGGTGAGTATCAATATGGCTATTATAAAAAGAGCCCTCTCTCTTAATCAATGTTTATTGTGTTTGTGCGAGCCGGAAAAGAGAGGGCTCTTTCTATAATAGCCATATTGATACTCACCTTTATAAATAGAATATGGTACAGTGCAACCTCTCTACAACAGCCAACCATGGGAAGAGGCAAAATTGGCTGTTATAGAGAGGTGGCTGTTGTAGGGAGGTTAATGCTGAATACAATTTTATCGTCTGATGTTTATTTATTTTCTTCAATAATTCTCAATAAAAACATGTTTTGACAGCATTTTAGAATCATTTCCAATGGAAATGATTCTAAAATGCTGTCAAAACATGTTTTTATTGAGAAAGAATGCAAAATCAACATGAAACGACAATGTTCATGCTCAGCAGTGTAAGGGTTAGATATAGAGGAAATCATCCATTTGGGATATAAAATAGCGGCTGTTACAGAGAGGTGGCTGTTGTAGAGAGGTGGCCGTTCGGGGAGGTTTGACTGTACTGTACGAGACCAAGTGGGTGGGGTAATGGGATTTTTTTAATAGGCATTTTTTTGGTGTCATAGGTCCGCGTCTTCCACCTGTGATTGGGAGGTCCCCAGAGTAACAAGCAAAATAGAAAATTGAGTTTAATTACTATCATATTAAAGGTACATGCCCACTAAGTTGGCACACTATGTTCTTTTTAACAGAGACATCATCTGAGACATTTTCTGACAAAATAAACATTCATTCACCATTATACCACATATTGATTGACATTATTATACATTTTATATCGACGTAAATTTCCACACTGATATCAGGGGCGATAACCGTGTTTCCTTAAAATGTTAACGGACTTATTCTCTGTATTTCCTTTGATGTGCAATGATCATACTTTATAATCGCTTGAACATGTATTTGTTCAGGTGACACATTTATTTTGTTATAAATAATTATAAATATCATGCCTCATTTGCACATGAAAAAAGCCTGATACCACCGCGCGTCACTATCAGTAAAATAAATATTACGAAATGATTATATCTGTATAGCGGCAGTCGTAATTTTTAGAACTGATGGAATAGTAACACAATTATACGCTTATTTAATTCCTATAAAGAACATTTTGTGCCTTTTGAGTAGGCATGTTCCTTTAAATCAACGCAAACATTTAGATTGTATTTACTACATAAGCACAGTACCATGCATTGAAGCTTCATGAACATGTATTTACTACATAAGCACAGTACCATGCATTGAAGCTGTCATGAACATGTATTTACTATGTAAGCACAGTACCATGCATTGAAGCTGTCATGAACACGTATTTACTACGTAAGCACAGTACCATGCATTGGAGCTGTCATGAACATGTATTTACTACATAGGCACAGTACCATGCATTGAAGCTGTCATGAACATGTATTTACTACGTAAGCACAGTACCATGCATTGAAGCTGTACTGATCACCTAGTGCATTATGAGATTTAATACACTGTGCTATTAATTACACTGTAAAAGCCCATTTTATGTAAACATCTTAAGTCATTGATTGTAGAACAATGCATTAACCCTGTCACCCCTAAGTAACTGGAATGGATTTTGGATATGTTAATTTTGCACCAATCCAATCATCACAAAATGATCTTCAGACTATTCCATTTATGAAAAGGGGGTGTTTTTGTTCTCAAAATTATAAAAATTACGTCACGAGCCGGCTCATCTGGATCTACACTTTTTGCCAATACCACTACACAGGCCTGTGGTGTTGAAAGGGTTAAAGTACACATATTCCTGGTATTTACACCTACATTTTGTTAGACCTTGATTAAAATCTTTCATTATCACGGCAGACAATTTGTTCCGAGATTCATAGATATTTTGTTGCCGCCGTGCTTGATTAAATTAGTAAAGTACAGTAAATTTAATCTGGTGTTGTTTTGGGTGGGTGAACGTGACGGTGTAAATTAACGGTAGGGGTTCCTCCTTATAGGAATCACGATTTGCCTGGTTTGGCCCTCAGGTACGTTTTTAGCGCGCCTTCCGAAGGAAGCCGTGCTTATGGTATACCCTCGGCGTCGTAGATGTCCGTCCGTCCGTCTCTCCGTCTGTCTGGGCACACGAGAGGGCACTTGTTGGGTACAAAAGTACCCAACATATGCCCTTTCGTGTGTTGGGCAAGCTTTTTATGGGTCTTATTGGGTAGGGTAGGTGCGTCCGTCCGTCCGTCCGTCTTCAAAAATTATAATGGCCTATATTTTCTGTTTCCTTGCTTAAATTTGCTTCATATTTCACACACGCATTGCTCCACGGGTCCTCTACTGTGCTGTGGCAAATCCACGTCCGTGCTGCCCCTTCTAAGCCCTAGGTCAAGGTCACATACTTTGTGCGTGCATCTCAAAACGTTAAAGGTACATGCCCACGCAGCAGGTTACACTGTACTACTACTTTTCATTTTCTGTCATGCCTTATATGAGCCATTTGTCTACCCACTAAGGCCAGTTTTTTTTTATTAGTTGGTTTACAGATCCGCCGACCCGATTTTTTGACAATGTGGAAAAAAATAAAAAATTTAATTTCCGATTTTTTTTTAGATTTTTTTACCTCCGATCCAAAAAAAAAAAAAAAAAAAAATTTTTTTTTTTTTGCTGTGCCGAGAAAAGTAAGTGGCGGAAACCGGATCTTAGCAGCAGCGACAACAACAACAACCTGCGAATGGACGATTCGATATGATTTTATATATCTCCAATATGATTTGATATATCTGCTTTCAGATTGAATGCACAAATTCAAAACCTTAACGCTCGTGTAAATGGCCTATATTTTCTGTTGTCTTGCTCCGATGTGCTTCATATTTCATGTATGCGTTCTTCCTAGGGTCCTCTACCGCCCTGCCAAAAATCTACACTCGTGCCACCCCCACTGATATTCGTTTCAACTATATCGCCGCTTCGTTGTCTTGTATTTAATTATACCAGATGGTATTAATATGTACGCATTACGCAACCCATTCACAGTGATCAACATTCAACAGTATGTGAATATGAAACTGAGTTGTAGAATATAAAGAAACTTGCTGAACCGACTCCCTACGTTAACCGACAAACTCCGAGACGATGCCGGTTAACACAAGTTTCACTCTATCACAATCACTGGCCTTTTTGTTTTTTACCGACCACAAACCGACCCAACCATGAGCCTTAAAAAGGTGAACCGACCCAACCATGTGCCTTAAAAATGTGATTTTTTATGGTGTTCGGACCGTCCGTCTGTCCGTCACACGTTCGGTTAACCACTGCGTAACAGTTTCTCAAACCGGCCATATCTTCTACATAAGTTGCTCAAGTTCTTCAATATTTCAACACATCATTCATTGGTATGTGTGCTATACCTGCCTTGTCATACTTTATATTACCTTGACCTTTTGACCTTCACAGGGCTGCTGAAAGGACTTAGCAATTTCGGTTAACCAGTTTGTCACAGTTTCTCAAACTGGCCATATAGACCTTGAGCCACCAATAACCCCCCCTCCCCCCCCCACCCCCCCCCCCCCCCCCCCCCCCCCCCCCTGTGGGATTTTTGGTCAGTATGATTTTCGGATTCAGTAACCTATTGTCTGTCAAATCTGATTGTCTGCGCCTTGAAAGCCGCTGGATGAACAAATGGCGGCCAAAACGAAACTGGGTTGTTTTAGTTTAGGCTGATATGTGCCATTTAGACCACCACATACCATACTAATTACTATGAATCATTCACCAATTGAATATAACACGAGTTACAAAACATTTTAAATTGAATTCCATCGTTATATAGGCACAATTTCCAAAATGGCCGCCAAAATACGCATTTTTTTAATTCTTGCGAACGTTTTTGCACCACATGGTTAGCTAGCGACCGTTTAATCATGTAAGGAGCGTTATAATCAAATAGCAAATTATAGTTAACATATATTTACATTATTTCCGATTTGCTATGAACGTTATTCATTTCAAAATGGCCGCCAAACAGATATTTCACAATGGCCCATTCAGGCGATTTTGAACAACGACACCGCTATTAACCCTTTAAGCCCTGAGGTTTTGGCAAAAAGTGTAGATCCAGATGAGCCGGCTCGTGACGAGCCGTCTCATCAGGATCTGCACTTTTGCAAGTAATTTTCATATTTTTAGAACAAAAACACCCCCTTTTTATAAATGGACTAGTCTGACCATTTGGATTAGTTGCAGAAGTAACAAGTCACAGTCCATTCCCTTTATTTAGGGGTGAAAGGGTGAAAGTTTATCAAAATTTGGAAACGTTATATTGCGCCCGTTGCGGCCGACATGAGAATGCTTTATTATAAACATATCAGTGTATTACTTGGCCAAGGTCAAGGGGAAGGGGGGGGGGGGGGGGGGTGTGGTGGGTTGGTGGGGGTGCTTTGTTGCTCACGAGATCAGAAAAAAAATCGCGGCGTTGTTTTGAAGTGTCCTATGCGGTACTTACGTATTTCAAATTGCAACTATGTCTGCAATAAAAATCACGGTGTTGTTAAATACGGCGCATCTATTATATTCATGTGTTGTAGTACAGTTTGAGATTACAACGGTTCACGACTTGTGTTCGAATTTAAGCCTTTTAACACTAGTTTCATAGTTTCTAGCTATATATATATCTATATACGATTGCTATTCGCGAGTGAGCGTTGTGTATTGTGAGGCAGCAGCAAATATGGATTCAGATGAAAAGCCATTATCGCTGAAGCGGCCAAGTAAACGAAAAAAACATGTTAGTAAGACACTGAGCTGTATTGTTCATTTCACAACAACTGCCACTGGGAGTAAAATGCAACCATTATCAGAGGTGTGTTTCAACAAAATTCACGAATCAATTGAGATTCGGCGCACACGAGGCAGTGCGGAACAAAAACTTACAGAAATATGCGATATGGTTCCATCGACATACTACCCGCACATGTACGGTGTACATAGACGTTGTTATAGCACAGTTCACTAACGTATCACGCATACTCAAAAGAACTAAACCGCCAACTATTGATGAAGCTGGTCCAACTGGGGTAAAGAAAAGACGGCAGTCTCAAACGGCATCAGTCCTATTCCCAGCTGACCAATGCCTGTTTTGTGAGCAAGGTCGTAAGACGAAGCATAAAACTGAGGAGGCACTTGTAAAGTGTGTGACCACTACCGCTCACTCGGCAATACAAGCAGCTGCAATGAGAAAGCGCGATCACGTGCTTGAAAAGGTAGTGGGGGTTGACCTCATTGCAAAAGAAGCTTATTATCATGCTTCATGTCGCAAGGACTACACTCGTGAAAGTACTCGTAATTTCCAACGAAGGAAACTGAACGAGTCCATTGAAACGAAGGACGAGCAGGCAGCACACATAGATACGTTCGATCATATATGCTCATATATCGACGACAGCATTATTCAGGGTGCCCATGTCGAAACGAATGACAATGTTGAAAGAAAAATACCTGGCTTTCATGCAAAATACGTACCCACAGTTCTACAACCCGTTGTACAAAACCTACAAACTGAAGGATAAAATAATGAAACGGTTTGGAGACCGATCAGATTTTGGCAACCAAATACAAGAGTGAATTGGTATATTATCAGATGTACCAGACGGTCAAGCTATTGAGCTTGCTTTCGAATTGGCCGCATCCGACTCAAAACGTGTAGAAGAAGCAGCGTTAATTATGCGCAGAAACTACTGCAGCTGCAAAAGGATTCCACAGAAATGCCATGGCCACCATCAGCTACATTTCTGCTGAATGAACGGGAACCGTCCGCTCTTGTGCTTGACTTTCTGGGCCACTTATTGGCCGCAAAATCGTTTTCCGATGCGTCAAGCAACAAAAGGCGACTAGCTAATTCGATTGCACAGGACATATGCTATACGACCACACGAGGCCAATGGAAAATGCCAAACATTTTCTCTTGGGAATGTCGATAAGGCATCTGACAGGCAGTGCAGAGCTTGTGACATTAATCAACCGATTTGGTCACTGCGTTTCATATTGCAGCCTCCTTGAACTCGAAACGGCCAAATGCAACAGTATAGCGATTGCACAAAGTGTTGTTCCATCTACGATCCAACGTACTGGTAATATCGTCACACACTTGTGCTGGGACAATTTCGACTTGCTTGAAGAAAAAAACACCATCCGGCATGGGCACAACACATACTGCCCATGGAATAGTCATTCAAGAGGTGATACCCATACCACCACAACAAACACAGTCTAACGACGTACCACACATCGCTAAATCCAAAGCACGTTCTGTTACGTACACATCGGACGTCTTAGAACCGTGTTTCGCTAAAGAAAAAGGTGGAACCCAGCATGCAGGTGACCGTCGTGAAAGTACCGTTGGAGAAATATGATGTCGAATTGGCAGCACAGAGATCAGACATGGTATGGATACTATGTAGGGCGCATTTGCAACGATTGCCCCAGGCAGTGCCCAATTGGGCGGGTTGGATTTCCATGACAGGCCGCAGTGTTGTAAATGCTGACACTGAACAAAAATCGGTCATAGATTATATGGCCCCAGTAAATTTTCCTATCACAGAAAATGCAACAGTTCAGCGTGTTTTGAACATTACACAGGCTGCAACAAAAGAAGTCGGACAGCACAGTTCAATAGTCACATTTGATTTGGCTGTAGCACGGAAAGCATATGCCATCATCTGGCAAAATCCGGAGAAGTACAGCGATGTATTCGTTCGTATGGGCATATTCCACACCACTTGCTCTTACCTGGGAGCGCTGGGAAAGTATCTTAGAGGAAGTGGTTTCGAAGAGATCGTAATTGAATCGGGGATATGTGCCAGTGGGTCAATCAACAAGGTGATGACAGGAAAACATTACACAACCGCGCGTTGCGTGTGCACAAAACTACTCTTCTCGAGAGTTTAGAATGTAAACTGATAAAGGCGTTTGAAGCCTCAGAAGGAGACATGTTCGAAACAGATGAAAGAACAATATTGGATGCTCTATCAAACGAACCCAGCAATGCCAGATTACAGGAGTTCATGACCAATGACAAATGCATGAAAGCATTATCACTGTACTCTGAATTTCGCGATAAAGGTAGTTCAGTGAAACTGGGAAAAACGGCACAGTACTGGCTGGGGTACATGAATTCGGTGCATACTGTGTTGCAGTTTCTCCGAGCAACTAAAGAAAACAATCTAGACCTTCACATAGCATGCCTACAGAAGATGTGTCCAATGTTCTTCAGCTTTGACCACCACAACTACGCACGGTATACTACAGTCTATCTGCTGACCTTGTTAAACATAGATCAGTTATATCCTGGGTTGGAAGATCTGTTGAGAAATAATGGATTCAGCGTGAATAGATCTAGTGTTCCGTCATCCAGAAATGCCGTGGATATTACAATAGAGCAGACTATCAACCGTCATGCTAAGTCGCACGGAGGAATCATAGGTTTCAGCCGCAATTATGCAGCATACTATAGGTGGTGCATGACAAGACACTTCCGAGCCAGTTACCTGAATGCCACGCTCGAACTGGCTGATATGAACGTGAATGAAGAGTCTTCACACAAGGACACACGAAAGGCAGAAATATCCCGAAGTGAATCAGACGTCACGAAAGTTGTAAATGCGATAGGGAATTTTATTGACCCGTTCGAAGTGTCCGATGAATCGCTATATTGCCTATCGTCAGGCGCACCAGCGCCTAAAGATGTCGTTGATGGTCTACTGTCTGCGGAAACGATAGGCAAACAAACATTCGCGCGGTTTGTCCAGGAGCGCTTTGTTGATAAGTCAGTCGCATTCCATGCACCTATAAAGCAGCTGCACCTGAAAACATTTTCATCGCTCGCCAAAGTTGTGAAACTCAGTAGTTCACAGAGAAAGACAAAAGAGCTAGTAGCAGAGCGAAACATATTTGGACAGCTCATTTCGCTCGCTCTCAAACACAACATTGACATGGAAAAGGTACTTAGCTACCCATTGGGACCTGTACCATGGTCGCTCGCCACTGCCGATGGCTCGCCAGCGAAAACTGACAAAGCTAAACTCATGCATCAGCTGGAAGGAACTTCACATATCGTTGACGCACTCCAAAGGAACATGTAAGCTACATCATTGACGGCAATGCAATGCTACACATGCAAAACCGCTTTGCCAAACACATTCGCGGATCTTGCAGAGAGCATATATAATCAGCTTCCGAAAGTTGAGCGTGTTGATTTTGTGACAGATACGTCCAAGAGCTATCAATAAAAGCACTTGAGCGCCTACGGAGGGGTACGTCAAAGACATACATAATAAAGGGGCCTCTCACCAAAGTTCCACGTGATTGGAAACTTTTCTTGTCAAACGCGTCTAACAAAACTCAGCTTGTTAGCCTTCTCATATCCGAGTGGAAACAAGACAAATATGCCCCAAAGATGCTCGGCAAGACTCTTCGGTTTGTAAGTGGGGAGCAATGTGTGCAGTTAACAACCACTGATGGAAAAACAACACAAGTTGTTGAGATCGAGGAGCTTCACTTTTCGCAAGAGGAGGCGGATACACGTATAATCTTGCATTGTGCATACCAGGCATTGAATACTCCAGAGGACAACACAATTGTTGTGAGATCCCCAGATACGGATGTGTTTGTTTTGTTGTTAAAATATATGGTCAAACTCTGAAGCAGCAGCTATTGTTAGACACCGGAACTGGGAACAAGAGGCGGCTAATCGACATACACGGTGTCATTGGAGAAATAGGAACAGAACTGTGTTTGGCATTGCCTGCACTGCATGCTTTCACAGGCTGTGATAGCACGAGTGCCTTTGTTCGGCGTGGAAAAGTGACGCCTTGGAAAACACTTCAGCGGCATCCAGAGTTTGTTGAAGCCTTTCATAAATTGGGTACGTCTCAGACAGTAGATGAAACGTTATTCCAAACGCTGGAACATTTTGTATGCTTGCTCTACAACAAATCCGACATTGCCGATATCAACAAGTTACGAATGGAGCTATTTCTACAAAAGTGTAGCCCCAGGTCGGTGATCTCCTTTCCACTTACAATGGTGCTGACCTCAGCCTATACCACCATGCAGATCGTCACTGAAAATGCATGTAACAAGAGCCAACTATCAGACGCTCATTTGGAACAACGCTGACCGCCGTGATGCGAACATACCGCCACCATATGAACATGGATGGGAGGTAAACAATGGCTCTTTGGAATGCAAGTGGACAGAAGGAGATCACCTGCCAAGTGAAATGGTCGATTTGTTGGTAGAAGAACGGGTTGATGTATCTGATTCGGATGAAGCAGAAGAACCCGAAGCTGAATGCCTTCTTGATACCATGTATGACGTTGACGACGCATATGAGTAGTCTAGATTTAACTCAACGTACTCTGAAACTCGATTTGCCTGGTGTTGTGAGGATTGCCTCGCCACATGTGCGACATTCTTACATTGATAACATGTACAATTGTTGGTAGTTCAAGCTGTATATTGTAAACTATGATGTGTTTTGTATTTTGAATTATATTATCGAACATCTGATATATTTTGCCTCTGGACGTGTAATATACGTGGATCAAACAATTGGTGTATGTTGCCTCTTGAAGTGTATTATATGTGGATCAAACATTTGTATATTGTGTTTCATCTTGCCTGATGCTGTGAGGATTGCCTTACCGCAGGTGCGATAGTTTGACATTGATGACATGTAGATTGTTTTGTAGTGCAAGTTGAATATTGTAAACTATGATGTGTTTTGCCTCTTGACTTATAAATTATGTGGATCAAACATTTGATATATTTTACCTCTTGAAATGTAGTATATGTGGAACAAACATTTGTATATTGTGTTTCATCTTGCCTGATGAGTGAGGATTGCCTTGCCACAGGTGCGATAGATTGATATTGATGACATGTAGATTGTTTTGTAGTGCAAGTTGAATATTGTAAACTATGATGTGTTTTGCCTCTTGACTTATAAATTATGTGGATCAAACATTTGACATATGTTACCTCTTGAAATGTATAATATGTGGAACAAACAGTTGTATATTGTGTTTCATCTTGCCTGATGATGTAAGGATTGCCTTGCCACAGGTGCGGTAGTAGTTTGACATTGATGACATGTATATTGTTTTGTAGTGCAGGTTGAATATTGTAAACTATGATGTGTTTTGCCTCTTGACTTATAAATTATGTGGATCAAACATTTGATATATTTTACCTCTTGAAATGTAGTATATGTGGAACAAACATTTGTATATTGTGTTTCATCTTGCCTGATGATGTGAGGATTGCCTTGCCACAGGTGCGATAGATTGACATTGATGACATGTAGATTGTTTTGTAGTGCAAGTTGAATATTGTAAACTATGATGTGTTTTGCCTCTTGACTTATAAATTATGTGGATCAAACATTTGACATATGTTACCTCTTGAAATGTATAATATGTGGAACAAACAGTTGTATTGTGTTTCATCTTGCTGATGATGTATGTAAGGATTGCCTTGCCACAGGTGCGATAGTTTGACATTGATGACATGTATATTGTTTTGTAGTGCAGGTTGAATATTGTAAACTATGATGTGTTTTGCCTCTTGACTTATTATTATGTGGATCAAAAAACATTTGATATATTTTACCTCTTTAAATGTAGATATGTGGAACAAACATTTGTATATTGTGTTTCATCTTGCCTGATGATGTGAGGATTGCCTTGCCACAGGTGCGATAGATTGACATTGATGACATGTAGATTGTTTTGTAGTGCAAGTTGAATATTGTAAACTATGATATGTTTTGCCTCTTGACTTATAAATTATGTGGATCAAACATTTGACATATGTTACCTCTTGAAATGTATAATATGTGGAACAAACAGTTGTATATTGTGTTTCATCTTGCCTGATGATGTGAGGATTGCCTTGCCACATGTGCGATAAATTGACATTGATGACATGTAGATTGTTTTGTAGTGCAAGTTGAACATTGTAAAATATTATGCGTTTTGCCCATTGAATTTAACTTATGTGGATCAAACATTGTATGTATGTTGCATCTTGGATTGTATTACATATGGATCAAAGATTTGTATATTGTGTTTATTCTTGCCTGACGCTGTGAGGATTGCACTGCCACAGTTGCTATACTTTGACATTGATAACGTGTACAATGTTTTGTAATACCAGTTGAATATTGTGAACTATCATGTATTTTGCATCTTGAATTGTATCGTATGTGGATCAAACGATGTATCTTGCCTGTTGAAGTGTATTGTATGTGGATCAAACATTTGACGTATGTTGCCTCTTGAATTGTATTATATATCGATCAACCATGTTTCTATTGTGTTTCATCTTGCCTGATGCTGTGAGGATTGTCTCGCCACTGGTGCGACATTGACATTGATAACGTGTAGATTGCGAAATATGTACGTATATCAAGGGATGGTGCACGTGCTTATATCAAGCATCTATAATGCTATATAAATATACATACAATATATAATATGGCGGCCATTTTGAATTTGCACAAATATTCTTGATCCATCTTCATCCGGTTTATGTATGGTTTCATTTCATGCCGGATAGCTGTCATAACAAAACAAAAACGCTCTATCATTGAAGTAAAAAAAAAGTGGTTTTAGCTTTCCGGATTTAGTCACGTCGCCAGTCATATATTATGTACGATGTGAGGTAACAACATTAGTTAATATTGTCGAATTTATATTACATCGGTATACAATAAGATAATTATTATCGTAGATTAACTCCTGTTGACGATAATGCGTCCATGCCTCGAAATGTTTGAATATTTGTACATTATTCACAATCGATGCTGTCAATTATAATTTAAGAAATGTACGTACAGACGGACGAACATATGAACACATATGATATATATGTAGTATGTTTGGAAATACTAATAATACATAGCCTAGTAGGCGTCTATCTATTAAAAACGCTTATAACCATGTGACCTTGCATAATAGTAAATACCAGTAAAACTGCCATTGTAAAAATAATGGGTGGGGAATGGTAAAAATGCGTTGTTTTTCACTTTGTATTTTTTGCAGTAGACACGAACAAAAATTGGGCGTATTTGCATTTGATATGTTTAATAGACACTTCTAGCTTACATTAACATTGATAATATGAAAAAAATACTACGTTTGCATAAAGTTATTAACATGTATATTTTACCATTGAAATTGTGTGGGTGGGGTAATCAAACACCTGAAATTTGACTTCTGGATTATCAGATTTTGTTTAAGTGTACCTTATTATATTTCACATTGTCCAACAATCTCTGAAAAAGTGCGAAAATACTACCTTATGTCATTAAAATGATATAAGTTGGTCAATTTTTAGTTAAAAATGTGATTTTTGAAAATTGGAAAAAGTCTGAGGGTGACCTACTTCAAAATAACGCCATATGTTCATCCAGCGGGTTACAGAGCGCAGACATACGGCATAACACTCGCAATTGAATGTAGATTTAGGAAAATTATGTCTGCAAAAATCCCACAGGGGGGGGAGGGTTTCGATATCTGGCTCACGGGCTAATAGCATCTACATAAGTTGCTTAACTGCTTCAATATTTCCATACTTCATTCATTTGCATGTATGCTACACCTGCCTTGCCATACTACATATGACCTTCACCCTTTGACTTAACACTTTTGGTTCACCCGTTTGTCAGTTTCTTCAATATGCCGCCGGTGGCATCCGCGTTCGAAATTTTTTTTTTTTTTTTTTTTTTTTTTTTTTTTATTTTTTTTTTTTTTTTTTTTTTTTTTTTTTTTTTTTTATTTCCCCGACCGACCCAACCCTGTGCCAAAAAGAATAAAAAAATTGAAAACATTTTTTTTTATTTTTATTTTTTTCCGACCGACCGACCCGATCTCGCGAAAAAAAAATCCGTAAACCAACAAATAAAAAAAAACTGGCCTAACGAGTTATTTTTAATTACGGCGCGTGTTAATTGGTGTTAAATCGCATTTCATATGCCGCAACCAGAAAATGTATTTTCCGACCTCGTGCTATTTTTACCAATACGCGTCACGTGACACGGTCAATCATATCACATCTTTGACATGCGCAGTAAAGTATCGGAAGTTGAGAAGAAAAATCTCTGTTTGAGTCCAAATCTAAATCACCACGTAACTCTTTCCATTTGGTGATCTGGTCGCCAATATTAACCACTCTCTCTTTGTACTGCCTGTCCCACAGACATTTCGCCTTTTTTTTTTGGCCGACGCCGTTTCATACAATTTCCGTCCGTCCTGGACGTTTCGACATGTTGATATACGTGTTTACATATTGGGAAGCCTACTGGCACGCGTAGTATACTGCGCATGCGCACCGCAAGCCGTGGTGTGAAAGTCGTCGTCCCCGCACATTATCAAAATAGACTGTTACCGCCGCGCGTCGCTAACAGTAAATGGATAATTAATAAATGATTATATTTGTATAGCGGGCACTCGTAATTTTTAGAACTGGTGGAATAGTGACATAATTATACACTTATTTAATTCCTATAAAGAACATTTTGTGCCTACTGCGTGGGTATGTACCTTTAACGCTCGGATGCTCGGGTAAATGTCCTATATTTTCTGTTTCCTTGCTTGGATTTGCTTCATATTTCACACACGCATTGCTCCAAGGGTCCTCTACTGCGCTATTGCAAATCCACGTCCGTGCCGCCCCTTCTAAGCCCAGGGTCAAGGTCACATACTTTGTGCATTCCAAAACCTTAACGCTCGGGTAAATGGCCTATATTTTCTGTTTCCTTGCTTGGATTTGCTTCATATTTCACACACACATTGCTCCAACGGTCCTCTACTGTGCTGTGGCAAATCCACGTCCGTCCCGCCCCTTCTAAGCCCAGGGTCAAGGTCACATACTTTGTGCATCCCGAAACCTTAACACTCGGGTAAATGGCCTATATTTTCTGTTTCCTTGCTTGGATTTGCTTCATATTTCACACACGCATTGCTCCAAGGGTCCTCTACCTCTGCTAAGCCCAGGGTCAAGGTCAAATAGTTTGTACGCTCGAAACCTTAACACGCTCTGGTAAATGGCTCATAAATTTTGTTTCCCTTTAAATCCAGCACGTTGTGTTTTCAAATGTGCCCTCGGTTCCTTTGCTGCCACCTGTCCTCTGACAACTCTTGTT
The DNA here is from genome assembly GCA_029237695.1 of Conchocele bisecta. NCBI lineage: Eukaryota > Metazoa > Mollusca > Bivalvia > Lucinida > Thyasiridae > Conchocele > Conchocele bisecta. The sequence goes on from CM055274.1 coordinate 46,391,383, forward strand.
ATCTTTTGTTACCTGGGAGTTGAATTGGGTTATTGCCCATTATAAAAGTAGTAAGATTATTACTGATCCTACTGATTTTGGGAGGGGGCCAAGTGATTCTGGTGTGGCGAGGACCTGGCATCAGATCAGGATTATTCTGATTTCAGGGCTGAATATATAGTTGTTTTTTTATTGTAAATATTCAGTTCTGATTTTGGGAATTTTCCCCCCATTTGTACATGTACTTGAACATGTACATATACTTGTACATGTAATATATGGGATTTAGTACTAAACCCATTTACCCGGCCTTAAATGACCTTAGCTGTTGATAGGCCGTTAAACCCCAACAAACCAACAAACAAATCAAATATTTGGTTGTTGTATTCAGCCATAGATCCAGTCAAACGGAAGTTGTAAGGTGCTCAACATGACAGATGTTGTAAATTCAGTTTTGCACAGCTACCAGTAGCCGATATCATCAAAATTGCAAAGTATACTTTTCTAGCAAAGTATACTTTGAGGGAGTAATCATTTATTTTTCCTGAAATGCATTATTTCAAATAGAACTAACAAATGCATGTATTTCATGATTAAAAGTATGCAGAATTATTATACTGAATTTATTACATTATCACAGCCATAATGGCTGTGATAATGTAATAAATTCAGTATACTAAAAATTAATAAATTTATCCTAAAATTGAAAATTTCTCCCTCAAAGTATACTTTGCTAGAAAAGTATGCTTTGCAATGTTGGTGAAATAGGCTACTGAATACTTTCAATCAAATGTTGGAAGATTTTGCCAGCATATAGCTAGGGGAAATGTTCATACAGATACTAAAACTGCTGGGACTCTGAAACATAGTATTTTCTATTTTTTTAGACTTGTTTATCCATGCAATAACTTAACCTGAATTTACAAGACAGAAAATTCAGGTTAGCAATAACTCGGTTCTACTTGACTGATCTTAACCACACTTGGTATGAAAACAGATCCTATTATCTTTTATGATTTTTATGTTCGCGGTGTCCATTTTTAATTTTTGCGTTCTGTATGCATGTCCATGCAATAACTCAAGTTCTACTTGACACATCTGAACCAAATTTGGTATACGTGTTTATCACAGAAAGATAAAGAACCTTATTGTTTTTCAAAATTTTCTGACATATCTCAGGGCTCTAGATAAGGATTTATTCATTGAGTATTTTTACTCCATGATATTTTTTTCAATTGGGTATTTTCAATTATCAATTGGGTACCTTACAACCATTACCCCATTGTGTAAAATTGAATAGGGTATTTTTCAATTCTGGTATCAAAATTTGCAATAAACATGGCTACATAATACATTGAATACGTACATGTACTGTAACCTTGTGTGACATCTTTTATGTGTTACTTAAAAATAATTAGAAATTATGTTTAATTGGGGCTTTTGTTGCGTCTTTTTTCTCCACGTTTTGTCGAAGACATATTTACCGCGGTCTGTCAAATCTTAAACAATAACATCCGAAGTATATCCTAATGAAAAAAAAACTTAGTCTATTTGCATGAACTCGAACGTTTCGCATCACAAACATTTCGGGCCAGGGTCGAGTCGGCCATATCCTTATTTTTTTTGGTCACATCTCAAAACAATTACTTACGCGTCGTCGCCTGCGAACACTGTGCATATTAAATGGCCATTACCAATCGTAATCGACCGACCGGAAATCCATATGAAGTGCTTTTCAGTTTTCACCAATACCGTCACCTTATAATCTGCTAAAAATAGTGACTGTGCGTATCCTATTTATAAAACATCCATAGACGCTTACTATATGTATAATTGCATATACAGTTGAGCACCAGTATCTCGAAGTCGAAGGGAGATCGTATTTTAGTCGAGATAGGACTAGGTTCGAGATACCGAGGAAGTGACATGGTCAAATATTTTCGCAAAAAAATATCAAATCATATTACCCATCACATCACGAGTAAACAATAAAGGAATAATGAAAAAAAACATGTGTTGCTTTTATTATTTTATATACCAATTAATTGACAAACAACAATATGAACATTACATATATTATATACATGTATTCAATAGACAATATGTCACTCACTAACAAGGAAATAAATTTGTATTTACATAATGAGTACCGGTAACATATAATACAAGAAACAGAAAAGTACATGTTTTAAACGAAATTGACACCATCACTCGCAGTCAGGTCTCGTGAAGAAGTCCTTGATTGTCCCTTGCTTCGTACACCGGCGTCTATACAGCTGTGTGAAGAATGTCGTAGACTTTGACAGGGCGTTAAGAATGTGTCAAACACTCAAACAAATCAAGGTGGACAAATTAAGCAAACAACCTAAGGCAGGTGTGAATTTATTTTGTTTCGTTTGATAATAGGTTTTGAAAATTAGTGTTAACCAAATTGATCTTGGGAGCCAGGCGCTTAGGTGATTTACCAGAGCGTTTATGTGATCGAGATAGCGAAGTGCTTTTTATACGAAGGGGACAGAATGAACAGTCGAGATAGAGAACATGTTCGAGATAGGGCATGTTCGAGATAGCCAAGGAAATTTACATTAAACAAATAAGGATATAATTCGGGACTTTAGCGAATCATCGAGATAGGAGATACCATCGAGATACTGACGTTCGAGGTACATGTACTGGTGCTTGACTGTAGACGCTTATTGTAACCAAATACGACAGATAGGCTAGCGATGATTTTGTGGCCGATTTTGCTATCGACATCTTTGGCATTTTTCAACGATTGTATTGAAAACTGTCCATGTGAAATTATCAGTACGCATGTACTTTCAAGCCAATTGATTACTCGATGTTTTAATTTGGTTTTGGTACGCAGTGCTTTCAATTTTAATTGGGTTTTCAGATTATTTGATTGCGTATTTCTTATCAATGCCTCTGATATCTCCCCTTGTTCTACTTGACAGAGCTCCAGAGTATTTTAACATTTCAAATTCAACGGGTATTTTACTTTTACAAATGTATCAGGGCTCCAGATAAGGAACTAAATAATTATCAGGTTGTATGAGTGCAATTAGGCTGATCAATACAGGGCTCCAGATAAGGAATTAGTAATTGAGTATTGTCACTCCATCATTTCTGAAATAATTGGGTATTTCAAAATCTTAATTGGGTGAAATAAAATCACACTGCATGCTGTTTACATATCAGCAGACAGCAATTATTGAATAGTTTGCTTCTAATGAAAACATGTCTTGGCATTTTAGACAATTTTAATGAAATATCAAGATTTGTTTTCATGGAAAAGTATGAAAAACATGCTATATTTGTGGTCGGTTTATTGTTTTCTGCCGTATGTTAAAGGTACCACACTGTTTGATTGCTTTTTGATACTCTCTACTTCTGATTTCAATTGGGTTTTTGGCAATTTTAATTGGGTATTTAAGCAAATACGCAGCTTATCTGGAGCTCTGATGTATTATCAAATTTCTTCCTTAATAAATAGGGAACAAATGATAAAAAATAAAACAAATTTAAAAATTCATTTATTTGAGCCTAAACTAAGTAAATTTTCAACTTTATTACAGCATTTTCACTGCTCAATTTGAAAATCAATGCGTATTTTCACATTGCTGTGAGTATTTTGTACTCCCACTGTTGATATTCAATGCGTATTCAGCGAAAATAAGTACGTCAAATACGCCAATCCGCACCTTATCTAAAGCTCTGACTTGATCTTACTATAAACTAGCCACAAATGTCACAAGGCACCTTTTGTCAGACAATGGCAGAATTTTTCACTCAATTCTTAGTTCCCATTTGTCACGCAATTACTCCTTCTTCATTCAATTAAGCGCGTGTCTTCTCCAAAAATGTTGATGTAGTATTAACAGGTCGAATTTGCAATGTGGTGGTTGTCAGACGTAAATCTTCGTAAATCTGCATTGTTCATTAATTTGTGTAGGAGACTTTCCCCAGAAAAGCACATGTCACATTAAAGGCACTGTGTTTCAGATATGTACCATATCAAAAGTGATGAAACAGATTAGGAAAAAAATAGTTTAATTGTAGATTTGTATTGTGTTTCTGAATGCAATTGTACCTGTTGCAAGGTGTATGATCACGTGGTACTAGCAACAACAACAAGTACTGGAACTTCCAGAATCCATCTGATTCAAAGTACGTATTCTTTTATATTGTCATTATTACGTAACGGATTTTGATGAAATATGACGCATCAAACGCGTCTGTTAAGCTGCATTTGGTGGTCTTTGTATTTTTGCACTTCTGTCGTTTTTGCGAAGAATCGATTCTTCGCAAAAACAACATAAGTCTGTGCCAAACTCCCTGGACCACCAAATGCAGCTCATGAAGACGCGTTTGCTGCGCCATATTTCATCAAAATCCGTTGCATATTAAGGAAACTATCAAATAATACTTACTTTGGTGTGGGCGACGTTGTTGTTGTTGTAACCACTTGATCATGCACCTTGTGTTAGTCGTCTAGAAAAAAAATGTCTGTCATACATTGGCGAAGGGATAAGTTCAATAAACTGAATTAGTAACTATATATCCATTGCAAAACAGGTTTATAATACTGATAAATAACTAGTGTTGCAAACGCTAGTTATTTTTCAGTATTATAAACCTGTTTTGCAATGGATGGTTACTATAGTCTGTTTCACGAAAGCTGCCCAAATTTTGCGGCCATATAAACAATTCAAAAACAATATTTGTTTCGATAATATTAAATTAAGGGAAAATTTAAGAATGAGCCTTTTTATTTCGTGAAATTTGGTCAAATATTGATTTTATTACGAAAAATTGATTTGTCTATGGGAATTTAACATGGGGAAAGAGGTAGAGGAGTTGTGGGTGGAGTCAAAAAACGAAAACATTTGGAAATTGACTCCGAAACCTAGCTAGATAGCTTGGAAATGATCTAACTAAGAAAACAAAAGTTAAATTTCAAAAATCAGTCCAGTATTTCTGAAATTCTAAAAAATTTCCCCATGTTAAATCCCCATAGACATCTTCACTCCGTGAAGATGTCTATGGGGATTTAACATGGGGAAATTTTCTTTTCGCAATAAAATCAATAGTTGACCAAATTTCACGAAATAAAAAGAAGGCTCATTCTTAAATTTTCCTTTAATTTAATATTATCGAAAAAAAATATGGTTTTTGAATTGTTATATATGGCCGTAAAATTTGGGCAGCTTTCGTGAAACAGACTATAATTCAGTTTATTGAAATTATCCCTTCGCCGATTGGCAAGAGGGGATATAGCGTTAGTCCATGTACATACGTACGTACATTAGTAACACCTTTAATTTTCAATTACTTGCGAACCGCTTTGAACACCGATTTTGTTAATATTTTGCCACAATGTGTGGCGAAGGATGGTGCTTCGTTTTGCATACGACCAACATCCGACCACCCAAGGTCCAGGTCACTGAGGATTCATGTTCACTATGTTTGTTTGTATGGCAAATGTGTTAAAAGTCTTATTTATTCAATAACTTATGAACCACGTCCCTGATTTTGACAATATTTGGCCACAATGTGTGACTAGGGATGATGCTTTGTTTTGCATACGACACATGTCTGACCGCCCAAGGTCAAGGTCACTGAGGACTTATGTTGTTTTACACATTGTTTTAAAGTCACTCTTTTTATTAAATTTTCAACCACATGGTCTTTATCAAAATAGTGTGAAAATGTATTGACAGTCCTATGTGACGTCAATGTGTATTAAATGTGTTTCCCTTCGAAGGTCATTATAGGAATGAATGGCGTTTTTGTGGAATTTATCGTTTTAGCCTTACGAAGTGAAACGGGCCCCCTGAGACACAGTCGCTTTAACAGTCGTGATTTGTATTCTGGTATTCCTCACAAGTTTCACAATGTTGGAGACCGCAATCAATCAAACTGTACGTCTCAGTTGGCAAGATTCGGTATTGAGTTGAGACGCCAGCACTATAATCATTTCAATTTCTTTATGGCAGACATCTTTGTGTTCAATCGCGGCTATATGAAAAGGTACAGGGTCTCGGATGCTCGCAGAAAGTGGTGAAACAAATTGGTACAACTAATCTTATTTGTATGTTTTTAATCGTATTTCTGAGAAAAATCTCTGTTTATTAACCCTTAGACCGCTATCTTCGTTTTTTGTCGTATGCTTTCTATTTTCCATTTTTACCATGCTTCGACAGCGCTTTACAATAATTTACAACATGCTTTGACAGCACTTTAGAATCATTCTGAAGTGCTGTCAAACCATGTTTTTATTGAGAAATAAGGCATGATAAAAAAAGCAACAGCAAACGACAATTGTTGTGTGTAGCGGTCTAAGGGTTAAAAATGTTTGTAATAGTGAAAAATACCTAGCATTGCGCATATTAGTTTTTTGAAGGCAATTCAGTACTGGTTGGTGGCATATTAATACCATTATTACTAAATAATGTTATTATTAACAACTACAAAATGTTAGTTTAAACAATATTTATTTCAAATAGAATACATTTATGCATCAAAAGTGTTTTGTTTCACAAATTGTGCTTCCTGGTATAGTAATAGCAGAAATGCGTCAGCAAATTATCTCCCCTGTTTATCACTGTCTATGACAGTATTGTAGAATAAAACACAACAAATTTGATCAAATAAAATGTGGTCGGTTTATATATGCCAATTGCTGTTCATAAAGCGAAAAACCATTTATTGGAATCGTCACTGTATTGTCAGCCACAACCCAGAACCACATGTCCATGGTCTGATCTATAATGCATCAATGTGCCACCATGGAACGTAAAAAATGCTAAACACAAAGTGATCAGCAGCCTATTTCACCAACATTGCAAAGTATACTTTGAGGGAGAAATTTTCAATTTTAGGATAAATTGATTAATTTTTATTATACTGAGTTTATTACATTATCACAGCCATTTTGGCTGTGATAATGTAATAAAATGTAATAAATTCAGTATAATCATTCTGCATACTTTTAATCATCAAATATATGCTGTCGTTAGTTCTATATGAAATAATGCATTTCGGGAAAAATAAATGATTACACCCTCAATCCCTTGTCAAAACTTGTTAGGAATATCCTAGGAATATCTTAAGAATCTCAGCCTCAAATGATACATGGGAACTTAGGAAAATCCTTGGATTCCTTGCTGGTATTGAAACAGGAATATCTTAGGATTCCTAGGAACTAAGGAATTTAAGACCATGGAAATACCTTGGATTCCTAGGATCTTAAGAATTCCATGATTTTTAACTACAAATGTCCATGCATGAATCTATTTTTAGCAGTGACCTTGGTTCATGAAGGAAAAGAGTTTTTCTATTTACCAGAACGTTACATTTTCAGGAACATATGGACATTCTTACAAGACGTACATTGTGGGGTTTTTTCCTTTTTACCTCACATGGCTAATGGAATAAAAATAATTTGCAGTTACCTATTGTTCTTCAAACTTTTTTAACCCCACAAGGTAACTCTTGTTTGCTCGGATGGACGGACAAGGGTAAAACATAACCTCTAACCTGCAGAAGCAAACCTGTGAATTTAGAATTAAAACAATTGGAGCTAGCCCCTGCAAAATGAACACTTACTGTTCATGAACTGTTCATGTATTATTCATGCAAAGTTCAAGAACCTGATTCATGAACAATTCATGGGATGTGCATGAAGATAAAATGGCACACATTCTTGAAATGTTCTTAAATATTTTAGTTCATGAACTTTTATAGATTCATGAACAGTTCATGAAAAATAGTTCAGTTCCCAATCCCAAAAAATATTGGACGTAAAAAGTTCATGAACTGTTCAATTACTGTAAATTCATGAAATGTTCTTGAATTTTGTTCGGATATATGAACTGTTCATGAACTTTTTCCCATCCAAATCCATTTATCTTCACGAAATGTACTTGAACCGTTCAAGAACTACTGTTCAAGAACAGTTCAAAAACTATAGTTCATGAACAGTTCCCAATCCCAAAAAATATTGGATGTATACTGCAGCATTTCTGTCTGAGAATATATGCCATCGTTGTATTTAGAAAACAAGTGCACATATAACATTTATCAACTTTTACATTTACCTTCTTGCGTTTGGAACCATGGACCTCTCTGGACATTTTCATGCTTTGCATATCTATGAAGACTTAATTAAATGGAGATCTCAGGAAACTGTTTCATGGGTCACAGAATTTTGAAATGCAGATTGCAAATGCCAGTTCACTACTTCAGAAATTCTCCAAGAATGAAAATAGAAGCACACTAAACAGGAATCGCACATCTACCATAAGCTGACCTAATCCTAGAAGGCGATGGACCAAGAACAAGACTGCAAGTTTCCGAGGAAATAATTTATTTTGGTCGACCACACATACTAACATTAACTCAAAGTGAGAAAGATTCTATTTACTCATAAATAGGTTTGAATGTTAATGAAGTTGAACAGTTCTAATAGTGTGGGACAGATTGATTGAACATAAATTAATATGCTACATTTATAAATGCCCAGATAATGCAGATGTAGATGATTTGTGACCAAAACAGATTGCAAAAAAAGCTTTTCACAGCGGATTGCTATTGGTTTCCTTAATATATATGACCCTGAAAATATATAGATAGAATATAGAGATGGATGGATGGATGGATGGATGGATGGATTGATGGATGGATGGATGGATGGATGGATGGATGGATGGATGGATGGATTGGATTGGATTGGATTGGATTGGAGGATTGGATTGGATTGGATTGGATTGGATTGGATTGGATTGGATTGGATTGGATTGGATTGGATTGGATTGGATTGGATTGGATTGGATTGGATTGGATTGGATTGGGATGGATGGATGGATGGATGGATGGATGGATGGATGGATTGGATGGATGGATTGGATGGATGGATGGATGGATATGCAGCAATACGTGGATGGATGGATGGATGGATGGATGGATGGATGGATGGATGGATGGATGGATGGATTGGATGGATGGATTGGATGGATGGATGGATATGCAGCAATACGTGGAACAGACAGTAGCTAGCTAGTTCATTTGTGTATGAAATCTCTTACTGTAGTTGGGTTATGTGCATAATTAAATTATAATCAATCGTCAAGTGTCTGTCAGTCACAGTATATACTATGTGTGTCAGCTAGTCTTTTATCCAGTTTGTATTATTATGCCTGTCTTTTGATTTGTAATTGTATTGTGTCTTTAACACTGGAAAGTGATGGAATATCCAATATCGCATACGTTGTTTACTGGATCCAGTCGGTTACTGGTTAGTTCTTTCATAATTTGGAACTCAAAATTTTCTTATTAGATTTAAGTGATACATAGACTAGTCTTAATCCTTTCTATGAGTCTAGTTCATTGATTGTGAAATAGTTTACTGTGGTTTGATTGTTGACTTACATATTGAAGTAATTCATGTCCGGACCCCCCCTGCTCCCGGCAAAAAAAAAAAAAAAGACGAAAATCTACAATACTCGAATAGTTGGATGACTTTTTTCGTGGCCTAGGTGTCAGGAAATCGCATCTGCAGCGATCTGGCATCTAAAAATTTCCTGGGGGAGGACCCCAAGACACCCTACTTTACGATTTCGCTCTCGCGGCGGTCGGCTATGCCAAATTTTAATTACAGACCCCCCCCCCTCCCCCCCCCTCCGCAATTATTTCTGTATCCGCGCCTTCATTGATATCTTCAATGGTAATTTCAGTGAGAAACAAAAAGGTACACATTCAAGAACCACCAATATTACTAACATTCTCTAAATTTCCATAACACAAGATGAAACTCCTAAGACTTGGGACATTTAGGAATTTTGTAATGTGTAACATGGCTTAAAAATTCACTCGCCCCGCTCGCCATGGCGATTCAATTTTCATGTTGGTTTCATGTCACTGGTCCGATTTGGCGAGTGACACATCGGGCAAGGCCATATAAGTACATAGGAACTTTTAGCATACTTTAATTCACATTCATGATTGGAATACTGAACAATTCAACAATAATCATGATAATAACAATTCATGAAATGGACAATTGATTGCTCTTTGTACATGTTCATGAACAGTTCAAGGATTTTGTTATATACATTCTTCAAAAGCTCACGAATAGTTCTTAAATTGATTGTTTAACATGTTTAAGAACAATTTTATGAACTATTTATGATACTACAGTTCATGAAATGGTCATGATTGCTCGGGTTCGACGACCCCCACTTTTTTAGACCCCCCTAGATACCTCAGGCCCCTGGGGCCTTCGAAAACGACACCCCCCCGGCCCCCCCCCCCCCCACCCCCTTCAAACAGGTCTGGCTTACGGCCTGGTTCAAGGATTTTGTTACGTACATTCTTCAAAAGCTCATGAATTGTTCTTCAATTGATTGTTTAAGAACAATTCATGAACTATTTAATGATACTACAGTTCATGAAAATGGTCATGATTGCTCTTTTTTACATGTTCATGAACAGTTCAAGGATTTGGTTACATTCTTCAAAAGCTCATGAATAGTTCTTAAATTGAAAATGAAATAAAATAAAATGTTTAAGAACAATTCATGAACTATTTAAATGATACTACAGTTCATGAAATGGTCATGATTGCTCTTTGTACATGTTCATGAACACGTTCAAGGATTTGGTTTACATTCTTCAAACGCTCATGAATAGTTCTTAAATTGATTGAATAAAATGTTTAAGAACAATTCATGAACTATTTAATGATACTACAGTTCATGAAATGGTCATGAAGGCATCCTTAATAATTATACTCCGTTTCCTGTAACCGACCGACCCGCTAAAAATGGTGCGACCCAATTTTTTTTATTGCAATTTCGTTTACAATTTTTTTTTTTAATATTTTTTTTACAATTTTATTTATTTTTATTTTTTTAATTTAGTGCTACAGTGGGTTAAAAGGGTTAATATAATCTCTGGCCCTAAATGGCATACATGTTCATACAACAACACATACAGCAATTGACATACTTTTATTGCAAGACTTGCAATATTGAATTTAAAAAGTATTAATTATTATTAAAAAGGTACAATATTTTAACACTTGCAATGCAAGTGTTAAAATTGTACCTTTTTTAATATTAATAATTTTTAAATTCAATATGTCATATGACAGAAAAAAAAAAGAAATTGCCTACCAACCGACCCACTTCTAAAATTCTGGGTCGGGTTACAAGAAACAAACATTTTTTTAAGGACGGCCTGAATGATCTTTGTACATGTTCATGAACAGTTCAAGGATTTTGTTACATTCTTCAAAAGCTCATGAATAGTTCTTAAATTGATTGTTTAACATGTTTAAGAACAATTCATGAACTATTTAATGATACTACAGTTCATGAATGCTCTTAATTTGTACATGTTCATGAACAGTTCAAGTGTTCTTCAAAAGTTCATGAACAGTTCGTGGACATATTTCAAGAACTGTTCATGTACACAATTTAATGAACATAAATTATGAACTTTTAATAGCCAGTTCATGAACTATCCTTAAATGTTTTGAAAAATTCATGATTTCATGAACCTCATTTCGCAGGGGAAGTTACTCTGGTGTGGAATGGACCTGGTCAGGATATTCTAATTTCAGGGCTGAATATATATTTTTCTGTAAATATTCAGTTCTGATTTTGGGAATTTCCCTCATAATGGACAGGTTAAATACGGGATAGACCCGTTGACCCGGCCTTAAATGACCTTAGCTGTTGATAGGCCGTTAAACACCAATAATCAATCAATCAATGTTGATTTTGTGATTTTATCCTATATGGTGGTGGTGGGATTCAAACCTCTCGACCTGGCACTTCCCTGTCCTGGGAATATTGTAGAAATTTTGTGACTGGAAATATTTGAGATTTGAGAAAATTCCCAGCAATTGGGATTTCTGGGAATTTATTTATTTGGAGATATTACTAACATTGTCTAAATTTCCATAACACAAGATGAAACTCCTAAGACTTGGGACATTTAGGAATTTTGTAATGTGTACATTCCTAGCATTCCTAGAATATTCCCACAGACTGATACAATTCCTAGCAACTGGGATTTCTAGGATTTGAATTAACAAGTTATTCCTAGGAATTCCTAGGAATTTCTTAGGAATCCTGACTTATAGCATACCTAGGAATGAAAAAATCTAAATATTCCTAGGCTTCCTTAGATTTTCCTATGTTGTGAAGGTATGAATGATTTTTGCACTTTAATTCCTAGGAATATCCTAGGATTTTATACAGACTAGGAATAATTTTGACAAGGGATGTATACTTTGCTAGAAAAGTATACTTTGCAATGTTGGTGAAATCGGCTACAGATCATGATTTTTGTCTTAACGTAATTGGTATCATGTACAACTTATTGGGTACACATTAGTAAATTTATATGTCCATCTAGATATTAATTATTACCAAATTATTTTGTATGTCTGGCTGATACGGTTCAAATGAGTGGTAACAACATGTACTTTCATGAAGAAATAAAACAATAGATAAGAATGAGTTGAACATTTTGATACCTGTGTATCTGTATCCGCATAGAATGGGTTAACATGTCATGACGAAAATGTAAATAGTTTCTTTATTTCTACTCAAAAAGTATATGTTGTTACCACTCGTTTGAACCGTCTTGACGAGACGGTTCAAATGAGTGGTAACAACATATACCCTTTTGGAGAAATGAACAAAATAATTAGATAATTCCTGCGAATTTTACGATTAAAAAATTGTTGTTACCACTCGTTTGAACCGTTTCGTCGAGACTGTTGAAATGAATGTTAACAACATATACTTTCATGAAGAAATAAATAAATAGATAAGAATGAGTTGCACATTTTGCTACCTAGTATCCCGCATGGAAAGGGTTAATATCCATGCAAAATTTCATTGCCTGTAATTTCAGTGTTCTCTCTGAGCTGGTGTATTTCTGCCATTGTTTTATGCCATTGTTGTTGAATGGACATACAACTTGATCAATCACCGTTTTATCTCAGTGCAGGAAAGTGAATGACAAAGAATTATCATTTATAGCTTCTGACATGGTAAGGCCATAACAAATTACTTACTGTCTGTTCCACGGTTTTCTGCCGACAAACTTTTGGCTATTAAATACATTAAATCTAATTAAATGTAATTACATTAAATGTAATTACTTTTTCATCAATAACAAAAAAAGTCACCCTCCCTTAAATTTCTTGTTTGATGAAATTCCATCGAATATTGATTTTATAGCGAAAAAACGATTTTCCTATGGGAATTTAACATGGGGGGAAAAGAGGTGTAAGAGGAAATGGAAATTGACTGCGGAAGCTGGCTAGATAGCTTGGAAATGATGTAAATAAGAAAACAAAACTTAGATTTTGAAAATCGGTCCACAAATAAAAAATTATTTAAAAAAATCTATTTTTAGCCCCCGCGATGTTAAATTCACATAGGAAAATATATTTTTTCGCAATAAAATCAATATTTGATGGAATTTCTTCAAATATGTTTTTTTTTTTTTTTTTGAGGGGGGGGGGGGGGGGAGGGGGACTTTTAATTGATGAAAAAGTACTTTTTAAGATTTAATGTGTTTAATGACCAAAAGTTTGTCGGCAGCAAAACGTGGAACAGACAGTAGGTTCTCAAACACTGCTGCATCAGAATAATCCCTGCATGTCACAGCTTTTTACTGTCATGGACAAATTGAAACATATTGTAAATTCGCCGCATCATCAATCAAAAACACCACTATGCAGAAATATGTTAAATCCAATCATGTCTGATGAAAATCTGGTGAATTTTCATGTCTAAAGAGGTTATTGTAACTTGATTAAACATATATGCGAACCACATGCTAACTTAACATGCAAAATGTACATATACGTGCATCTTGCGAAAACAATCGAGGCAAGGATCTCGTATGCAAACAATTTTTTTTTAAAAATTAAAAAAAAAAATTATTTCCGCAAACTGTGTGTGAGAACCAAAGTAGATTTTTATGGCCTATGTTATTATTCTCTGCAGACTATGCTGCCATATTGCAAATATTTGAGTGGGCAGACTTTATATGCTAGTTTGCATTTGACATTTAATTAGAAGCCCACTGGTCTATACAAAGTAGAGATTTTAATTTGCATCTAATATCTAATACCAGACATTTATCACAGAAATCAGAGCTCCAGATAAACTGCGTATTTGCTTAAATACCCAATTAAAATTGCCAAAAACCCAATTGAAATCAGAAGTAGAGAGTATCAAAAAGCAATTTTATCATGCTGCAGAAAACAATAAACATACCACAGATATAGTGTATTTTTCTTATTTTCCATGAAAACACTTCTTGGTATTTCATTAGAATTGTCTACAAGGAGACAATTATAATGAAATGCCAAGACATGTTTTCATTTCGAAGCAAACTATTCAATAATTGCTGTCTGTTGATATGTAAACAGTCATGTGATTTCATTTTACCCAATTAAAATTTTGAAATACCAAATTGCTTCAGAAATGATGGAGTGACAATACTCGATTACTAATTTTTTATCTGGAGCCCTGCTCAGTGTCTATTGATATCAAGTTTATAATTATGTGAGGCTTCAAAATAACACAAACGATAAACAATCACATATTGTTGTTTGTTGCTATGTTTATCACAGGTTCTTGAAGAACAGTTAATATTTCGGTATATCTGGTGGTATTGGTTACCATTATTATCATTAATACATACAATTTAACGATCGGGGTTCTTCCTTACCGGAATCCCGACTGGAGACCTGGTTCGGCCCTCACGTACGTCTGGCATTTTGTATGTGACAGTTGAATCTGGTTATACCCCTTATGTGAGTAATACGATATTCGTAATCCTATTTTAGGGGAAGGGGCCAAGTGACTTGGTGTGGTATGGAACTGGCAACAGGTCAGGTTATTCTAATTTCAGGACTGAATATATTTGTTCTCGATGTAAATATTCCGTTCTAATTTTGGGATTTTCCCGCCAATGCAGCAGGTTAAAATGGGATCAAACCCGTTTGCCCGGCCTTACATGACCTTAGCTGTTGATAGGCCGTTAAACACTAATAAACAAATAAATAAACAACATACAATTTATGTCACCTCCCACGAGTTGTACGTATAAGTACAATTTACAAGGTGAGAAACGGAGCTTCTTCCCGCGTACATTTTTAACCAATAAAACCATTATTTGTTAACCGATAGCAATAAAACTGGTCCCAAATTGTTTGTTTAGATTAATGTAATGGACCTGAACTGCCAATGCAAGTTAAACATTTATATATCGTCTGAAAAACGTCAATTATCCTCGGAGAAATTTGGTTACACATACTTACATAGACGTGTAAACCTCTTTACATCGCGACGCTCATTGGCTGTCATCTAATAGCGTGACGGGGGATGTCATAGTGGATTTGGACACATCGCGGGAAATGGCTATCCAATCAAATGGCGCGTCACGCATGTAAATTCTGCGCTTTGAGAGCTGGTTAGAAAATCGCGCAATTGTATGACTTTTAATGTCTTAACCCTTTCAATCCAAAGGAACTGGAATGGACTGTGATATGCTAATGTTCCGACCAATCCAATGGTCACAAAATGATTTTCAGATTCGTCCATTTATGAAAAGGGGGTGTTTTTGTTCTAAGAAATATTAAAGTGCAGATCCTGATGAGACGGCTCGTTACGAGCCGGCTCATCTGGATCTGCACTTTTTGCATAAACCGCTATAGCGGGATTTCGGGTTCAAAGGGTTAAATGTAGGAACAGATAACTGCAGTTCACATATTCTATCGGCATCTGAAGATTGATATATGTCTCCTGAATCGTGAATTGACAGAACCTGAATTTGGAGTTTGTAGTTGAAAATGGATGATATAATTGGTCTGAAAGCAGTGCATGTTGAAAATTGTTTTTGCCAAATATTGAAAAAGCTTTCATTCCTTGGGTTGACAGTATAACATGGGTCCAAAGTTCGGAACTGTGAATGTGTAGATAATTAACGATTTCTGTCTTGTGCAATGATTGCATGAGCATTAGTAGTTGCACAAAACTATGTAAATTACCCCAAAGCAACGAAATGAACCCAAATCTACCCGAAATCCATCAAAATACCCATAAGACACAAACATACTGACCATCTGTTCAAACACCTGTGATGTTTATGCCCCTTTCTTGGTGGAGTTGGTTGGCATATATAGTGTTTTGATTGTTCGTCCGTTCGTGTGTCCGTTGGTCCGGTTAAAACTTTGCCGGAGTTTCGCTAATCTGCCACTGGGGGTATTTGTGTACCGACAGGCCACATTGTCGTCACAGTCATTATTTGACAATGATTCCAATTATAAAGAGTATTTTGTTTCCAATTTTAGGCAAAAGATACCTAAATTGAAAAAAATGGTATTTTCTTAAATTTTCCTTCTCATTATTGATTCTAAAAATAAAACGTTACACCACTATCTTAATTTTTTGCCATCTGCTGTTTGTTTTCTATTTTCCATTTTTATCATCAAAAGCATGACAGCACTTTAGAATAATTTACAACATGGTTTGACAGCACTTCAGAATCATTTCCATTGGAAATGATTCTCAAGTGCTGTCAAACCATGTTTTTATTGAGAAATAAGGCAAGATATAAAAGCAACAGCAGACGACAGTTGTGTGTAGCTGTCTGAGGGTTAAACTGAAAATATTAAGAATGCCGCTGTTCACATGTCGCACAGTGGCATTATTATTTTTTCAGATTGACTTTGAAACATGAGTTTCTAAAAGCTGATATTTTTTTCCTATTTCATTGAAAACGCGAAGCGGTTATGAAAATTACCAATTCCAAGTGTTTGGATCCTATTCCGAAAATGACGTAAACCGACCCTGATCAGTGAAGCATGTAATGGGGTAATCACACAGATCAAGAATTACACGATATTCCGTCTGTCTGGTCCGTCAATTTCTCGAGAGCGGCCATTATTTTCTCCAATTACACGCGATCATGCACCGCAGACGTGTACACATGTATATGTACGCAAACTTGGCGGGTTACGATGGGTGACCAACAGGTTCGATCGTTCGGTTTTGTTTCTGACCATTGAATCCATTACAAATGGCGGAAACTTTTGAGAAAAAAAATCCCTACTTAATTTTCTTTATTTTATCTTGAAAATATGTTTATGTAAATAATGATATATTTCTTAACAAAAATTGTTGTATTGTCTTAGACGATATCTCAGATGTTTCAATATTATGTAGTTTTATGCATTGAAATCACTTATATCAATCAAATGCAGTATTTTATTTGATCAAATTCTAATGAGTTTGTATGATCCCACAACCTGAGAGTATTGACACTCGAAGCGGAGTAAGGGTGATAATTTCATAGCCAGGCTAGGTTATGTGTATTAATCATTGTCAATATTTGTGGCTGTGACTGGAGAAATGAGGCTTATGGTATTTGCAACCAGTGTAGATCCAGATCAGTCTGCGCATCCGCGCAGTCTGATCAGGATCTGCACTGTTCGCCATTCCATCAATGAAACACCCGTAATGCTTCTAGCATGCAATACAGATCGCTATCAGGCTACAGGAGTGTGCTATTTGATCTGGACCTTCACTGGTCACAAATGCCATAAGCCCCCTTTCTCCAGTCACAGCCACATATACATTGTGACCACTCATTTGCACGGCGGGTGGATTCAATATTGACATTCATAGATCCATCAGTAATTAAGATACGATCACGGAATGGGAGTGAAAATGACGGATGGGCACACGGGGCTGGTTTTATGGCTAATCAACATTATTTCTGCACCTATGATCACAGTAAAGTCAATAAATGTGGCTGTGACTGGAGAAATGGGGCTTATGGGATATATAACCAGTCTGGCTCCATGTCGTCCAGCTCAGTCCTGAGGAATGATACTGACCTATAATTCCAGAACAAAAATATTTACACGATTCCCTAACATTTGAATGGTCCGTAGCTAGTCTCTGTCCAAAATTTATATCCCAGTAAACTCCCACGCCAAACTACTTTCCGTAACCGTGAGGCGCAGTTAAAATAATTCTTAAGAAAATGGAAAATAAACACATTTTCTTGATGAATTTATTTCAAATTCTGGAATTATAAGGAATGAATGGCCTTTTTGTTGAATTTATCGGGGATATAAACTTGGAAAAGTCGCGGGAATACTGGACGAGGCCTTCCGGCCTTCGTCCAGTATTCCAGCGACTTTTCCAAGTTTATACCCCCGATAAATTCCACAAAAAGGCCATTCATTCCTATAATAACCAGTCTGGCTCCATCTCGTCCAGTTCAGTCCTGAGGAATGATACTGACCTATACTGTTAGAAGCAGGAGTACGTACATGTCTACACCGTATTGCTTTAAAAAATATAAATATTTCTCTTCGTTATCCTCGAAAGTATGCCTCGTGACCACCAATCAAATCGTCTCATTGACACAGTTCAAATAGTGGTCACCGCATATAATTTCAATTTGAAATAAAGAAAAATAAAACAGAAAAACTTTCAGATTTTCATACACCTACATTTACCCCAAATTGATGGTTATTCTACCTTGTCTTATGTCTGTTCTCATAAAATACCCATCCATTGGTAAAGCGCATGTTTTTATGAAGATTACTTAGAAATGTCCTGTCTATGTAGACCGCTAGCCATGTTATTGCACTTTAACCTGTTGAATGCGGGAACCGAAAATTGTCGTCTGCTTTTATTTAATATTCTGTCTTTTCCCTCACTAAAACATGGTTTGGCAGCACTTTAGAAACCTTTCAATTGGAAATGATTCTAAAGTGCTGCAAAACTATGTTTTTTTTGTAAAAATGGAAAAAAATAAATAAACAGCAGACGACAAAATTTTTATTCTGCATTGTATGGGTAGTACAAGGTGTGCTGCCAGCGAGGGATGATTACATCATATATGGCCTCAAAGATCCGTTTTTAACACCTTGGGAATTTTTATTTGATTTTTCGGGGGGAAAAACATGCTTTTTTGGAATCGGGAATGGTGGCCGAATGTCCGTTTGAAATCAACAAAAAGGAACCCTGGGTGTCCTATATAACAAGACTCAGGCCCGTAGCCAGACCTGTTTGAAGAGGGTGTCGTTTCGAAGGCCCAATGGGCCTGAGGTATATAGGGGGGTCTAAATGACTAATTATCTTTTTGTATGACCACCAGAATATGGATCAACATGCTGGATCTAATATACTGCATGATGACTAGCTGGTTGGTTAGACTGTTTGTTGCCTCGACAACGTATCCCGACTGGATATTTATTTAACGCGAGTGAAGCCATTGTTTTGGCGGCAAAAACCATATTGTGGTGATTCGGAGATAGTTATTTCCTTATCGAAGGGTCGCGTGTGACAGTTTTATGTTGATTGGACATAAAATACCTATTATCCAGCCGGAATCCCGAATAATATGTTCTGGCTGCCTTTTCAAATGGGCATAAAATCTCTCCATCTGAAGATGCCATTATGTATGGTGGGTGAAGTGGATCACGTGCCGAGAGCTCCAGAAAAGCTGCGTACTGGCGTAATTTATGCACATATTTTAGCAGAATACGCACTGATTATCAAAAGTCGGAGTACAAAATACTCACACCAATGTAATAGTATGCATTAGGACCGCTTGTACTTACATTTTCGTAAATATCTCGGCAACTACTGAAGCAATTCGGACGTGATAAAGCTGAAATACCAAGAGAAATTGCATACTAATTACCCATGCCTATTAGGGTCACTTCACTTTTTTGAATATTCAAGATCTTTTCTTGAATTTTCAAGATACTTGAAAATTCAAGAAAAGATCTTGCATATTCACGAAAAGATCTTGAATATTCAAGATAGGATCTTGAATAAATAGAAATAAAAAAAAGTGAAGTGGCCGTAATGGGCTTCCGTAAGTTTTCTTATTTCTCAATGAAAGTATATGTTGTGACCACTCATTTGAACCGTCTCGACGAGACGATTCAAATGGTGGTTGCGACAAGTACTTCTGAGCTTGTAGAAGGAAACTATTTAGGATTTTCCGCAAACATAATGGCGTATCCTCAGCATGAAAACGGTTAACTGATCATGAAGCCGAGCGTACTCAAGCTACCTTTTCAAATACCTTGGTGTGCTCCATGTATTGTTACAAGGTGCATGATCATGTGGTTACAACAACAACAACAATGCCTGAAAGTGTTGAAAGTGCGCCCACTCCAAAGTAAGTAATATTTGATATTTTCCTTAATATGCAACAAACTTTGGTGAAATATAGAGCCGCAAACGCGTCTTCATGAGCTGCATCTGGTGGTCTCGGGGGTTTGTCACATACTTGTTTCGTTTTTGTGAAGAATCGATTTCCGTGTCAGTAAACACGGAAATTGATTCTTCGCAAAAACGACAGAAGTTTGGGCCAATATACCGAGACCACCAAGTGCAGCTTAACAAGAGATTAACATATTTCATAAAAATCAGAATATGTACTTGGAATCAGAGGCGCTTCTGCAAGTTTCAGTAATTGTTATACACCCCCCCCCCCCCCCCCCCCGCAACGAGTTGGGGGGGGGGGGTATACTGGAGTCAGCTTGTCCGTCCGTCCGTCCGTCTTTCCGTCTTTCCGTCTTTCCGGGCACACATTAGGGTACTTATGTGGCTAGCCCCACAGGGTTATGGACTTGGTAAAGGATAGGGTTGGTTACAATTAGCCACCTAAAAAATCCTTTTATGTGGCTAAAAATCGTTTTATGTGGCTAATATTTAACATGTGATAAGCCACATAAGTATAGTACTGTAAGAACGTCCGTCTTTCCGTCCGTCACAAAACTTAACAATTGTAAATTTCCTTTTAACTTCTCTTTCCCTTTGCGGAAATCTTTCATATTTTACCCGCCCCTTTTCTGACACTCATACATTATTCTGCAACAAACCTACGACCCCTATTTATGCCAGGGGTCAAGGTCACGGACTTAGAAACTTAGAAAAAAAACGAAAACTTAACAATTGTAAATTTCCTTTTAACTTCTCTTTCCCTTTGCGGAAATCTTTCATATTTTACCCACCCCTTCTCTGAAACTCATACATCATTCTGCAACAAACCTATGACCCCCATTTATGCCAGGGCTCAAGGTCACGGACTTATAAACTTAGAAAAAAACTAAAACTTAACAAATGTAAATTTCCTTATAACTTCTCTTTCCCTTTGCGGAATGCAGTGATATTTTACCCGGCCCTTCTCTGACACTCATACATCATTCTGCAACAAACCTACGACCCCCATTTATGCCAGGGGTCAAGGTCACGGACTTAGACTGTCTAGTTTGCTTTTTAGCTCACCTGAGCGAAGCTCATGTGAGCTATTGTTACCGCAATGTGTCCGTCGTCCGTCGTCGTCCATGAACATTTTCAAACGTCTTCTCCTCAGTAACCATTGGGCCTATAGTCACCAAACTTCATGATCATGGTCCTTAGGTAGGGGGATTACAAAATTGTTAAAATGACGTCATTGCGTAATCCAAGATGGCCGTCGTCTAAAAATAGCACAAATTCTTCAAAAATCTTCTTCTCAAGAACCGCCAACCGGATTTCGACAAAACTTGGTAGGAATGATCGATGTACAATGCCCTGGGGTCAAATTTTATTTTTGACCGAATATGGTCATGTCATATATCGAATTGAAGGTATCAAAGAGGCGTTCACTCTGGTGCATTTTTTGTCGAAATCTGATGGTTATGTCATCCAAGATGGCCGCCGAAAGGTCAAAAGGTCGTTCTTTTATTAGAGATTTCAAAATTCTTCTTCACATGAATCGCTTGGCCCATGGTAGCCAAACTTAAAAGTTATGGTCCATGGGTGAAGCCTTTTCAGATTTGTTAAAATGGAGGTCATCGCTAATCCAAGATGGCCACCATCTAAAAATAGCATAAATTCTTAAAAAATCTTCTTCTCATGAACCGCTAGCCGGATTTCGACGAAACTTGGTAGGAATGATCAATGTACAATGCTCTTTCAAAGTTGTTAAAATGGTGACCCCAGGGTCAAAAATGGGCGTGGCCTGTGGGGTCAAATTTGGGTCAAATTTTATTTTTGACCGAATATGGTCAAGTCATATATCAAATTGAAGGTATCAAAGAGACGATCACTCTGGTGCATTTTTTGTCGAAATCTGATGGTTATGTCATCCAAGATGGCCGCCGAAAGGTCAAAAGGTCGTTCTTTTATTAGAGATTTCAAAATTCTTCTTCACATGAACCGCTTGGCCCATGGTAGCCAAACTTAAGTTATAGTCCATGGGTGAAGCCTTTCCAGATTTATTAAAATGGAGGTCATCGCTAATCCAAGATGGCCACCGTCTAAAAATAGCATAAATTCTTAAAAAATCTTCTTCTCATGAACCGCCAGCCGGATTTCGACGAAACTTGGTAGGAATGATCACTGTACAATGCTCTTTCAAAGTTGTTAAAATGGTGACCCCGGGGTCAAAAATGTGCGTGGCCAGTGGGGTCAAATTGGGGTCAAATTTTATTTGTGACCGAATATGGTCATGTTATATATCAAATCGAAGGTATCAATGAGGCGTTCACTCTGGTGCATTTTTTGTCGAAATCTGATGGTTATGTCATCCAAGATGGCCGCCGAAAGGTCAAAAGGTCGTTCTTTTATTAGTGATTTCAAAATTCTTCTTCACATGAATCGCTTGGCCCATGGTAGCCAAACTTAAAAGTTATTGTCCATGGGTGAAGCCTTTTCAGATTTGTTAAAATGGAGGTCATCGATAATCCAAGATGGCCGCCGTCTAAAAATAGCACAAATTCTTAAAAAATATTTTTCTCATGAACCACTGGCCGGATTTCGACGAAACTTGGTAGGAATGATCGATGTACAATGCTCTTTTAAAGTTGTGAAAATGGTGACCCCGGGGTCAAAAATGGGCGTGGCCCGTGGGGTCAAATTTTATTTTTGACCGAATATGCTCATGTCATATATCAAATTGAAGGTATCGATGAGGCGATTGCTCTGGCGCAATATTTGTCGGAATCGGATGATTATGTCTTCCATGATGGCCTCCAAAAGGTCCATTTATTTGAGATTTTGAACGTCTTTTTCTCAGGAACCACATGGCCGATGCTGGCCAAACTTCATAGGAAGTTCCGATCCTTGGGTGAAGCATTTTCAGATTTGGTAAAATGAGTCATCGCTTAAATCCAAGATGACCGCTGTCTAAAAATAGCACAATTTTTTTAAAACGCATGAACTCAATGTCACATTCTCCTCTGGTGTTCATGGAGTCAGGTGAGCGAATTAGGGCCATCATGGCCCTCTTGTTTCAACTGGAACCACCATCGCACTCTCCATATGTGCTGACATAGTCTTTTATCTGAAAATGATAGTATGCGAGCTGGAATTCATTCTAGGTCAGGGCATCCACAATCAATGTTAAGTTTGAGTCCATTTCTTTGTTACTGTACCACCTAGGACCACCAAACTTTCACAGCTTCATAATCAAGGGGTGCCCACCACATATCACTATCCAACATGTTACTTTTTTTTTTAACTTGACCCATTTTTTCCGCGCAGTCGACTTAGCCATTTTCAATGTTAAGTTTTCGCGTTTACAATGTTAAGTTTTCGTGTTTAAGTCCATTTCTTTGGTACTGTACCACCTAGGACCACCAAACTTTCACAGCTTCATAATCAAGGGGTGCCCACCACATATTACTATCCAACATGTTACTTTTTTTTTAACTTGACCCATCCGCGCAGTCGACTTAGCCATTTTCAATGTTAAGTTTTCGCGTTTACAATGTTAAGTTTTCGTGTTTAAGTCCATTTCTTTGGTACTGTACCACCTAGGACCACCAAACTTTCACCGCTTCATAATCAAGGGGTACCCACCACATATCACTATCCAACATGTTACTCTTTTTTTTTAACTTCACCCATTTTTTCCGCGCAGTCGACTTAGCCATTTTCAATGTTAAGTTTTCGCGTTTACAATGTTAAGTTTTCGTGTTTAAGTCCATTTCTTTGGTACTGTACCACCTAGGACCACCAAACTTTCACCGCTTCATAACCAAGGGGTGCCTACCACATACAACTATCCAACATGTGACCATTTTTTTACCTTCACCTATTATTTCTACGTAATTGACTTAGCCATTTTCAACGTTAACTTTTTAACGTACATCTGGTTAAATTGTTTGGTTAAAACTTTTTTGTTATACTATATCTCTGCAACTGCTTCGCCCATTACCTTGAAACTTCACATGGGTGTTTATCATCGTCCATATTTTCATTCTAACCCCCAACCGTGCGGCCCCTGTGCGCAATGTCAAGGTCAAATTACTTTGAATTTATTTGTTAAAGTTTTTTCGTGTACTATATCTCTGCAACTGCTTCACCCATTACCTTGATACTTCACATGGGTGTTTATCATCATTGTCGCAACCCGCTTAGCGGAAGGAAAAGCGCGATATCGTCGGCATTTTGGTCATACGTCCCCGTCCCGTCCGTCCGTACGTCCGTGTGTCCGGTTAAAGTTTTTTTTTCGTTAAAAGTTTTTCCATCTACTATATCTATTTTTTTAGTGTCCATGCCTCGCCCCAAGGCGCGACATGCAGGCCACGGCCATCTAGTCTACAAAAAGTGGGTATAATTATGTTATCCAAGTGTCCATGCTTGGAAAAAACCTGGCCTTCGTGGCTTTGCCTCGTTTCTTGTTTTTTAACTTGACCCATTTTTTCCGCGCAGTCGACTTAGCCATTTTCAATGTTAAGTTTTCGCGTTTACAATGTTAAGTTTTCGTGTTTAAGTCCATTTCTTTGGTACTGTACCACCTAGGACCACCAAACTTTCACAGCTTCATAACCAAGGGGTGCCTACCACATACAACTATCCAACATGTGACTATTTTTTTACCTTCACCTATTATTTCTACGTAATTGACATTTTCAACGTTAACTTTTTAACGTACGTCTGGTTAAAGTTTTTTTCTTAAAACTTTTTCGTTATACTATATCTCTGCAACTGCTTCGCCCATTACCTTGAAACTTCACATGGGTGTTTATCATCATCCATATTTTCATTCTACCCCCCAACCGTGCTGCCCCTGTGCCCAATGTCAAGGTCAAATTACTTTGAATTATTTTGTTAATGTTTTTTCGTGTACTATATCTGCAACTGCTTCACCCAATACCTTGATACTTCACATGGGTGTTTATCATCATTGTCGCACCCGCTTGCGGAAAGCGCGATATCGTCGTCATTTTGACATACGTCCGTCCGTACGTCCGTGTGTCCGGTTAAAGTTTTTTTGTTAAAGTTTTTACGTCTACTATATCTATTTTTTTAAGTGTCCATGCCTCGCCCCAAGGCGCGACATGCAGGCCACGGCCATCTAGTCTACAAAAAGTATGTATAATTATGTTATCCAAGTGTCTATGCTTGGAAAAAACCTGGCCTTCGTGGCTTTGCCTCGTTTCTTGTTATTATTCTGAATTTATTACATTATCACAGCCATTTTAGCTGTGATAATGTAATAAATTCAGTATAATAATTCTGCATATTTTTAATCATCAACTATATGCAGTCGTTAGTTCTATATGACATAATGCATTCGGGGAAAATAAATGATAAAACTCCCTCAAAGTACATGTATACTTTGCTAGATAAGTATACTTGGCAATTTTGATGAAATCGGCTACTGGCCCTCACGTATGTCATTTTGGCATTTTGTATGTGGTTACCCCTTATGTGAGTATTACATTTATTCGTAATCCTATTTTAGGGGAAGGGCCAAGTGACTTGGTGTGGTATGGACCTAGCTGGCACCAGGTCAAGTTATTCTAATTTCAGGGCTGAATATATTTTTTCTCGATGTAAATATTCCGTTCTGATTTTCGGGTTTTTCCCCCAATGCAGAAAGTTAAAACGGGAACGAACCTGTTTACCTTTACCCAAGTATGACAACAATACAGCCATTTAACAGACAAATAATCATGTGGTATATATATGTTTGCAGAATGTACATGCAAAAAACAAACTTGGATAGAAAGAGAGAGGAAAGGGAGAAAGAATGAAAGAGTCGTGTGTCACAATGTAAATATAGTATAGAACCTAATTCATTGACAAATGTGTACTGCAGTTGATTTCAGTGTTCATTTAACGATGAATCCATCCTTACGGATTCATACCAAAACCCATTGTATTCGTAATGCACCATAACGGGTATGAATTTTTAAAAATATTTTATTTTTGTTATTTCTCAATGAAAGTATATGTTGTGACCACTCATTTGAACCGTCTTGATGAGACGGTTCAAATGGTGGCCGCGACATATACTTCAAAGCACATTTAAAGAAAATATTTAGGATTTTCCACAAATAAATTGTGTATCCTCAGCATGCAAAGGTTTAATGGTGGATCTTGCTAGTCCTGTTCAATATGTCAAAACAGGATGATAGGAGAACATGCTAAATATCTTAACCTTACTACGCTGAATTAAATTTTGTTGTCTGCTGGAAATGTTTTATTTTCAATATTTCTCGATAAAAACCTGTTTTGACAGCACATGAGTATCGTCTCCACTGGAGACGATTCTCATGTGCTGCCAAAACATGTTTTTTGTTAAGAATTAAGGCAAAGATGAAAAACAGCAGACAATTTTCATCTCCCGCGTAGCAAGGGTTTAGGATGAAACAATCCTTTAACCCTTATAGATCGCTTCACACAACAATTGTCGTCTGCCGTTGCTTTTATATCTTGCCTTATTTCTCAATAAAAACATGGTTTGACAGCACTTCTGAATCATTTCCAATGGAAATGATTCTAAAGTCCTGTCAAAGCATGTTTTTGATGATAAAAATGGAAAATAGAAAATAAACAGCAGACGACAAAAAATTAAGATAGCGGTGTAAGGGTTAATAATGATTCATACCTTAATTTTGTCTCTTACTAGGATTCGCAACTGAGGCCAGGTGATTTGACGTATTAATTAACGGGTAGTAGGTGACAGGTGGGAGCATGCGATGGGTAATTTAACGATCGGAGTTTATCCTTACCGGAATCCCGACCGGAGACCTGTAGCCGATTTCATCAACATTGCAAAGTATACTTTTCTAGCAAAGTATATTTTCAGGGAGAAATTTTCAATTTTAGGATAAATTTATTAATTTTTATTATACTGAATTTATTACATTATCACAGCCATTTTGGCTGTGATAATGTAATAAATTCAGTATAATAATTCTGCATACTTTTAATCATCAAATATATGCAGTAGTTAGTTCTATATGAAATAAATGATTGCTCCCTCAAAGTATACTTTGCTAGAAAAGTATACTTTGCAATGTTGGTGAAATCGGCTACTGGTTTGGCCCTCACATACGTCTTTTGTATGTGACAGTTGAATCTGGTTTATAATACCCCTTAATTGTGAGTGTTACTCATAATCCTATTACTTTTAGGGGAAGGGATCAAGTAACTTTGGTGTGGTATGGACCTGGCAACTGGTCAGGTTATTCTAATTATTGTTGGTTTTTTTTCGGTGTAAATATTCCGTTCTGATTTTGGGATTTTCCCCCCAATGCAGCCGGATATGTGGGATCGAACCCGTTGGTCCGGCTTTAAATGACCTTAGTTGTTGATAGGCCGTTTAACACCAATAAATCAAATTTATTCTAGAAAATGATGTCACCGTAGAAACGGGAATTGTGGCCTCTGTGACCAGTGTAGAACCAGATCAGCTTGCATCCGCGCAGTCTATAAGCCCCATTTGATAAATCACAGCGACATTGTGGAAGTGGCAAAATCACATAAATACACAAGCCTAAATATATACAGTCATTATTGTGAACAATGGCTGAATGCGTATGTGTGCACTTTAACAAATTTGTCAATATTCAACCTCGGTTTTGCAATAAATCTCAGCAAATTGTCATAATACTGTCTGTTTCACGAAACCTGCCCAAATTTTATGGCTGTGTCCACAATGTAAACAATTTCTTTTTTGGAAAATATTAAAAATGAGCCTTATTTTTATTTCGTAAAATTTGGTCAAATACTGATTTTACCGCGAACATTTTGGAAATTGACTCCTAAACCTGGCTAGATAGACTGGAAATGATATAAATGAGAAAACAAAAGTTAAATTTTGAAAATCGGTCCACTATTTCTGAAATTAGAAAAATGTCCCTATGTTAAATCCCCATAGACATCTTCACTATGGGATTTAACATGAGGAATTTCTTTTCGTAATAAAATCAATATTGGACCAAATTTCGCGAAATAAAAAGAAGGCACATTCTTAAATTTTTATAAAATGTTAAAGTATCAAAAAATAAATACTGTTTTTGCATTGTTTATATGGCTGTAAAATTTGGGCAGGTTTCACGAAACAGACAGTTAAGTATGCCATAACTCATAAAGTCTCATGAATACAATGGCATAATTACACCTACTGGTATCTTATTGTGAGCAAGGATGAGCACATCATCGAGATTTATTGATTCCTGTCTGTATAAGCCAGCGTTTGAGTCGTGTCTGTTGACCGGGCTTCCTACCAGCTCAACAGCTCGACACGTTTATCTTTCTATGACACTCGAGGAATTATAAATGCCGATTATGCCAACTTGATCAGCGGGCATTACACTATGCAAGCTGACACCATACCGCTGCTAAACTACTGTCTGTTTCACGAAACGTGCCCCTATTTTACGGCTATATAAACAATGCAAAAACTATACAAAATTTAACAATGAGCCTTCTTTTTATTTTGTCAAATATGGTCCAATATTGATTTTATTGCGAAAAAAAAAGTTCCACATCTTCACAGAGATGTCTATGGGGATTTAACATGGGGACATTTTTCGAATTTCGGACATACTGGACCAATTTTCAAAATCTTACTTTTGTTTTCTTAGTCAATTTCCATTTTTTTTTTTTTTTTTTTAACTCCTACGACATACAGCTCCTCCACCTCCTTTTCCCCCATGTTAAATTCCCATAGACAAATCAATTGTTTTGCAATATAATCAATATTTGACCAAATTTAAGGCAATAAAAAGGAGGCTCATTCTTAAATTTTGATAAAATGTAAAATTGTCGAAAAAAATAATTGTTTTTTTTTTTTTGCATTGTTTATATAGCCGTAAAATTTGGGCAGGCTTCGTGAAACAGACAGCAAGTTCATTGTATTCAACGGAATACCCCTTGTATAGAGTTAATATGTGTGTTCAGGGATGGGCCGTGGCCTAAGGGATATGTTATTGGACTTCAATACTGGAGCTTGTTAGTTCAATCCTCAGCCTTCGACCCCATTAACCCGGCTTAAATGACCTTAGCTGTTGACAGGCCGCTGAATACCATTAAATCCGTGCATCCGTCACTAAACTTAACATCAGAGAAATATGTTATAACTTCTATTTCCTTCATGTAAAATGCTTAATATTTCATACATGCATTCCTGTACTATGCTGTGCCGTTCAACCCCCGCTGATCCCAAGGTCAAGGTCAAATACTTAGTCTCTTTACAAAACTTAACATCAGAGAAATGTTATAACTTCTATTTCCTTCATCTAAAATAAATGCTTAATGTTTTACACAGTTATGCATTCCTGTAAGGCTCTACTACCATGCTGTGACAAATCCACGACTGTCCAACCCACGCTGATCCCAAGGTCAAGGTCAAATACTTAGTCTCTTTACAAAACTTAACATCAGAGAAATATGTTATAACTTCTATTTCCTTCATTGAAAATTCTTAATATTTCACTTGTGCATTCCTATAAGGTTATTGTCGAGCCCGCTTGCGGAAAGCGAGACATAGTGATCACAATGACGTCCGTCCGTCCATCCGAAATCTGCTTTAAATTTTTTAAATACCTTATATCTCTGCAGTCCTCAGTCACATTGACTTGAAACTTCATATGCTTATTAGTGATGATCCATATATTCATGCTGTATCCCACTCATGCGGCCCCTGTGCCCAAGGTCAAATGACTTAGAAGTTTGCGTTCCGAAATATGCGTTAAAGTTTTTAAATACCTTATATCTGCAGTCCTCAGTCACATTGACTTGAAACTTCATATGCTTATTAGTGATGATCCATATATTCATGCTGTATCCCACTCATGCGGCCTCTGTGCCCAAGGTCAAATGACTTAGAAGTTTGCGTTCCGAAATATGCGTTAAAGTTTTTAAATACCTTATATCTGCAGTCCTCAGTCACATTGACTTGAAACTTCATATGCTTATTAGTGATGATCCATATATTCATGCTGTATCCCACTCATGCGGCCCCTGTGCCCAAGGTCAAATGACTTAGAAGTTTGCGTTCCGAAATATGCGTTAAAGTTTTTAAATACCTTATATCTCTGTAGTCCTAAGTCACATTGACTTGAAACTTCATATACTTATTAGTCATTATCCATATATTCATTATGTGTCCTACTCATGCAGCCCCTGTGCCCCTATGTCAAGGTCAAATGACTTAGAAGTTTGCGTTAAAGTTTCTGTCAAAATTTGCGTTAAAGTTTTCACATACCTACTATCTCTGTAACCGTATGTCAGATTTGCTTGAAACTTTGTATGCTTATTGGGCATCAAACTTCAAATAAATACACTCTGAGACCATCAAATGCCTCGGTGGGCTCGACATGCGGGCCACGGCCATCTGGTACTATCATGCTGTGACAAATCCACGACCGTCCAGCCCCCGCTGATCCCAAGGTCAAGGTCACATACTTAACATCAGAGAAATATGTTATAACTTCTATTTCTTTCATCGAACATTCTTAATAGTTCATACATGCATTTCTCTAAGGTTCTACTATCATGCTGGTACAAATCCCCGCTGATCTCGAGGTCAAGGTCATATTCTTAGTCTCTTTACAAAACTTAACATCAGAGAAATTGGTTATAACTTCTATTTCCTTGCTCGGATCTGCTTCACATTTCACACACGCATTGCTCCAATGGACCCTGTGACAAATTCACATTCGTGCCGCCCCCGCTAAGTCCAGAGTCATGGTCACAAGCCCACACATTTGGATTTTTTTTAAACATATTTATGGATATCTGGGCCCACGTGGGAGGTATTCCGTAAGCCTCGCTTACTGACCAATCTAGTTATACCCCCCGCAACGACCGTCCAACCCCCGCTGATCCCAAGGTCAAGGTCAAATACTTAGTCTCTTTACAAAACTTAACATCAGAGAAATAAGTTATAACTTCTGTTTCCTTCATTGAAAATTCTTAATATTTCACTTGTGCATTCCTCTAAGGTTGTACTACCATGCTGTGACATATCTACATCCGTCCAACCCCTGCTGATCCCAAGGTCAAGGTCACATACTTAGTCTCTTTACAAAATTCTTAAAATTTCATGCATGCATCCCTCTAAGGCTCTACTATCATGCTGTGACAAATCCCCGCTGATATCGAGGTCAAGGTCACTTACCTAGTCTCTTTACAAAACTTAACATCAGAGAAATCAGTTATAATTTCTATTTCCTTGCTCGGATCTGCTTCACATTTTACACACGCATTGCTCCAATGGACCTCTACCACCCTATGCCAAATTCACGTTCGTGCCGCCCCCGCTAAGCTCAGAGTTAAGGTCACAAGCCCACACACTTGGATATTATTTTACATATTTAGTGGTACCTGGGCCCACGCGGGGGGTATTCCGTAAGCCTCACGTACTGACCAATCTAGTTATTACTAACTACAGTGAAACCTCTCTAAACTGGACACCCTGGGAGGTCCCCAGGGTGTCCGGTTTAGAGAGGTTTCACTGCACATTGGGCATTTAATCATTCTGAACAATAGTTGTGTGCTATGCGATCATGAACAGACATTATCAGCTGAGATAAATGGCCAAGAAACTAATCAAAAATAAGATCACAGATATGTTCTTGATGTCCTGTTTAGAGGGGTTCCACTGTATATTGAAATTGTCTTCCAAATATGGAAGTTTTGGCCAGTGTACTATGAACAATGGAAGTGAAGTTTGTATTATTTCATGTTATTCTCTTACAATATATGTTTTTGATTATTCTCACTAAAATATATTTACTTGAAATGAAACCTTACAATGTTGGTGATACGTCTGTAACTGTGTGTCGGGTCTATTAAATAACTTGGGTGTACTTTATAAATATATCATGTGTGTGTTTCTGCGGCTTCCATTAACTCTTTGCATGCTAGCGGCGAAAATATCCGCCAAACAAATTAGGACTATATGTTTTATTTCTCTCTGTAAATATGTCTTGGAATTTCATTAGAATTGAGTCCTCAGGACTCAATTCTAATGAAATTCCAAGACATATTCATGATATTTACAAGGAGAAATCAAAGAAAATATGAGGAATTTTTGTCCGCTAGTTTTGAACTATTTATAGCCCACAAGTTTCCCAGCATGCAAAGAGTTAAGATGTCATGCCTGGTGACGTGTATTTCGGCTGCAATTTTATATTAACCCTTAGACACAACAATTGTTGTCGGCTGTTGATTTTATATCTTGCCTTATTTCTCAATAAAACCATAAATACGACTTATCGGCTAATGGTGACTGAATGTTTATTTTGCTAAAAAAATGTCATATCTAAAGAATGGACGAAAAAATATGTCCTTACATTATAACCGACATGTGGATTAAAACATTAAAACCCTATAATGCAACCAATACCAAGCACACATGTAACAAGCAACATGATGTTGCTTACGATAGGATGAAAGTTGTCATTGCGGATGCCACTAATTATTTTAATTGCACAATATTGAAATCTCCCAGTTAACCCTATGCAACCGATAGTAGACACGCAAATATTTCCATATTATGCTAGTGCCAAATATTTCCTTATTCTAGTGCAAGAATGGCCGATACCTAGATGTTATCATGATTCTATTAGCCACCATTTCACATTTAATCAGTGTATGTAGTATGTATTATACCCAAATAACATTTTGAAATACAATATTTATTTCCCCCGATGTTTGTAGAACATATAAAGAAACAAACAAACAAACGTGTGCATAGCACACGTTTCTTTATCGGAAATACAAACATCTTGTGGGAAATAAATCCAAATTATATAAGCTCTATATTACGTTCCCTGATTTTGTGATTTTTGTGAGAATTTTCTCACCACGATTTGATAGTTCCTGGTTTAACTCCCTTGGTATTTGTAAATGCTACAAAGAAATAAAACGCTCATTTCTTTATTGGATCAACAAACGTCTGAAGGCAAATTAAGCATCTATTTCTATATTATAATTGAACAAATTCATTGTTTCCGTGTTGGCAATATATACCTGCATGGGGCCTGTTTCACTAAACTTCTTACGACTAAAATGTTCGTATTAAAGCGCAAATTTAGGATCGTCTAGAAATTTGAATTGATTGATTTAAATTTATTGAGCATAGGCTGCATATGCTGCATATGCAGCCTATGCTCAATAAATGTAAATCCAATAATTGTTTGCAAGAAAACAGTGTTGATGTGCAATTTACAGACTATCATAATTTGACACTTACAAACATTTTAGTCGTACGAAGTTTAGTGAAACGGCCTCCTGCTGTGTCATGGCAAAATGAGGCTTATAGAGTTTTTGACCAGTGTACATTTTGAATAGTCGACAGACTAGTGCAATCTTATACTTGAGTATATGGGTATTGTGCCTTTAAAGGCACTCATTTGGCTTGAGTTGTGGTCATTGGATGTCAATACCGGAGGTCGTGGATTTCATTCCCACCTTAGACAGAATAAATACTTTCATAGTATTTCCATCCCACTGGGGCCCGTTTCACTAAACTTCTTACGACTAAAATGTTTGTAAGTGCAAATTTAAGATCGTCTGTAAATTTCAATTTATGGATTTACATTTATTGAGCATAGGCTGCATATGCAGCCTATGCTCAATAAATGTAAATCCAATATTTATTTACAAGAAAACAATGTTAATGTGAAATTTACAGACTATCATAAATTTGCACTTACGAACATTTTAGTCGTACGAAGTTTAGTGAAACGGCCTCCTGGTCTTTCGGTTGAGACGAGAAACCGAGACCCCATCTCTATACGACCTTAGCTGTTGCTAGGATGTTAAACTATTTTCCCTTTTTTGATAATCTAGGAGTAGACACTTCAATGCCCTTTCACCTGTTACTCTTGTCAGAAATGTTCTAAGGGTACTTTTCCTAGCTTGTTATCCAAATAAGTGTCGCAAAAAAAGAAGAAAATGCTTATAACCCATTATATGATGAGGAGACACAATTTTTTGTGCGAGCAGTAAAATAAGTCTTAATTATGCACGGAACTATATGTTGTTACCACTTATTTGAACCGTCTCGCAGATACGGATTTCTATTCTGCATTTGCTCTGATAATTTCGTCAACTTTCGACATCATTTACGGAAAATATCAGTTTTTAAACGCCCGTTTGAAAAAATGGGACGTATTATGTATTTACCTTGTACGGGCGGCGGGTGGGCACAGATTGTCCACGCAATAACCTACTGACCTACTTAACCAAATTCGGTATACATGTTTATCACGGCAAGACGAAGAAGTCTATTGGTTTTCCGATGACTTATCTCCCCTTGGCTGCCATTTTTAATTTTCGCACTCTGTATCCTTGTCCACGCAATAACTCAAGTTCTACTTCACCGATCATAACCAAATTCGGTATACATGTTTATAACGGCAAGACAAAGAAGCCTATTGATTCCGATGACATATCTCCCCTTCGCGGCCAATTTTAATTTTCACACTCTGTATCTTTGTCCACGCAATAACTCTAGTTCTATTTGAATGATCATAACCAAATTCGGTATACAGCTTTATCGCGACAAGACGAATAAGCCTATTGGTTTTAATTTTCGGACCTTGTCCTTCTCCACGCAATAACTCAAGTTCTACTTGACGGATCATAACCAAATTCGGTATACATGTTTATCAAGGCAAGATGAAGAACCCTATTGGCTTTCAGTGACTTATCTCTCCTTGTTGACTGGCGTTGCCTCGACGGGCGTATATTGTGACCTTCTGCACTCTTGTTGTAAATACTTTTCTTGAAAAAGGTACAAAATCACATGGCTTGTCTTGTCTCATACATTTGAATAGAAATAAGAAAAATAGCAAAAATTAGTTATTGTTAGTTGTTCATACCCCATATATGGTTTTCTACATCTCATGATGGATTTGCTTTGGTGTTGTATCCAGGACCTGGCATCAGGTCAGATTATTTTAATTTCAAGGCTGAAAATATATTTTTTTGGTTGCAAATTTTCCATTCTGATTTTGTAATTTTCCCCCAATGCAGCAGGTTAAATGCTGGTTGAAACCCTTTGGCCCAGCCTTAAATGACCGTAGCTGTTGATAGGCCGTTAAACACCAATACATTTAATCAAATCTAAACCATTGGGTTAAGGGAGGTAATTCCAGGGTGGAACAAATTCAAAACCAGTTATGCAATCCATGGCCTAGATTAATCACTGACCCTGTCTCTCGGTTAGACAAATTTATCGGCACCAATGGCTTTAAGTCAATTCCCAAAAGCAAATAGATTTTCCGCAACATTGATAAAGATTAATACGAGTTGCTCTAACACGATTGTAAATCACCATTATGACCAGGCTGCATTTGTCTGCTTGCATCTGTTGTCTCTGATTGGAATTCTGCTTAATGCATTTCATAAAAATACATTTGAAGAAATTGAAATAATTTTCACTATGTTTAGCTCACCTGAGCGAAGCTCATGTGAGCTATTGTTACCGCAATGTGTCCGTCGTCCGTCGTCATCCGTGAACATTTTCAAACGTCTTCTCCTCAGTAACCATTGGGCCTAAAGTCACCAAACTTCATGGTCCTGGTCCTTAAGTAGGGCGATTACAAAATTGTTAAAATGACGTCATTACGTAATCCAAGATGGCTGCCATCTAAAAATAGCACAAATTCTTAAAAAATCTTCTTCTCAAGAACTGCCAACCGGATTTCGACAAAACTTGGTAGGAATGATCGATGTACAATGCTCTTTCAAACTTGTTAAAATGGTGACCCCGGGGTCAAAAATGGGCGTGGCCCGTGGGGTCAAATTGGGGTCAAATTTTATTTTTGACTGAATATGGTCATGTCATATATCAAATTGAAGGTCTCAACGAGGCGATCACTCTGGTGCATTTTTTCAGATGGTTATGTCATCCAAAATGGCCGCTGAAAGGTCAAAAGGTCGTTCTTTTATTAGAAAATTCTTCTTCACATGAACCGCTTGGCCCATGGTAGCCAAACTTAAAAGTTATGGTCCATGGGTGAAGCCGTTTCAGATTTGTTAAAATGGAGGTCATCGCTAATCCAAGATGGCCGCCGTCTAAAAATAGCATAAATTCTTAAAAAATCTTCTCATGAACCGCTAGCCTGATTTCGACGAAACTTGGTAGGAATGATCGATGTACAATGCTCTTTCAAAGGTGTTAAAATGGTGACCCCGGGGTCAAAAATGGGCATGGCCCGTGGGGTCAAATTGGGGTCAAATTTTATTTTTGTCATCGCTTAATCCAAGATGACCGCCATCTAAAAATAGCACAATTTTTTTATAACACATGAACTCAATGTCACATTCTCCTCTGGTGTTCATGGAGTCAGGTGAGCGAATTAGGGCCATCATGGCCCTCTTGTTCTTAGTTCTTCTCAAAAGTATATGTTGTGACCACATATACTTCTATGCAGAATGCAGAATGAATGGATTTTTTTTTTCTTTGTGCCAAAATTTGTGTAGCCTCGAATTTACCAATCGGATTCATTCACCAGAACCAGAGCTGGTAGATTTTTCTCTTTCTGGTACGTGAGTGTTGTATCCAATAATACCAATTATAAGAGTAATAAGATTGATGCTATTACTTTTCTGGGGGTGGGGCTAAGTGATTTTGGTGTGGTGAGAACCTGGCACCAGATCAGGTTATTCTAATACCTTTTTTCAGGTGACTCGGATACAATTTTGTTCAGAAATACGACAAAAAAACGTACAATTAAATTATTTTTAACTTACCGGTAAATTTATCTCTTTTGTCATTGTGCATTATCTGAGACCACATACATTTATAAGTTGTGTGGTTTCGTATTGTGTGGGCTAAAATCCTACTGTCTGTTCCACGTTTTGTTGCCGACAAACTTTTGGCTATTAAGCGCATTAAATCTCAGAAATATTTAAATGTATTTTTTCAACAATAACAAAAAATTATAAATATAACACGAGGCAAAAACGAGGTGAAGAGTTGAAAAAAATAAAATGGATATTGACTCCGAAGCCTGGCGAGAATTACCTTGGAAATGATGTAACTAAGACAACAAAAGTTAGATTTTGAAAATCGGTCCACAAATTCAAAAATTATTTAAGAAGATCGTATTTTTAGCCCCCATGTTAATTCCCATAGGAAAATCTTTTTTTCGCAATGATAAAATAAATATTTGATGGAATTTCATTAAATATTTCTTTTAGGGAGGGTGTCTTTTTTGTTATTGATGAAAAACTACTTAGATTTAAATATTTTTTAGATTTAATGTGTTTAATAGCCAAAAGTTGGTTGGCAGAAAAACGTGGAATAGACAGTAGTCATCTTCTATGTTTCTCACTTTATGACGCCATAGAGGGTTGCCACAATATTACGTGGGATTTTTGTTTTATAGTCTGCTCAGAACGGCAGAAATCAATGTTTTGGTGCGAAATTGCTGCGAATGTCGTTCGTCGCGATAATGTTACAACCCAATCATCATATGCCAGACAGCTTTGCTTGCTCTATGTGTCTGAAGATATGGTTGCCAACTGGTAAACTGCCATGGCTAAATCCCCCTTGACCGAATTTATGCAGTTTTGCTTACTATTGCACGTACGTATATATTGTGACCACTCATTCAAACCGTCTCGGCGAGACGGTTCGAATGAGTGGTGACAACATATACTTTGATTGAGAAAAATGAAATGAACTAAAAATGCCAATTGGTAAACTGCCATGGTTAAATTCTCCTTGACAGATTTTTTGCTGATTATATGCATTTTTAGCTCGCCTGCACGAAGTGCAGAAGAGCTTATGGCATACCCCCGGCGGCGTCGCGTCCACAAACTTAACGTTGGGGTAAATGTCTTATAACTTCTGTTTCCTTTCATGGATCACATTGTTATTTCATACATGCATTCCTCAGATGACCCTCTATCATGCTGTAGCAAATACATGACCCACCACCCAACCCTTACCCCAAGGTCAAGGTCACAAACTTAGCACATTCATAAACTTAACGTTGGGGTAAATTTCTTATAACATCTGTTTCCTTTCATGGAACGCCTTGATATTTCATACATGCATTCCTCAGATGACCCTCTATCATGCTGTAGCAAATCCACGACCCACCACACTTACCCCAAGGTCAAGGTCACAAACTTTGCACATTCATAAACTTAACTTTGGGGTAAATGTCTTATAACTTCTCTTTCCTTTCATGGATCACCTTGTTATTTCGTACATGCATTCCTCAGATGACCCTCTATCATGATGTAGCAAATCCACGACCCACCACCCAACCCTTACCCCAAGGTCAAGGTCACAAACCTAGCATGTTCATAAACTTAACGTTGGGGTAAATGTTGTGTAACTTCTGTTTATTTACAGCGAATACCTTCATATTTCATACATGTATTCATCTGATGATACTCTATTGTACTATAGCAAATCCATGACCCACCTCCCATCCCTTTCCCCAAGGTCACGGTCACAAACTTAGCACATTCATAAACTTAACGTTGGGGTAAATGTCTTATAACGTCTGTTTTCTATCATGGAACCCCTTAATATTTCATACATGCATTCCACAGATGACCATCTATCATGCTGTAGCAAATCCACAACTCACCACCCAACCCTTACCCCAAGGTCAAGGTCACAAACCTAGCACATTCATAAACTTAACGTTGGGGTAAATGTTGTGTAACTTCTGTTTATTTACAGGGAATACCTTCATATTTCATACATGCATTCATCTGATGATACTCTATCGTACTATAGCAAATCCATGACCCACCTCCCACTCCTTTCAAGGTCATACACTTAGCACATTCATAAACTTAACGTTGGGGTAAATGTCTTATAACATCTGTTTCCTTTTATGGAACGCCTTGATATTTCATACATGCATTCATCTGATGATACTCTATTGTGGTATAGCAAATCCATGACCCACCCCTTACCCCAAGGTCAAGGTCACAAACTTAGCACATTCATAAACTTAACGTTGGGGTAAATGTCTTATAACATCTGTTTCCTTTCATGGAACGCCTTGATATTTCATACATGCATTCATCTGATTATACTCTAGCGTGCTATTGCATATGCATGACGCACCGCCCACCCCTTACCCCAAGGTCAAGGTCACAAACTTAGCACATTCATAAACTTAACGTTGGGGTAAATGTCTTATAACATCTGGTTCCTTTCATGGAACGCCTTGATATTGCATACATGCATTCCTCAGATGACCCTCTATCACGCTGTAGCAAATCCACAACACACCACCCAACCCTTACACCAAGGTCAAGGTCACAAACTTAGCATGTTCATAAACTTAACGTTGGGGTAAATGTTGTGTAACTTCTGTTTCTTTACAGGGAACGCTTTGATATTTCATACATGCATTAATCTGATGATCCTTTATTGTGCTACAGCAAATCCATTTCCCCACCCCCCCCCACCCCTTTCCCCAAGGTCAAGGTCACAAACTTAGCACATTCATACATGCATTCCTCATGCTGTAGAAAATCACCAACTTAGTGCGTTCATAAACTTAACGTTGGGTTAAATTTTGTATAACTTATGTTTTTGGAAGCGCATTGATATTTCATACATGCATTCATCTTGATATGCTATATCAGGCTATAGCAAATCCACGACCCACCTTCCACCACTGACCCCAATGTCAAGATCCACCGCACACCCCTTAACCCAAGTTCAAGTTATATAATATTCATGTTTTTTATACAACTGTGCCAAGTTTGAGTGAAGGCTGCCAACTGGCGAGCTGTGTTGTCTTCTGACAACTCTTGTTCATTTTGGCTTACTATTGCACGTAAGAATATATTGTGACCACTCGTTCGAACCGTCTCGCCGAGAGATTCAAATGAGTGGTCACAATATATACTTTGATTGAGAGAAACAAATGAGCTAAAAATGCCAATTGGTAAACTGCCATGGTTAAATTCCCCTTGACCGATTTTATGCTGGTTATATGCATTTTTGCTTTCTTTTGCAAGTAAGTATATTTTGTGAGCACTCGTTTGAACCTTCTCGGCATGAAGTTTCGAAGGATGTGGGATTGTAGGTGCATGATCACCAGATCTGACAAGTGTGATTTATCTGGGCACTCCAGTTTCCTCCCGCATTAATGATCACCCTAAATACGCCTCCATCTGTGCCAATGTCAGCATTTGTTTAACTCTTTGCATGCTAGCGGCGAAAATATCCGCCAAATAAATTAGGACTATATGTTTTATTTCTCTCTGTAAATATGTCTTGGAATTTCATTAGAATTGAGTCTTAAGGACTCAATTCTAATGAAATTTCACGACATATTCATGATATTTACAAGGAGAAATAAAAGAAAATATGATGATTTTTTGTCCGCTATTTTGAACTATTTATAGCCCACAAGTTTCCCAGCATGCAAAGAGTTAAGTGTTTGTAATGTAATGCTTATTTGCAATAGCTGTAAGATAGATGAAGTTTAAATTGAAAACAGTCAAAAAGGTCAGGGTCATATTGACATGAATGTGCTGCATTATGTTCACATGTATCAACCATCCACATATTGAAGTATTAATGGAAGTTTTATCAAAATTATTGCTGATTTAAATTTAAACTTTATCTATCTTACAACAATTACAAACAAGCATATAACACACTTATAATTAGCCAGGTTTATAGTGCAGTCTCGCATACAAGTACAGGGCTCCAGATAAGGAATTAGTAATTGAGTATTGTCACTCCATCATTCTGAAACAATTGGGTATTTTAAAAATTTAATTGGGTAAAATAAAATCACACTGCTGTTTACACATCAGCAGACCGCACTTATTGAATAGTTTCCTTGGAAATGAAATACCAAGATGTGTTTTCATGGAAAAATAAGAAAATATGCTATATTTATGGTTTGTTAGCCAGGTTTTTTTAAAAGAAATCCAGGCTATTGGATTGGCGAAAGCCAGGTGGGCGGGCAGGCGGGCGGGCGGTGGGCGGCGTCCACAATCAATGTTAAGTTTTTGTGTTTGAGTCCATTTCTTTGTTACTGTACCACCTAGGACCACCAAACTTTCACAGCTTCATAATCAAGGGGTGCCCACCACATATCACTATCCAACATGTTAATTCTTTTTTTAACTTCACCCATTTTTTTCCGCGCAGTCGACTTAGCCATTTTCGATGTTAAGTTTTCGCATTTACAATGTTAAGTTTTCGTGTTTAAGTCCATTTCTTTGGTTACTGTACCACCTAGGACCACCAAACTTTCACAGCTTCATAATCAAGGGGTGCCCACCACATATCACTATCCAACATGTTACTTTTTTTTTAACTTGACCCATTTTTTCCGCGCAGTCGACTTAGCCATTTTCGATGTTATGTTTTCGCATTTACAATGTTAAGTTTTCGTGTTTAAGTCCATTTCTTTGGTACTGTACCACCTAGGACCACCAAACTTTCACAGCTTCATAACCAAGGGGTTCCTACCACATAC
The DNA here is from genome assembly GCA_029237695.1 of Conchocele bisecta. Taxonomy (NCBI): domain Eukaryota; kingdom Metazoa; phylum Mollusca; class Bivalvia; order Lucinida; family Thyasiridae; genus Conchocele; species Conchocele bisecta. The sequence goes on from CM055274.1 coordinate 46,433,153, forward strand.
AACTATCCAACATGTGCCCATTTTTTTACCTTCACCTATTATTTCTACGTAATTGACTTAGCCATTTTCAACGTTAACTTTTTAACGTACGTCTGGTTAAAGTTTTTAGGTTAAAACTTTTTCGTTATACTATATCTCTGCAACTGCTTCGCCCATTACCTTGAAACTTCACATGGGTGTTTATCATCATCCATATTTTCATTCTAACCCCCAACCGTGCGGCCCCTGTGCCCAATGTCAAGGTCAAATTTCTTCACATGGGTGTTTATCATCATTGTCGCACCGCACCCGCTTGCAGAAAGCGTGATATCGTCGGCATTTTGGCATACGTCCGTCCGTACGTCCGTACGTCCGTCTGTCCGGTTAAAGTTTTTTCGTTAAAGTTTTTCCATCTACAATATCTATTTTTTTAGTGTCCATGCCTCGCCCCAAGGCGCGACATGCAGGCCACGGCCATCTAGTCTACAAAAAGTGGGTATAATTATGTTATCCAAGTGTCTATGCTTGGAAAAACCCTGGCCTAGCATGATAAAGATACCACAAATTTTTCATTGCTTTTTGATACTCACTATTTACGCAAATACGCAGCTTATCTGTAGCTCTGCAAGTATCGATTTTCCATTTCCTGAGGAACATGTAGTCATTAAATCTGATAATATGTAATTTATTGTGGTTAAATCTTGCAATATGTGAAATAAGTGGAACGTGATACTGGCCAGCGATTGGCTCAGAAAGCAGGGCAAATTATAAAATAATTCATCAGATTCATTATAGGAATGAATGGCCTTTTTGTGGAATTTATCGGGGTATAAACTTGGAAAAGTCGCGGGAATGCTGGACAAAGGCCGGAAGGCCTCGTCCAGTATTCCCGCGACTTTTCCAAGTTTATATCCCCGATAAATTCCACAAAAAGGCCATTCATTCCTTATAATTCCAGCATTTTAAATAAATTCATCAAGAAAATGTGTTTATTTTCCGTTTTCTTAAGAATTATGTTAACGACGCCTCACGGTTACGGAAAGTAGTTCGGCGTGGGAGTTTACTGGGATATAAACTTTGGACAGAGACTTGCTACGGACCAATCAAATGTGAGGGAATTGTGTAAATATTGTTCTGCTGGAATTATTGTACGGTGCATTACCACCATTAAAGGCACATGCCCCTCAGTAGGCACAAAATGTTCTTTATAGGAAGTAAATAAGTGTATAATTGTGTCACTATTCCACCAGTTCTAAAACTTACGAGGGCCCTCCCTCTATACAGATATACATTGTAATCATTTAGTAATATTTATTTTACTAATAGGGACGCACGGTGGTATCAGGCTATTTTCATATACAAATGAGGCATGATATCTTTTAATTATTTATACTAATTAAATGCGTCACCTGAAAAAATAAAATTTTCTACAGATTATAAAGTATGATCATTGCACATCGAAAAATAAATACAGAGAATAAATAGTAATGTTTGTTAGTATTTAAGAAAACACGGTTATCGTCCCTGATATCAGAGTGGAAATTTACCTCTGATATAGAATGTATAATAATGCCAATCAGTATGTGGGTAATGGTGAATGAATGTTTATTTTGCCAGAAAATGTCTCCAATGATGTCTCTGATAAAAAGAACATTTTGTGCCTCAACTGAGTGGGCATGTACCTTTAACAGATGCATTTCTTGTTTGGCTCTTCTTATATATTTGTCATATTTGTGTCAATTGTTTAACGCTTACAATGCTGAATTACATTTTGTCGTCTGTTGTTTATTTTTTATTTTCCATTTTTCTCATCATAAACATGGTTTGGGAGCACTGTAGAATTGATTCCAAAGTGCTCCCAAACCACGTTTTTATTGAGAATTTTCGTTTCCCGCATTTTAAGAGTTAACAGACCTACTTTTGTTTGTCATACTTGTATAAGACTGCCCAGTGGCGTATTTTTCTCTCACTTTTTAGATCACCTGAGCGAAGCTCATGTGAGCTATTGTTACCGCAATGTGTCCGTCGTCCGTCGTCGTCCGTGAACATTTTCAAACGTCTTCTCCTCGGTAACCATTGGGCCTATAGTCACCAAACTTCATGGTCATGGTCCTTAGGTAGGGGGATTACAAAATTGTTAAAATGACGTCATTACGTAATCCAAGATGGCCGCCGTCTAAAAATAGCATAAATTCTTAAAAAATCTTCTTCTCATGAACCGCTAGCCGGATTTCGACGAAACTTGGTAGGAATGATCGATGTGCAATGCTCTTTCAAATTTGTTAAAATGGTGACCCCGGGGTCAAAAATGGGCGTGGCTCGTGGGGTCAAATTGGGATCAAATTTTATTTTTGACCGAATATGGTCATGTTATATATCAAATCGAAGGTATCAATGAGGCGATCACTCTGGTTCATTTTTTATCGAAATCGGATTGTTATGTCATCCAAGATGGCCGCCGAAATGTCAAAAGGTCGTTCTTTTATTAGAGATTTCAAAATTCTTCTTCACATGAACTGCTTGGCCCATGGTAGCCAAATTTAAAAGTTATGGTCCATGGGTGAAGCCTTTTCAGATTTGTTAAAATGGAGGTCATCGATAATCCAAGATGGCCACCGTCTAAAAATAGCATAAATTGTTAAAAAATCTTCTCATGAACCGCTGGCCGGATTTCGACGAAACTTGGTAGGAATGATCAATGTGCTATGCTCTTTCAAAGTTGTTAAAATGGTGACCCCGGGGTCAAAAATGGGCGTGGCCCGTGGGCTCCAATTTTATTTTTGACCGCATATGGTCATGTTATATATCAAATTGAAGGTATCAATGAGGCGATCACTCTGGTACATTTTTTGTCAAAATTCTTCTTCACATGAACTGCTTGGCCCATGGTAGCCAAACTTAAAAGTTATGGTCCATGTGTGAAGCCTTTTCAGATTTGTTAAAATGGAGGTCATCACTAATACAAGATGGCCGCCGTTTAAAAATAGCATAAATTCTTAAAAAATCTTCTGAATGAACCGCTAGCCGGATTTTGACTAAACTTCGTAGGAATGATCGATTTTCAATGCTCTTTCAAAGTTGTGAAAATGGTGACCCCGGGGTCAAAAATATGCATGGCCCGTGGGGTCAAATTGGGATCAAATTTTATTTTTGACAGAATATGCTCATGTCATATATCAAATTGAAGGTATAGATGAGGCGATTGCTCTGGTGCAATATTTGTCGGAATCGGATGATTATGTCATCCATGATGGCCACCAAAAGGTCCATTTATTCGAGATTTTGAATGTCTTTTTCTCAGGAACCACATGGCTGATGCTGGCCAAACTTCATAGGAAGTTCAGATCCTTGGGTGAAGCATTTTCAGATTTGGTAAAATGAGAGTCATCGCTTAATCCAAGATGACCGCCATTTAAAAATAGCACAATTTTTTTAAAACATATGAACTCAATGTCACATTCTCGTCTGGTGTTCATGGAGTCAGGTGAGCGAATTAAGGCCATCATGGCCCTCTTGTTTGGCTTTATTTTCTTTATTTTAAGACCTGTCTATCTATTCTAAGATATGACATTGAATATAGCGTATTGTAAGTTTTCACGTGTTATCTTTGGCATAGTGCAACACGTCATTTTCAATTTATGTGCCTGATAAATTTATTTTCAAGTCCCCAAATAAATGGTGTCCGAATATTTAGGGTTATTATGGTAACTTAAATCAGAAAACGGGCATTTTTGTAAATATTCCGTGACAAAAATCAGGATCTGCACTGTTTGCAAACATTAGGATGGCATGGAGAGTTATCTCCATAAGAGGCAATTCTTATATGCTCAAATCATGTTTTTCATCATTAAAACGAGAAAATACAAAAAAAGAAACCTTGGATGACAAAATTTAATGCAGTACATTCATTGTATAGGGTTCATTATAAAAAAAGATATTTACTATAGGAATGAATGGCCTTTTTGTGGAATTTATCGGGGTATAAACTTGGAAAAGTCGCGGGAATACTGGACGAAGCGATAAAAAATTACAATTTTCGGGGAAAAAAAAACAAATAATAATTTTTTTTCTTCGAAAATTGTAATGTTTTATCGCTTCGTCCAGCATTTGAAATAAATTCATCAAGAAAATGTGTTTATTTTCCATTTTCTTAAGAATTATTTTAGCTGCGCCTGACGGTTATGGAAAGTAGTTCGGCGTGGGAGTTTACTGGGATAGAAACTTTGGACAGAGACTTGCTACGGGCCAATCAAATGTTAGGGAATTGTGTAAATATTTTTGTGCTGGAATTATAGCCTCTTAACCCTTACATCGCTATCTTAATGTTTTGTTGTCTGCTGTTTATTTTCTATTTTCGATTTTTATCATCAAAAACATGCTTTGACATGTTTTTATTGAGAAATAAGGCAAGATATAAAAGCAACAGCAGACGACAATTGTTGTGTGTAGCGGTCTAAGGGTTAACATCATGCGATAATAACACATTTCTCAATATTTCATCATCATTTTCTTTCAGCACAATTGACCCGTAGCAAATTTTCTCATAAATGAGAATTATTTTAACTCTTAGGACGTTCAGATAAATTAAATTTTGTCGCACATAAGAATCATCTTCATAAAAACTGCCAAAACGCATTCATTTTAAAAATAAGACAATTTAAAAAAAAGAAGCAGACAATAATTAAATTATGTCGTCTGCTTGTAGCGTTTATTATCCCCTTGCCGATTGGAGGGGATATAGCGTTAGTCCATTTGTACGCACACCATACATTTTTCAATAACTTATAATTCCAGTACAAAAATATTTACACAATTCCCTAACATTTGATTGGCCCGTAGCAAGTCTCTGTCCAAAATTTATATCCCAGTAAACTCCCACGCCAAACTAATTTCCGTAACCGCGCAGTTAAAATAATTCTTAAGAAAACGGAAAATAAACACATTTTCTTGATGAATTTATTTCGATTGCTGGAATCATGAGGAATGAATGGCCTTTTTGTGGAATTTATCGGGGATATAAACTTGGAAAAGTCGCGGGAATACTGGACGAGGCCTTCCGGCCTTCGTCCAGTATTCCCGCGACTTTTCCAAGTTTATACCCCGATAAATTCCACAAAAAGGCCATTCATTCCTATAATGTACCGCTTCACAGATTTTGATAATATTTGGCCACTATATAGGGATGGCGCTTTGTATTGCATATGACCCACCCACCCAAGGTCAAGGTCACTGAAGATATTTTTTTATTATCAAGTTTGCCAGCGAGGGGATTAGTTTCGTAATAATGATGCCCCTGTTTTCCATTGTTTGTTAATTTTATATCGTCAAATTTTCTCTATAAAAACAAGTTTTATCGATCAGTACATAAGAATCATCTACATGAGAGATGATTTTTATGTGCTGGCAAAACATGATTTCGTGAGAAATAAGATACATGTATTTTTAAAAACTCACATTTTTCTCATCATAAACATGGTTTGGGAGTACTTTAGAATCATTTCCAATAAATGATTCCAAGGTGCTCCCAAACCACATTTTAATTGAGATAAAGACAAATTATGAATCAAAAGCCGACGACAATAGTTGTTTCCCGCCTTTTTTGGCTAACGACCTGGCCACTGTTGCAAAGCGACAGAATTTTCAAATTTTATTACATTCTGACGTCTGGCTGTATTAGCTGTCTGCATTATATTGCCAAGTATTGGTGTCAAATTTTCCATTGAATTGCCCCTGGGGTAACTTTATTATTGGCTAATATTCTGGGAAAAAAGATTTGTCTTAATCTGTTGCCATGGCAACCAAAATATTGTCATATTTCGTATCTGAGTTATGCGTTTTGCTTTGTTGTGAGTCACTTTTGCAAAGCCATTTAATCCCTACAAATAAACTTTTGTTGTCTGCTGTTTATTTGTAAAATTTCCATTTTTATTAAGAAAAACATAGTTTGGCAGCACTTTTGAATTATTTTGAATGGAAATGATTCTAAAGTGCTCCCAAAAATATAAAACAACAGCAGACGGCAATTTTTGTTCCCACATTATAAGGGTTACCAGGGTCCAGGGTGTTGTTGTTTGCAGATCAAGAACTGACTGACCAGATATGTCTTGAGCACAGATGGAAGACTTGGTCTAGTGACATAAAAAAATGCCCATTGAAAAAAGTACATTACCCCACCCACCTGTTGTCATACTGTACGCTACATTTCTGTAGAAACGTAGCGTACAGTATGACAACAGGTGGGTGTGGTAATTTGATTTTTTTAAATGGGAATTTTGTTATGTCACAGGTCCAAGGCTTCCATTGGAGGTCATACACCCCATTTCAGGCACGTTAAGCATGAAAACTATGTTCATAGTATTTCCATCCCACTGGTCATTTAGATGAGACTCGACACCAATGCCCATCTCTATATGACCTTAGCTGTTTTTGAGTCTTTAGCCAATTTCATGCTGAGGATATGCCTTTATGTTTGTGGAAAATCCTAAATATTGTCCTTCTATGCGCTCAGAAGTGTATGTCGCAACCACCATTTGAACCGTCTCGTCGAGCCGGTTTAAATGAGTGGTCACAACATATACTTTCAGTGAGAAATAACAAAAATCAAATTAAAATATTTTAAAAAGTTCATACCCGTAAACGTGTATTCCGCATGTACGTCATGGGTTAAACCTGTTTACTTTCATTGTTTCTCCAGCCACAGTTTCAGTTTTCCTGGAAAGTGCCATGTGAATAATTCAATTGATTGAAAACAATCAATGTTTCACATCATTTGGCCCTAATCCATAAAACACAATGCATCAAATCGGTGTCGTAGAACATCAGCGACAGCATTGACTGCCATAAGGAAATACGTATATTCAGGAGGCATTTAGGGCCAAATGACCTGGAAAAAAAATCAATCAGTTAATCAAGCAATCAATCAAGCAATAGATCAATTGAATATTCACACAGCATTTCCCATAATTATACTCTCAGTGTGTCATATCGGTGTCACAAAAATTCACTGCCACAAAAAAGACCGCTGTCAGGAAATATATATTTTCAAGAGGCATTTAGGGCCAAATGATGTGGGGGAAAAAAAATCAATCAGTCAATCAATCAATAAACAAATAAATAATATTCACAAATGGTGTAGATCCTGATGAGACGGCTCGTTACGAGCCGGCTCATCATGATCTACACTGTTTGCAAATGTTTTTTTTTTCAGGAAATACGTATAGGGCCAAATGACGTGGAAAAATCCCAATCAGTCAAGTCAATCAATCAATCAATCAATCAAGCATTGATTGATTGAATGATTGATTGCGATTTTTTTTCCCAATCAATTTAATTGAATCTTCACATGGCACTTCCACATAACACAGTGCATCAAATCGGTGTCGTAGAACATCAGCCGCAGAATCATTCGCGTTCAGGAAATACGTATATTCAAGAGGCATTTAGGGCCAAATGACGTGAACAAACGGACTGCGGGTGTCGTAAATGTGTTTAAACATGCACACGGGTCATTTGTTAATAGCACAGTGTATAAGCAGCTCTAGCAAATTGTGACCTTGCATGCAAAGCCAATATCGGGGTTATTCCCAAATGTGTCTCAACCCTAAGTAACTGATGTGGACCAATTCATGTGAAGTTTGTGATTGGTCCATTATGCAGAAAAGGGATTCATTTTGTAAAAAAATAAATAATATTCACAAATGGTGTAGATCCTGATGAGACGGCTCGTTACGAGCGGCTCATCATGATCTACACTGTTTGCAAATGTTGGTATTGAATTCTCTAGGGTTGAATGGGTTGAGATGTGTGCGAAGAGTGTGGACCCAGATCTGCAAGGATTATTATACCCACTTTTTTTGTAAAAAAAAACGGGTATATTGTTTTCGTCACGGGTGTCCGTCCGTCCGTACGTCCGTACGTCCGTCCGTACGTCCGTCACGTTTCTTGCAACTCGAAAAACTTTTTCACCTTCATACCTACGCGCCTGATATTTGGTATGTAGCTTCGTTATCATGTGCAGATGCGCAAAGTGAATTTGGATTTTTCATCCGACCCTCCATCATGGATTATCTCCCCCTTTCGGACTCAGAATTTCCCATTTTTTCCTCGTAACTCGAAAAACTTTTTCACCTTCATACCTACGCGCCTGATATTTGGTATGTAGCTTCGTTATCATGTGCAGATGCGCAAAGTGGATTTGGATTTTTCATCCGACCCTCCATCATGGATTATCTCCCCCTTTCGGACTCAGAATTTCCCATTTTTTCCTCGTAACTCGAAAAACTTTTTCACCTTCATACCTACGCGCCTGATATTTGGTATGTAGCTTCGTTATCATGTGCAGATGCGCAAAGTGAATTTGGATTTTTCATCCGACCCTCCATCATGGATTATCTCCCCCTTTCGGACTCAGAATTTCCCATTTTCTCCTCGTAACTCGAAAAACTTTTTCACCTTCATACCTACGCGCCTGATATTTGGTATGTAGCTTCGTTATCATGTGCAGATGCGCAAAGTGAATTTGGATTTTTCATCCGACCCTCCATCATGGATTATCTCCCCCTTTCGGACTCAGAATTTCCCATTTTTTCCTCGTAACTCGAAAAACATTTTCACCTTCATACCTACGCGCCTGATATTTAGTATGTACCTTCGTTATGTGCAGATGCGCAAAGTGAATTCCCATTTTTGATCCGACCCTCCATCATCGATTACCTCCCCCTTTCCGACTCAGAATTTCCCATTTTTTCCTTTTTCCTTGTAACTCGAAAAACTTTTTCACCTTCATACCTACGCGCCTCATATTTGCTATGTAGCTTCGTTATCATGTGCACATGCGCAAAGTGAATTCGGATTTTTTATCCGACCCTCCATCATGGATTACTTCCCCCTTTCGGACTTAGCATTTGGGGAAAGTGGGTATATTGCGATGGCGCGCCATCGACTTTTTCTAGTTTATACTATCATAGATTGTGAATAACAGGGGAGATAATTTGGCTATACATTTCGACTTTCACTGTAACACGAAAAAGAATTTTGTGAAACATAACACTTTTGAGAAATGAAATAATAATATTATACCACTTATTGAAATATATATCCATTCTAGATACCAGTTGACTTAAAGGTTGCCCACGTGTCAGGATATAATAAACGGAGCATATTTTTTTCGCCCATTCGTTAGATATGACATTGTTCGCGCAAACTAAACAGTCATTAACCATTTCCAAACGATTAATTGACATTATTATACTTCGTATATCAAACATATGATTTACATCATTTACATCTGATATAAAATGTATAATAATGCCAATCAATATGTGGGGTAATAGTGAATGAATGTTCAGTTTGACAGAAAATGTCTCGGATGATGTATCTGATATAAAGAACATTTTGTGCCTACTGAGTGGGCATGTACCTTTAATTGAAAGAAATTGAATAGTAACCAGCAATTGCAGTCTAGCTATCACAAAAATATCCTGTTCACAATTTTTCAAAATTGTTTTAAACGCGCTGGATCTCAGATATCTCAGATCTCAGAAAGCGATAAAATAGATGAGGAAAAAATAGTTTAACCCTTAGACCGCTACACACAACAATTGTCGTCTACTGTTTGTTTTATACCTTACCTTATTTCTCAATAAAAACATGGTTTGACGGCACTTCTGAAGTGCTGTCAAAGCATTTTGTAAATTATTCTAATGTGCTGTCAAAGCATGTTTTTAGCTCACCTGGGCTATTGTTACCTTAATGTGTCTGTCGTCTGTGAACATTTACAAACGTCTTCTCCTCGGTAACCATTGGGCCTATAGTCACCAAACTTCATGGTCATGGTCGTTAGGTAGGGGGGATTACAAAATTGTTAAAATGACGTCATTACGTAATCCAAGATGGCCGCCGTCTAAAAATAGCACAAATTCTTCAAAAATCTTCTTCTCATGAACCGCTAGCTGGATTTCGACGAAACTTAGTAGGAATGATTGATGTACAATGCTCTTTCAAAGTTGTTAAAATGGTGACCCCGGGGTCAAATATGGGCGTGGCCCGTGGGGTCAAATTGGGGTCAAATTTTATTTTTGACCAAATATGGTCATGTCTATATCAATTTGAAGGTATCAAAGAGGCGATCGCTCTGGTACATTATTTGTCGAAATTGGATGGTCATGTCATCCAAGATGGCCGCCGAAAGGTCAAAAGGTTGTTCTTTTATTAGAGATTTCAAAATTATTCTTCACACGAACCGCTTGGCCCATGGTGGCCAAACTTCACAGTTACGGTCCATGGGTGAAGCCTTTTCAGATTTGTTAAAACGGGGGCCGCCGTCTAAAAATAGCACAAATTCTTAAAAAGATCTTCTCATGAAACGCCAGCCGGATTTCGACGAAACTTGGTAGGAATGGTCGTCATAAAATGCTATTTCAAAGATGTTATTATGGTGACCCCGGGATCAAAAATGGGCGTGGCCCGTGGGGTCAAATTTTATTTTTGACCAAATATGCTCATGTCATATATCAAATTGAAGGTATCGATGAGGCGATCTGCTCTGGTGCAATATTTGTCGGAATCGGATGATTATGTCATCCATGATGGCCTCCAAAAGGTCCATTTATTCAAGATTTTGAACGTCTTTTTGTCAGGAACCACATGGCCGATGTTGGCCAAACTTCATAGTAAGTTAAGATCCTTGGGTGAAGCATTTTCGGATTTGGTAAAATGAGTCAGCGCTTAATCCAAGATGACCGCCATCTAAAAATAGCACAATGTTTTTTAAAACACATATGAACTCAATGTCACATTCTCCTCAGGTGTTCATGGAGTCAGGTGAACCCAATTTTATCTATAAGTCACATTTAAAAAATCGGGGATTGGTAAAAAAATGTTTATAATACTGAGAAAAAAAAACTTGTTATTTTTCAGTGTTTATAAACATGGTTTTCAGAGAAAATTAGTATGCCTGTTTATCACAAGAGGAGAAATAATGCTACAGATTTTCAAATACTTATTAATGTTCTTGCCTTGGTGACAGCTTCACATTTCTGCATCTTCGCTGTCTCACTCACTGGCCCATCTTCGACGGGCGTATTTTGTGACTTACTGCACTCTTGTTTTTATTAGCTCGCTCACCTGAACAAAGCTCATGTGAGCTATTGTTACCGCAATATGTCCGTCGTCGTCCGTCGTCGTCGTCCGTGAACATTTTCAAACGTCTTCTCCTCGGTAACCATTGGGCCTATAGTCACCAAACTTCATGGTCATGGTCCTTAGGTAGGGGGGATTGCAAAATTGTTAAAATGACGTCATTACGTAATCCAAGATGGCCGCCGTCTAAAAATAGCACAAATTCTTCAAAAATCTTCTTCTCATGAACCGCTAGCTGGATTTCGACGAAACTTAGTAGGAATGATTGATGTACAATGCTCTTTCAAAGTTGTTAAAATGGTGACCCCGGGGTCAAATATGGGCGTGGCCCGTGGGGTCAAATTGGGGTCAAATTTTATTTTTGACCAAATATGGTCATGTCTATATCAATTTGAAGGTATCAAAGAGGCGATTGCTCTGGTACATTATTTGTCGAAATTGGATGGTCATGTCATCCAAGATGGCCGCCGAAAGGTCAAAAGGTTGTTCTTTTATTAGAGATTTCAAAATTATTCTTCACACGAACCGCTTGGCCCATGGTGGCCAAACTTCACAGTTACGGTCCATGGGTGAAGCCTTTTCAGATTTGTTAAAACGGGGGCCGCCGTCTAAAAATAGCACAAATTCTTAAAAAGATCTTCTCATGAAACGCCAGCCGGATTTCGACGAAACTTGGTAGGAATGATCGTCATAAAATGCTATTTCAAAGATGTTATTATGGTGACCCCGGGATCAAAAATGGGCGTGGCCCGTGGGGTCAAATTTTATTTTTGACCAAATATGCTCATGTCATATATCAAATTGAAGGTATCGATGAGGCGATCGCTCTGGTGCAATATTTGTCGGAATCGGATGATTATGTCATCCATGATGGCCTCCAAAAGGTCCATTTATTCGAGATTTTGAACGTCTTTTTGTCAGGAACCACATGGCTGATGTTGGCCAAACTTCATAGTAAGTTAAGATCCTTGGGTGAAGCATTTTCGGATTTGGTAAAATGAGTCAGCGCTTAATCCAAGATGACCGCCATCTAAAAATAGCACAATGTTTTTTAAAACACATATGAACTCAATGTCACATTCTCCTCAGGTGTTCATGGAGTCAGGTGAACCCAATTTTATCTATAAGTCACATTTAAAAAATCGGGGATTGGTAAAAAAATGTTTATAATACTGAGAAAAAAAAACTTGTTATTTTTCAGTGTTTATAAACATGGTTTTCAGAGAAAATTAGTATGCCTGTTTATCACAACAAGAGGAGAAATAATGCTACAGATTTTCAAATTCTTATTAGTTCTTGCCTTGGTGACAGCTTCACATTTCTGCATCTTCGCTGTCTCACTCACTGGCCCATCTTCGACGGGCGTATTTTGTGACTTACTGCACTCTTGTTTTTATTAGCTCGCTCACCTGAGCAAAGCTCATGTGAGCTATTGTTACCGCAATATGTCCGTCGTCGTCCGTCGTCGTCGTCCGTGAACATTTTCAAACGTCTTCTCCTCGGTAACCATTGGGCCTATAGTCACCAAACTTCATGGTCATGGTCCTTAGGTAGGGCGATTTCAAAATTGTTAAAATGACGTCATTACATAATCCAAGATGGCCGCCGTCTAAAAATAGCACAAATTCTTTAAAAATCTTCTTCTCAAGAATCGCCAACCGGATTTCGACAAAACTTGGTAGGACTGATCGATGTACAATGCTCTTTCAAAGTTAAAATGGTGACCCCGGGGTCAAAAATGGGCGTGTCCCGTGGGGTCAAATTGGGGTCAAATTTTATTTTTGACCGAATATGGTCTTGTCATATATCAAATTGAAGGTATCAACGAGGCGATCACTCTGGTGCATTTTTTGTCGAAATCGGATGGTTAGGTCATCCAAGATGGCCGCCAAAAGGTCAAAACGTTGTTCTTTTATTAGAGATTTCAAAATTCTTCTACACATGAACCGCTTGGCCCATGGTAGCCAAACTTAAAAGTTATGGTCCATGGGTGAAGCCTTTTCAGATTTGTTAAAATGGAGGTCATCGCTAATCCAAGATGGCCGCCGTCTAAAAATAGCATAAATTCTTAAAAAATCTTCTTCTCATGAACCGCTAGCTGGATTTCGACGAAACTTGGTAGGAATGATCGATGTACAATGCTCTTTCAAAGTTGTTAAAATGGTGACCCCGGGGTCAAAAATGGGCGTGCCCCTTGGGGTCAAATTGTGGTCAAATTTTCTTTTTGACCAAATATGGTCATGTCATATATAAAATTGAAGGTATCAAAAAAATTATTTTTGACCGAATATGCTAGTCATATTTCAAATTGAAGGTATCGATGAGGCGATTGCTCTGGTGCAATATTTGTCGGAATCGGATGATTATGTCATCCATGATGGCCGCCAAAAGGTCCATTTATTCGAGATTTTGAACGTCGTTTTCTCAGTAACCACATGGCCGATGCTGGCCAAACTTCATAGTAAGTTAAGATCCTTGGGTGAAGCATTTTCAGATTTGGTAAAATGAGAGTCATTGCTTAATCCAAGATGACCGCCATCTAAAAATAGCACAATTTTTTTAAAACACATATGAACTCAATGTCACATTCTCCTCTGGTGTTCATGGAGTCAGGTGAGCGAATTAGGGCCATCATGGCCCTCTTGTTTAAATTACTCATACTAGTGTCTATAATGATAATTTGTTTTCTAAATGCGGCCTCCAATTTATTCCGTATACGAAATAAGATGATCAATATGAAAAACAGGAGACAATAATCTTTTCCCACCTTCAAACAGTTATTTGAAGTCAACAAACAACCGCTTGATGCTGATGTATCAGATATATTGTATCATCTGACGTATCATCTGACGCTCCTCCTCCTTCAGAAGAATAGTCGAACATTAGAACAGTATCTATTTAACATCTGATACGTTTATTTTACATCTCGTTAATTGACATTTTCTATAGCTGGTAAAACCTGTGTAACATTGGAAATAAACTTTTAGATGTATGTAAATTCTAAACAAAATAAAATTATCTTATTATACCCCTGGTCTACGAAGTATTCCGAGGGTTGTATTGTTTTTGTCTGTCCGTCTGTCTCTTCGTCCGCAACACAAAAACTTAACATTTCTAAATTTTTGTTACGATTTTTGTTTGTCGGTCGAGGCGGCTGCCGGGGGTATCCATGATCCCCTACTCTAGTTTCTCATTGAAAGCAGAAACAAAAGTATGTTTATTTATTTATTTCTGACCAAAAACAGAGAATATATGTTGCTACCATGCAGTTGAACCGTCTCGCTGAGACGTTCAACTGCATGGTAGCAACATATATTTTCTGAGATAAATTGTATCACCAGAATAAAATAGGGTTTAAAATAACCATTTGATGCTGATATACCAGATATACCATTTACGGACAAAAGTCTACATTCTGAAGAACGGTCACGTTATACGAGTATCTACGAGACATTTGAGACATTTAGTTTTTACATCGCTTAATAGTGAGACGTGATAGTGTTTTCTATAGCTGGTTAACTTTTATCTCCAAGCTATATATTGCCATTGTCTGGCGTAGATTAACCCGTTCTTTGCTGAAAATCGCAACGTTTTTTTCTTATTTCTCACCAAACGTATATATGTTGTTCCCACTCGTATATGAAATATTTCTATTAAAATTAATTTTCATGTGAAGGTCGGTGCACCGCCGCCCAGCCCAGGGTCAAGGGCACATACTTTGTGCATCTCGAAACCTTAACTCTCGGACGCTCGGGTAAATGGCCTATATTTTCTGTTTCCTTGCTTCGATTTGCTTCATATTTCACACACGCATTGCTCCAAGGGTCCTCTATCTCTACCTCTGCTAAGCCCAGGGTCAAGGTCAAATACTTTGTGCATCTCGAAACCTTAACGCTCGGACGCTCGGGTAAATGGCCTATATTTTGCTCCAAGGGTCGTCTACTGTGCTGTGGCAAATCCACGTCCGTGCCGCCCCTTCTAAGCCCAGGGTCAAGGTCACATACTTTGTGCATCTCGAAACCTTAACGCTCGGACGCTCGGGTAAATGACCTATATTTTCTGTTTCCTTGCTTGCATTTTTGCTTCATATTTCACACACGCATTGCTCCAAGGGTTCTCTACTGCGCTGTGGCAAATCCACGTCCGTGCCGCCCCTTCTAAGCCCAGGGTCAAGGTCACATACTTTGTGCATCTCGAAACCTTAACGCTCGGACTCCGGTAAATGGCCTATATTTTCTGTTTCCTTGCTTGGATTTGCTTCATATTTCACACATACATTGCTCCAAGGGTCCTCTACCTCTGCTAAGCCCAGGGTCAAGGTCAAATACTTTGTACGCTCGAAACCTTAACACGCTCTGGTAAATGGCTCATAAATTTTGTTTCCGTTATCCAGCACGTTGTGTTTTCAAATGTGCCCTCGGTTCCTTTGCTGCCACCGGGCACGCTTCGTTGTCCTCTGACAACTCTTGTTTTCAGTTACTGTATATAATTTTTATGTTTCGGGTACATTTAGTCACGACCTGTCTGTCTGTTCATCTGTTTGTCCATCATTTTACCTGTATCAGATTTCCGCTGCATAATACTATCTGTCACCAGAAGTCGGATTTTCATTCTATATCCCACTCATGCGGCCTCTGTGCTGAAGGTCAAGGTCAAATGTTTTAGAAATTTGCCTGGTTTGGCCCTCGGGTACGTTTTTTTTTTTGGCTTTTTTGTTACCAGGGAGTTGAATTGGGTTATTGCCCATTATAAAAGTAGTAAGAGCATTACTGATCCTACTGCTTTTGGGAGGAGGCCAAGTGATTCTAGTGTGGCGAGGACCTGGCATCAGGATTATTCTGATTTCAGGGCTGAATATAGTTTTTCATTGTAAATATTCAGTTCTGATTTTGGAATTTTCCCCTATTTGTATATGTACTTCAACATGTACATGTACTTGTACAGGTAATATATGGGATTTAGTACTAAACCAATTGACCCGGCCTTAAATGACCTTAGCTGTTGATAGGCCGTTAAACCCCAACAAAGAAACGAACAAACTTTCTTAGTGTTGACTTCAAATATCAGGGAAAAATTGTGATTCTGTCGGGAAATATACGGTCACATTTGTCATTCCCATGAACTGTTTATAACCGATCACCATTTACTTAACTCTTTGCATGCTAGCGGTGAAAATAACATCCAACAAATTACGAGTCATTTCTTATTTCCCTCTGTAAATATGTCTTGCAATTTCATTAGAATCGAGTCCTCTGGAGACATATTCATATTAA
Source organism: Conchocele bisecta (assembly GCA_029237695.1). Lineage (NCBI taxonomy): Eukaryota > Metazoa > Mollusca > Bivalvia > Lucinida > Thyasiridae > Conchocele > Conchocele bisecta. The sequence goes on from CM055274.1 coordinate 46,449,544, forward strand.
ATATTTTTAGAGCAAAATAAAAATAAATGTTGTTCTACTTGTAAAACATACCCTATTTATTCTAAATATACACCTCAGGGTTATTACAGTAGATTGGCTGCTATTGTCATAAACAATAAAACCCATTTCTCCAATCACAAAATAAACAAACATATTTAACCCTTACACCGCTATCTGAATTTTTTTGTCATCTGTTTATTTTCTATTTTCCATTTTTATCATCAAAAACATGCTTGACAACACATTATAATAATTTACAACATGCTGACAGTACTTTAGAATCATTTCTTATGGAAATGGTTCTGAAGTGCTGTCAAACCATGTTTTATTGAGAAATAAGGCAAGATATAAAAGCAACAGTAAACGACAATTGTTGTGCGTAGCGGTCTAAGGGTTAATTTCTGACAAGTGTAGACCCTGATCAGTCTATGCACTATGCACTAACTCACCCTGATGGTAAGCTACAATGTTTGTCAAATTGGATGGGAAATAACCCATGTTTTGCCAGATGTCCAAATAATAATACAGGCCAAAAAAAATGGCGACCTAATTTCAAATAGCTCTAATTTGTTTAACTGAATGAATGCATATTCACCGATTTTACTGTTTTTTTCCATTTTATCCACATGAGGTTAAAGAGTGCTGTGTGAAAGATGGCCACACAGGCACCGCATACATTCTGGATCGGTACATAATCATTGATTTTGTATATTAGCTTAATAGTTTATCATCTCCCATGCTGAATACAGAGCTCCAGATAAGCTGCGTATCTGCGTAAATACCCAATTAAAATTGACAAACACCCAATTGAAATCAGAATTAGCGAGTATCAAAAAGCAATAAAAGATTTATGGTACCTTTTATCATGCTGCAGAAAACAATAAAAAAACACACATATAAAGCATACACATGTATTTTTCTTATTTTCCATGAAAACACATCTTGGTATTTCATTAGAATTGTCTCCAAGGAGACAATTCTAATGAAATGCCAAGACATGTTTTAATTTCGAAGCAAACTATTCAATAATTGCTGTCAGCTGATGTGTAACCTGAGTAGTGTGATTTTATTTTACTTGCGACAGGGCTCCAGATAAGCTGCATATTTGCGTAAATACCCAATTAAAATTGCCAAAAACCCAATTGAAATCAGAAGTACTGAGTATCAAAAAGCAATGAAAAATTTGTGGTATCTTTATCATGCTACAGAAAACAATTAACAGACCACAAATATAGCATGTTTTCTTATTTTTCCATGAAAACACATCTTGGTATTTCATTAGAATTGTCTCCAAGGAGACAATTCTAATGAAATACCAAGATGTGTTTTCATTTAGAAGCAAACTATTCAATGAGTTCAGTCTGCTGATGTGTAAACAGTAGTGTGATTCTATTTTACACAATTAAAATTTTGAAATACCCAATTGCTTCAGAAAAGATGGAGTGACAATACTCAATTACTAATTCCTTATCTGGAGCCCTGCTGAATAGATTGAAATATGTTTGGCCTATGGGTCGAATACCAGGTATTCTTCTACTTTAATGACGTTTGGAAAAGTCCGGTTCCACAATGCTTATTGATCTTGGTGACATTATTCCTATAAAATTGAATTTCTTATGTTTAAAGGAGATATAACAAGATTTTGTTTTCGCGATACGCTTATCATACTCCAGTGTATTCATCATTTATATATCAAATAAAACAAATTTTACAGTAATCCGACCAGTATGTGCCATTCTTTTACGGATTTCATATTCCGGACAGCCAGTTTTTCCAGCCATCACTGCATGACTAACTTCCCCTTATTTTGCTTACCACAGTTATTTCCCTTTGCGGTCACGTGTGTAAATGACGTATCAGTAGAACTTCCAAAATGTATGCGTAATATGATTATTACACATATAAATAGTTCAACAGACTACTTAGAACTCCAGTTTATTAGACCGCGGATATAAATATATGGGACTGTACTGTACTGTAAAAATATAAGAATGACCTAGTTACAAACTACATACTGAAATGCGACAGTGGGTAACTAAATGGACATAATGTGCAATTTTCAACAGCTGTATGATACCAGTCTGTATATACATGTATTTATATTTACATCTTCAGGTTAATTACAATCAATGTTTTCCCCTGATAGTACTTATATGTAATGCTAAATCAGACGGGCAACAGAGTAGACACTTATCAGAGCTGTCAGGTGCATAGATGGATCTGGTGCTATGCTGGTCAAACTGTCATAATGTCATTCTTGTAGGCCAGTGTCCACTTACAATGAAACAATGCTGTACATGGGGTCAAATAAGGAAAGCCCGGGGTGACAGCAGTGGCAAAATTAGTCGCTCTAATTGCCACGGGGGTGGGGGTGTTGTTTGAAGATTGTGTCAACATCCGCTGTACACTGCGACTGAGAAGGTGCAATAAGCCAAACACAACACAGGGCTTATAGGGTGTTTGCGACCAGTAGCCTATTTCATCAACATTGCAAAGTATACTTTACTAGCAAAGTATACTTTGAGGGAGTAATCATTTATTTTTCCTGAAATGCATTATTTCATATAGAACTAACAAATGCATATATTTCATGATTAAAAGTATGCAGAATTATTATACTGAATTTATTACATTATCACAGCCAAATTGGCTGTGATAATGTAATAAATTCAGTATAATAAAAATTAATAAATTTATCCTAAAATTGAAAATTTCTCCCTCAAAGTATACTTTGCTACTAAAGTATACTTTGCAATTTTGATGAAATAGGCTACTGGTCCTGATTGATCAAGTGTTGATAGGTTGATGAAATAGGCTACAGAGTAGATCCAGTTCATCCTGTACATTGTCACAGTCTGAATAGGATCTGCACTTTTCGACATTGCTTCAATAACACACACTAACATGCAATCTAGATCGTATTTAGACTACAGGAGTGTTATATTTCATTAGGACCTACACTGGTCACAAATCACACAAACCCCATTTCTCTAGTCACAGCCACATATAGGACCAAGCTTCAACGTAACCCCCATTTGGCAAAACAACAATTTTCTTCTGGAAAACATCTTTAGTTTTTAACATCGAGTCTAAACATTTTCTATTTATTTGAAACAAGTCAGTAGGAAAATAGATTAGAAATAGTAAAGAATTTACTGTACATGTGAAAATTGAATACAGTCAAACCTGTCTTAAGCAGCCAAAACTGGCTGCTTAACAGAGGTGACCTCTTAATAGAGGGTTGTGTTTTCAGGTACATTTCAGGTAAATTTTGAAAATTGAAATGAAGATAAAGATAACATAGACTGTTATATGGTGACTTGATAATACAAATGTAATAAATAATATTAATGATTAATTTAGAGTACCATATTGATTAAATATGTATGTTTCAATGCAATATAAATGTGTATCTTTATATTTATTTAATATTTTCAAAATTGAACCTGAACATGTAATAAGAGTGGATTTCTTAACAAGTAACAAATATTTAGTTGAATTATATCATTTAATGAAATAAAAAATCTATCAACAAATAAAAACACCAATGTTCATGTTTTTGTTGTTATTTTACAGCCTACTGCAACTGCTAATCTGTAAGACTCTTATTGTAGACAACTTATTGTACTAGATAATAGGGCATAATGTGTGGTATAATCGGAAATGGTGTGTTATGCGAAATGGTTTTTTGGTTTTTTGTCGGGTATTGGTCAAGTCGAATTTGGAATCATTTCCAATTGTGTATGTAAATAATGCATAGGCGATGTCAGCAAAAGCAGTCAATAAGTGCGACATTCGGCTCATATTCGACATATGAGGCCATTTGCTTAAATTATATTTGAGCCGGTTACACTCGGTCCTGGGCAATACACACCAATTATATCAGCTATTCGTGTTTTGTCAATTTGGTAATTGGCAATGGGCTGTTCCTTTTTACAACATTTGTGTCGGTAACCTATAGAAATTACGAATCGACGGACAAGGGTGCAGAACCCGGATGCGATAGGCTGTTCTTTCAATAATGCGCCGACAGTTCGGGCAACACAATTTGCACCTGTGAAACATACCCTCTCAATATCGGCGACGTGTTTGGTGTTTTAATTACCCGCATTGACTGCCGACATCATTGTTAATTCGCGCTTCGGTAACGACCGCCGCAGGGTACATTGAAATCGGGATTAGCGGTGACCGTTAAATGAAATTGGATCACTAGTTTGGGACGATAATTAATGACCGCTGGCTGCGTTAGACGAGTGACCGTTGAATGAAAGCGTTTTATATAGTAAAAATGCGCGAGAGGAATTTGAAGTGGTGGTGACCGCTGATTAAAGGTGACCACCCGAGCAGGTTCGACTGTATATACTTTTATTTTTATCTGTCAACGAACAAAATATGTGATTTAGTTATATTTTAGTATTCAAAAACAATATTTACGGAAAAATAAGCGAGTGGACATTCAAGTTACACAATTTTAGTTCTGCAATATAACATTCATCCATGTGTAAAAACAAACACATCAAGATTGGATTTTCGGAACTGTAGAAAGCACCCTGAAGTGCACAGTGTATATCTATTGTACCATGTCTGTCAAATTGGACTCAACCAATCAGCTTGACATAGGTGTGGCCTCGCGGATTCAATACACACCTGCCGCATTATTGTTACAGTGCCACCTCGCGCCAGTAGGTCGCAGTAACAGGAGAGAATATAAGCGATGACCAATTAATTGCATGGCTCTGTATATGTGTCAGATAAGGTGCGATATGAGAAATCTCAATATCATGAAAAATACAAACGAACCGGAAATCGGTTATTAGAGTCGTCGTTGTTGTTTTTAGAGCATTTTGAAGAAAATAAGTGAGTTTGTAATGTGACCTTTAAATGCATTCAGACCGAGCTTGTCTTACGACAATATGCGCACATGACATACACACATCCTGCCCTTGTGGGTGGCAGGTGGGAGAATGCGATGGGTAATTTAACGATCGGGGTTCATCCTTACTGGAATTCCAATTGGAAACTTGGTTTGGCCCTCACAGTACATACGTCTTTGGTATTTTGTATGTGACAGTTGAATCTGGTTATACCCCTAAAGTGAGTATTACTATTATTCATAATCCTATTTTAGGGGAAGGGGCCAAGTGACTTTGGTGTGGTATGGATCTGGCACCAGGTCAGGTTATTCTAATTTCGGGGCTGAATATATTTTTTCTCGATGTAAATATTCCTTTCTGATTTTGGGATTTTCCCCCCAATGCAGCAGGTTAAAACGGGATCGAACCTGATGTCTTTAATTTGAGTTCATGGTTGAAACATATCTCTTCTACTTCAGGACTTTGAGAATACGGAGTGATTGTGCTCCTACATAACTATGATTTAAAGTACAAGTACCTACTATTTGTATCCATTTTATAACACATACCAATGATTTATAATAATATTCATGTTTTCAGACACATTATAGTCATCCTTCCTTTAAAAATTTGCCTGGAAACAATATGTCTCTGAACGACTGATGTTGGACACATTCGTCGATTTTAGGACTTTTAGCAGAATGCAATGAATGAAGTCATCAATAAACAGTGACGTCACTAGTTGTGTTGAGCCTTTCTGCTAAATTAAACATATACTAGGAAAGACGATCCACAGCTGGATATTCTCTGAACAGGGAATGTTTCAATGTATTGAAATAAAAGTTATGGCTATATAATTCCAGCACAAAAATATTTGCACAATTCCCTAACTTTTGATTGGCCCGTAGCAAGTCTATGTCCAAAATTTATATCCCAGTAAACTCCCACGCCAAACTACTTTCCGTAACCGTGAGGCGCAGTTAAAATAATTCTTAACAAAACGGAAGATAAACACATTTTCTTGATGAATTTATTTCAAATGCTGGAATTATAAGGAATGAATGGCCTTTTTGTGGAATTTATCGGGGATATAAACTTGGAAAAGTCGCGGGAATACTGGACGAAGGCCGGAAGGCCTCATCCAGTATTCCCGCGACTTTTCCAAGTTTATACCCCGATAAATTCCACAAAAAGGCCATTCATTCCTATATTGAATTACTGTCTGAAACGGACAGTAGGTCCCCGGTGTTTTTGTGACATCCTGTATACCATCAGTGTACTATGGTGTTTGCATTGTGCTTCCATTGGAAACCAGAAGTGAACGAGGGCAAAATGTGGGCCAAACGTGGTCCACACACGTGTTTCCTGTATTCCTATAATTAGCCAATAAAATCCCTGTATTCCTGTTTGCAAACGTCTGAAAATGGGGTTTCCCATTTTTTACCGAGTTCAAACCGTGCAAATTGAAACAAAAACGCAAAACTCAATGCACACAAACGCAGTGATACAAAAACAAATGGATGAACGTTTCCAATTTACCGTTTACCGACGACGACTCTGGAAAAGCAAAACCTTAGTCTCGCTTTCCGCTTTCGCGGGCGAGACTAAGCTTTTGCTTTTCCAGAGTCGTCGACGGCGGCGGGCGGCGGCGGCGGCGGCGGCGGCGGGCGGCGGCGGCGGCGGCGGCGGCGGCGGCGGCGGCGGCGGCGGCGGCGGCGTCGGCGGCGGCGGCGGCGGCGGCGGCGGCGGCGGCGGACGGCGGCGGCGGCGGCGTCGTCGTCATCATTCAATGTTAAGTTTTCGTGTTACGGTCATTACTTCAACACCTTATCAGCTACAGTCATCAGACTTTGTACATACCTTTACTATGATATGTAGATGAATATAGGACTATTCTCGGGGCCCCAGGGTCAAGGTCAAGGCCCCAGGGTCAAGGTCAAGGCGGAACAAGGCGAGACATTTGATTCCGCGGAATTCTTGTTGTATTACCACTGAGCATGCACGGTGAAGATAAAACGGGTAAACACACAGAATCCACAAAAAAATGTTTTTTTTGCCAAATGTAGCTCAAACTTGAACCAAATTCTGGGTCAAACAAAATGCCATGAGTTAACTCGGAACGAAAACTCAGGCTGCAGGATCAGAAGCTAGACTGGTCACCAAAGCCATACGCCTCATTTCTCCAGGCACAGCTATTCATTTGAGACATCAGTGAGACATTAGCAAAATTATTAGTTTCATCAGTGTGGCTGTTGTATGTGGATGATAATCAATGTGGACCATTGTCGTGATGTATCAGCTGGGGGAAAATGGGGCTTATTACATGTATGGCCATGCAGTCAAATACAGAGCTCCAGATAAGATTTGTAGTTAAAGAGTATTATTATAGGAATGAATGGCCTTTTTGTGGAATTTATCGGGGTATAAACTTGGAAAAGTCGCGGGAATACTGGACGAAGGCCGGAAGGCCGGAAGGCCTCGTCCAGTATTCCCGTGACTTTTCCAAGTTTATATCCCTGATAAATTTCACAAAAAGGCCATTCATTCCTTATAATTCCAGCATTTGAAATAAATTCATCAATAAATGTGTTTATTTTCCGTTTTCTTAAGAATTATTTTAACTTTTAACTGCGCCTCACGGTTACGGAAAGTAGTTCGGCGGCCCAGGGAGTTTACTGGGATATAAATTTTGGACAGAGACTTGCTACGGGCCAATCAAATGTTAGAAAATTGTGTAAATATTTTTGTGCTGGAATTATACCCTCATATTTCAAATTCAATGCGTATTTTACTTTTATAAATGTATTATTGATTTTCTTCCTTATTAAATAGGGGAATTTTTATTTTTTTTAAATCACTTATTTGAGCGATTTGCTTTTTGCAGCGCAACTAAGTAAATGTTCAACTTTATTACAGTATTTTCACTACTCAATTTGAAAATGAATGCGTATTTTCACATTGCTGTGAATATTTTGTACTCCCACTTTTGATAATCGATGCGTATACTGCTACAATAGTGGGTGTTAGGTGGGAGCATGCGATGGGTAATTTAACGATCGGGGTTCATCCTTACCGGAATCCCGACTGGAGACCTGGTTTGGCCCTCACATACGTCTTTGGCATTTTGTATGTGACAGTTGAATCTGGTTATACATGTACCCCCTATGTGAGTATTACGACATTCGTAATCCTGTTTTAGGGGAAGGGGCCAAGTGACATGGTGTGGTATGAACCTGGCACCAGGTCAGGTTATTCTAATTTCAGGGCTGAATATATTTGTTCTTTATGTAAAATATTCCGTTCTGATTTTGGGATTTTCCCACCAATGCAGCAGGTTAAAATGGGATCGAACCCGTTTGCCCGGCCTTACATGACCTTAGCTGTTGATAGGCCGTTAAACAATAATAAACAAACAAACAAACAAAACTGCTACAATAAATGTGTAACATACGCCAATTCGCACCTTATCTGCAGCACTGCAAGTACATCCAGCTAGCTGTGACTGGAAAATAGGGTGTATGGCATTTGCGGCCAGACTACTGACTCTGTTCCACGTTTTGCTGCTGACGAACTTGGCAATTAGACACATTAAATTTAATTACAGTCGAGCACCAGTATCTCGAATATCAGTATCTCGATGATATACCCTATCTTGTTGATTCACTAAAGTCCCAAATTATATCCTTATTTGTTTAATATAAATTTGCTCGGCTATCTCGACCATGCCCTATCTCGTATATGTTCTCTATCTCGACTGTTCATTTAGTCCCTTCTGTATAAAAATACGTAAAAAATCTCATTGCTATCTCGATCACATAAACTCTTCGATACATCGGCTAAGCTGGCTGCCAAGATCGATTTGGTTGACACTAATTTTCAAAACATATTAAAATCAAACACAACAAAATAAATTCACAACTACTTGAGGTCTTTGTTTGCTTAATTGGTTCATCTCGATTTATTTACACCCCCCGCAATGAGTTGTGGGGGGGGGGGGTATACTGGAGTCCAGTTGTCCGTGCGTCCTTGCGTCCGTTCGTCCGTTCGTCCGTTCATCCGTCTGTCACTAAACTTAACATCAGAGAAATATTGTTATAACTTCATCTAAAATGCTTAATATTTCACACATGCATTCCTGTAATGCTCTACTATCATGCTGTGCCAAATCCATGACCGTCCAACCACCCGCTGATCACAAGGTCAAGGTCAAATACTTAGGTAGTCTGTTTACAAAACTTAACATCAGAAAAATATTGTTATAACTTCTATTTCCTTCATCTAAAATGCTTAATATTTCACACATGCATTCCTGTAAGGCTCTACTACCATGCTGTGCCAAATCCACGACGTCCAACCCCCGCTGATGCCAAGGTCAAATACTTGGTCTCTTTACAAAACTTAACATCAGAGAAATAAGTTATAACTTCTATTTCCTGCATTGAAAATTCTTAATATTTCACTTGTGCACTCCTCTAAGGTTGTACTATCATGCTGTGACATATCTACGACTGTCCAACCCCCGCTGATCCCAAGGTCAAGGTCACACATACTTAGTCTCTTCTATTTCCTTCATCTAAAATGCTTAATATTTCACACATGCATTCCTGTAAGGTTCTACTATCATGCTGTGCCAAATCCACGACCGTCCAATCCCTGCTGATCCCAAGGTCAAGGTCAAATATTTAGTCTCTACAAAACTTAACATCAGAGAAATATGTTATAACTTCTATTTCCTTCATCTAAAATGCTTTCCTGTAAGGCTCTACTACCATGCTGTGCCAAATCCACGACATCCAATCCACGACATCCAACCCCCGCTGATCACAAGGTCAAATACTTGGTCTCTTTACAAAACTTAACATCAAAGAAATAAGTTATAACTTCTATTTCCTTCTTTGAAAATTCTTAATATTTCACTTGTGCGTTCCTTTAAAGTTGAACTATCATGCTGTGACATATCTACGACCGTCCAAGCCCCGCTGATCCCAAGGTCAAGGTCACATACTTAGTCTCTTTACAAAACTTAACATCGGATAAATATGTTATAACTTCTATTTCTTTCATCGAAAATTCTTAATATTTCATGCATGCATTCCTCTAAGGCTCTACTATCATGCTGTGACAAATCCCCGTTGATATCAAGGTCAAGGTCACACTTATCGGTTATAATTTCTATTTCCTTGCTCGGATCTGCTTCACATTTCACACACGCATTGCTCCAATGGACCTCTACCACCCTGTGACAAATTCATGTTCGTGCCACCCCCGCTAAGCTCAGAGTCAAGGTCACTATTATGGCCAATCTCCCTTCGACTTCGATATACTGGTGCTCGACTGTACTTTTTCATTAGTAATAAAACAGTCACCCTCCTAAAAAAAATTATTTGATGGCTGAAATAGATTTTTTTAATTAACTTATTTGTGTTTTCTTATTATTTGCATCATTTCCAAGCTATCTCGCCAGGTTTCGGAGATGATTTCCAAATTTTTTCTTTTGGCCCCATGTTAAATTCCCATAAGAAAATCGTTTTTTCGCAATAAAATCAATATTTTATGGAATTTCGTCAAATAAAACAATTTTTGGAGGGCATCTTTTTTGTTATTGATAAAAAAGTACTTGCTTTTAAATATTTTTGTGATTTGATATGTGCAATAGCCAAAAGTTTTTCGGCAGCAAAACATGGAACAGACAGTAGTAACTTATATGTGGCTGTGACTGGAGAAAGGGGGCTTATGGGATTTGTGACCAGTGTAGCTCCTGATCAAATAGCACACTCCTGTAGCCTGATAACGATCTATATTACTTGTTGGAAGAATGACAGGTGTTTCAATGATGGAATAGCAAACAGTGTGGATCCTGATGCACAGTCTGATCCGGATCTACGCTGGTCGCAAACCCATAAGCCCCATTTCTTTAGTCACAGCCACATAATTGTTATAGGAATGAATGGCCTTTTTGTGGAATTTATCAGGGTATAAACTTGGAAAAGTCGCGGGAATACTGGACGAAGGCCGGAAGGCCTCATCCAGTATTCCCGCGACTTTTCCAAGTTTATATCCCCGATAAATTCAACAAAAAGGCCATTCATTCCTTATAATTCCAGCATTTGAAATAAATTCATCAAGAAAATGTGTTTATTTTCCGTTTTCTTAAGAATTATTTTAACTGCGCCTGACGGTTACAGAAAGTAGTTCGGCATGGGAGTTTACTGGGATATAAATTTTGGACAGAGACTTGCTACGGACCAATCAAATGTTAGGGAATTGTGTAAATATTTTTGAGCTGGAATTATAATGGGTTAACTCTTTTCAACCCTAAATAACTGGAATGGAGTTTGAGGTGTTATATATAATTTAACGACCAATTCAATTGTCACAAACATTTTCAGACTAGTCCGTTAATGAAAAGGGGGTGTTTGTTTTGTTAAAATATTAAAATTACTCGTCACGAGCTGGCTCATATGGATCTACACTGTTGGGAATCACCACTATTTTGGTATGTTGTGTTGAAGGGTTAATACATGTGGAGATAGTCAAACAAATGCAGGTTTGATTGCAGTTAGAGGTACATACACATGTATGGTTAATTTTGCACAATCTGTTCAATTCACATATTGACAGAATAACACAAATTTGCAGGTTATGTAATAATTATATATCTCAGCATGCACCTCAAAACCAAGAAATTCAATTGGAGCATGGATTCCATCCGTTCTCATGCTCAAAATCAGGACGTTTTATTGGTCGAGGCTGAGCTAAGCTCAGTCTCTGCCAATAAAACAGCCTGATTTCGAGGTCGAATTTAGAGAATGTGCTTAGACGGTTTTATAGGCACGGCGCTGGTCATGTGACAATAATATTTTCTAAGAATAGACTCCGTTCTCATGTTCGAATTTAAAAGACTTGATTGGTCGAGGCAGAGCTATGCTCAGTCTCAGCCAATCAAACTGCATGAGTTTTTGTAAGGATCATTTGGAGAAGGTTCTGAAACCGTTTTACAATTATGGGCCCAACTAGTAGCCCATTTCACCAACATTGCAAAGTATACTTTTCTAGCAAAGTATACTTTGAGGGAGTAATCATTTATTTTCCCCGAAATGCATTATGTCATATAGAACTAACGACTGCATATATTTGATGATTAAAAGTATGCAGAATTATTATACTGAATTTATTACATTATCACAGCCATTTTGGCTGTGATAATGTAATAAATTCAGTATAATGAAAATTAATAAATTTATCCTAAAATTGAAAATTTCTCCATCAAAGTATACTTTGCTAGATAAGTATACTTTGGAATGTTGGTGAAATCGGCTATTGGTCCTGTGATAATAAAACTTTCTGAGCATGCACTCAAGTCTCCTGCTCGAAATCTGGAAGTTTGATTGGTCGAGACTGATAGAGCTCTGCTGAATATAGATCAATCAAATTATGCCTGATTCATGCACAGAATTGATAAGTATGATTTTCGAGACTGATATAAAGCTCTGCTCACTCAGTCTAGAAAAATCAAACTGTCTAATTAATGTTGTGTGTAAAGATTGAAGGTACACATTATGAGAATGTTCAGGAAAGTTTATAATCAGAACTCGAAACCAAGCTCAGCTCATACTCAACCATCAGGTGCCCTTAGCTTAAAGCTCATCTCAGCTCATGCTCACACATCAAAGACCCGGAACTTGAAACAAAGCTTGGCTCATGCTCAACCATCAATGGCCATGAACTCGACACAGAACTCAGATCACTCAAGCAGTGACCCTGAACTTGAAATGAATCTCAGCTCATGCTCAACCATCAATGGCGATGTATTTGACACAAAAGCTCGGCTCATGCTCAACTAATCAATGATTGATCAATAACGATATTAGAGTGCATGCACGGGTCCGTCGCCGAAGTCTAGGAACTTTAGTTCGAGTCAAACCTCGGTATCCGACATTTCCTCTTGCCGTGAAACCTCCTCCTGATGGTAGAAGATGTGCATAATCCACTGCCGCGATTTCATGAACGACCGATGCACCGCTTTGTTTATACGGCTGTCAACACAGAAAATAATTTGCGGGTAAATCATTGTTTGCACTAAAGAAATTGCTTGCGTGCAAGTGACGATGTTTGTGTAGGAATTTGGTGATAAATACTCACGTAATGTTTCGGTAATCAGCATCGGAAGTATACTGAAAATGAACGTTAGCACGACTAGAAAACACATTTTGCATGCATGTTGGGACTTTGTTATACTCGTAGTTTTATGGTCCATATTTCCCAGTTCTATCTGTTTTTCTTCACCGTCAGTTTTGGTTAGACTGATCAGCGGTGGGGTGGGACACATAGAGTCTCGGGCTGACCGCATGGATCTCTCTGACCGCCCCGATCGTTCTGAACGCATGGACTGAGTGTCGACTATTTCCCTGTCTATGCTATCATTATCACTGTCCTCTTCCTCCGATTCCTCGGCTATTTCTTGGCTCTTCGCCATGTCGTCTATACTCCTCTTCTTCTTGTCAATGTTTGAGTCTCGTAGCGCTTGCAGTCTGATTTGCAGCGAGTTGTCCTTCGCTTCATTGTCACCAGATTTACAGATTTCCTGATCCGAATGAAATGGAAAATTGTCACCGTGGATTTTCGGATTTTCTAACTGAGCTTGTAATGCTGAGATATCAACTGAGAACTTGCGAACGTAGTTGTAAGTCTTTGCCTTTTGCAACAGGTCCAGCTGTGGCTCATTTATCTGCGCGATCGTGTGACGCCGACGACCCAGTATGGCGGACATGTTCACACCGAGGTGGTTTTGCGATTTCGGTTTATTTGGCTTGTTGGAAAAGAATGTGGTTTCACAATTGGACATAGGACTCGGCGGATCGGCGAACATGACTTTTTGAGATGAAGGCGACGTTCGTCTTTTTGTTGACATTGCACTTTTCGAGACCGGGGAGCCGCTCCGTGAACCTTTGTAAGAATCGGGTGACGGGAGTGCGATCGATGTCTCATCATCCTCTTCATTCAGCTCCTCCACACTTTTAATGAGAAGTGTCGGCACGGTGAAATTCTCCGTGGAATGCAAGTCTGACGTTTCCGAATCCTGATCCTGCGACGCCGACTGGAATTTCCGTCGTCCATAAATTACAACCATGATACATACAGGTGTCAGCAGCAGTAATATCCATAGAATTTTCACATGAAGTTTATACTGGAATGTCGATCGATTAATACTGTGGTATACGTTCTCGTTAGCATTCGTCATTGATAGGACAATGTACACAATTGTTAAACTCACACTCATAAACAACCAGCACAGCAGCAGGATGATGCCGATTTTTAATTTCGGAATCCGGCCGTATTTGTTCATGAGCTTTAGTAGGTTTTGAACACAGAGTAGGACGATAATAGCCGCGAGGGCACAGAGTAATAGAATGTAGAGACTGTTTGCGAAGTACTTCAGGTCGAGTATAGTATCCGGTCGTGTGTTATTGGCACCACGAACTTGGTGGTGTAGGACCATTCGTGCGATCTCCGCTGGACACCAGACAAAGTTGAACATACAGCAAATGACAAGCAGAATCGCGATTAGAATGTATCGAAGCCGGCGCATCATCCGTCGCACGTACATCGCTATGAGGACCGTCGCACATCCGCCGCCACCGAATAAAATCGCGAGGCAGAGAATAGTGGATGACAACACTATGGAGTATAATTCCATCTTTGTTTCACTGGCCGAGTCCTGGTTAATCACAGTATTATTCGCTGCTAAATCCATGTTCACTCCATACAAAAAACGTCCAATATGCTAAAGGCCATCTCCGTTATTCCATTACAGCAAACATTGGGAATAACTAGCTAGTTACCATTTCATTACACAGATATTGACTGCTGGTATTGTATGTTTGATTTGTTCCTCATATCTGGAGCGTCTGAATTTTTAAATCCTCTTAGTAGAATAAATCCTTGTCGAGACACATTTCTTGCTGTGTGACGTAGTAAAGTTTATAGATTTACAATATGTTTCATATAAACTATACACATATAATTTTAAGTTTTTCTATTTGTTTTCACTTCTGATCGAAAGTATATGTTGTGACCACTTATTTGAACCGTCTCATTGAGACGGTTCAAATGATGATCACGGCATATATTTCTGTTGAGAAATAAAAATGATATGTAGAATTTGACATGTAATAATTACCAATATTTTCTGAATGCAATGGGTTAGGTACTAGAATCACTTGCCAATTCCTGCCGAATATCACTCACTGTCCGTATTCCAGCAAACTGTTAGTATTGGCCATCTGACAGACAGACATCGTGCGATATAAGATGTTGCTTTGACCTCCGAGGGCAGAATATCTGAGCCGAGCGAAATCGTTCGGAACCAGAATTGATAAACCCGTAAACCAGTCTGTCACTCGTTGTTTCCGGCTCAAATTCAATTATTTTCCGATTGACTGGCCGTGCATAAACTTGGTAGCCAATCAGAAAGTGTAGCAGCGTTATCCTGAAGTCTATGTTTGCATCACATATCTACTCCCACAACAGATTTGTCATAATAGTACGGGATCATCGTAATTATGCACTCTGTGTGTCTGTAGATCATAAATTTTCGCGTGAAATTTATATCGTTTTACTGCCCATTACATCTGATATACAACATGTTAATATTTTAAAACTTTTTTTCTATCTTCCTTGTTTCTCATTGAAAGTATAATTATGTTGTTACCACTCATTTGAACCATCTCTGTGAGATTATAAGTTTTTGTTAGCAGGCACAACAAATAATTTTTATGTGAAATTTAAGGAATAGAATTTAGAAATTTCCCAATGCAAAATGGTGTGTATTTTAGATGTTATACAATTTATAACAATTTCTCTTATTTCTCATTGAAAGTATATGTTGTTACCACTCATTTAAACCGTCTCTGCAAGACGGTTCAACCGAGTGTCACCACATATACTTTTGAGGTAAACGGAAAGAAACATTTATTTATAATTTTCCGATTTCGAAATCATTTATCCTCAGAATGTAATGGGACTATTGTTTGGAAAACCGAAATCCAGCCAATTAATCCAAATGGGTATCATTGTCAATGGAAGACATATCGTAGTCACTGCGGAATCACAAATTGAAATTATTCATTATATGCTGTACCAACATTTCCCACTTCATCGGTGCTTGCAGAGAGTGAAGATATTTCCGATATTGACGTGCATGTCTTTAACAAAAGCCGCATG
Organism: Conchocele bisecta; assembly: GCA_029237695.1. NCBI lineage: Eukaryota > Metazoa > Mollusca > Bivalvia > Lucinida > Thyasiridae > Conchocele > Conchocele bisecta. The sequence goes on from CM055274.1 coordinate 46,465,620, forward strand.
GTGCTTTGAATGGCATGTACATCATTTGCATTTTGTGTTTTAATGACTGTTTTCAGATTCAGTGAGTCCGCACTGATGGAATCGGCTATTTCTGGTATTAAGCGTGTGCCGTCTTTCTATGATCCTATTGTTCAGCTGCTGCTCTTCGTTTGACCTGCAAAATATTAGAAAAACATATTAACCCTTTCAACACTAGAGACACCTAGTATTTGCAAACAGTGTAGATCATGATGAGCCGGCCATCTCATCCAGATCTGCACCATTTGCGGATATTATTTAGTTTTTATACACCCATTTGAAAAAAACGGGACGTATTATGTATTCATCTTGTACGGGCGGGATGTGCGGGCGGGTGGCGGGCGGGCGGCGGCGGGCACAGCTTGTCCATGCAATAACTAGAGTGCTACTTGACGGATTGTAACCAAATTTATACATGTTTATCACGGCAAGCCGAAGAAGCCTATTGATTTTCAAAAATTTAATATTTTTTTTATTTATTTTCAAAATCTAACTTTTGTTTTCTTGGTTACATCATTTTCAAGCTTACTCGCCAGGTTTCAGTCAATTTTCAAATTTTTTATTTTTTTGATCCTTCAGGATCAAAAAACGAAAAGTTTTGTAAATTGACTCCCCATGTTAAATTCCTATAGGAAAATAGTTTTTTCGCAATAAAATCAATATTTGATGGAATTTCATCAAATATTTCTTTTTGGGGAGGGTGTCTTTTTTGTTATTGATGAAAAAGTACTTACTTTTAAATATTTTTTAGATTTAATGTCTTAACAGTTTAATGGCCAAATATTCGTCGGCAGCAAAACGTGGAACAGACAGTATTTGATTCCCATCCAAATTTTAGAGGCTTATTGTGTATTGAAATTGATGTAAACCTACAGTGCAACCTCTACAACAGCCACCCATGGGAAGACACAACACTGGCTGTTATAGAGAGGTGGCTGGTCACAGGGGTCCGAAGTTGTGCTGGGAAAAGTGTACTGGGTCCGAATCGGTGGGCGTCTTAGTCGGTGGGCATTTCTTATAAGATGCCCACCGACTAAGACGCCCACCGATTCGGACCCAGTACACTTTTCCCACCACAACTTCGGACCCCTGTGGCTGTTGTAGGGAGGTTAAATATAGAGGCAATTGTCCATTTGGGATATAACATATTGATTGTTAGGGAGGGTGTTGTTATAGAGAGGTGGCCGTTTGCAGGGGTTAGACGCTGCATGTATTATGAAATATACCCCTGACACCCTGGGAGACTGCTGGGGTGTCCGGTTTTGGGGGGTTCTGCAGACAATAGGCATAGGAGCCCGCCAAAGCATGTTCACAGGCTTTGCAATCACGAACAGACATGATAGCAAAACCTATAAAAATGTTGTATTATAGTGACCTCTAAACGGGACACCCTGGAGGTAACCCAGGGTGTCTTGCTTAGAGAGGTTCCACTATTATTCATGTATAAATGCACTCTAAAACATGCTTGTTTGTTTTGCAATCACGAACATACATGGCCCTCAGAGATAAATGACAGTGAAACCCATAAAACTGTTGATTTTTGGTGTGTGTTACAGCGATTGTATTGTAGTACAGGGTGTCCAGTTTAAGAGAGGTTCTACTGTATTTCTGACATATTTGTGTGCTTTGCAATCATGAACAGACATGCCCTTCAGAGATAAAAACAAATGTTTTTGTTTGGGTGTGTGTTTCAGAGAGGTTCTCTTGTAGCATAGTGAAACGTCTCTAACTGGACACCCTGTACGGTTTACAGATGTTCCACTATACAGTTATAGGTGCATTCCAAAATGTGTGTGCTTTGCAATCATGGACAGACAAGCCGTGGGTGGCAGGTGGGAGAATGCGATCGGTAATTTAACGATCAGGATTCATCCTTATCGGAATCCCGAACGGAGACCTGGTTTGGCCCTCAGGTACGTCTTTGGCATTCTTGTATGTGAGGGTTTAATCTAGGTATACCCTGTGTATGAGTAATATGATTATACCTAATCCAATTACTTTTAATAAACCCACTCTCCCCTCAATACAGCAGGTTAAATGTGTGATCAAACCTGTTGGTCAGACCTTAAATGACCTTAGATGTGGATAGGCCATTAAACACCAATAAACAAACAAACAAACAAAAAAACAAACAGACAAGACCATTGGAAAGACATGATTACTGTTCCAATCAAAATTAATCACACCAACAATTATTGAGGTTCTTCTGGTAGTGTTTGCTATCCATGGCCAGAAATGATTGACCACTTGGTCAGACAAATTATGTGTCCAGTCTTACAGATAGCCACATGCCAGTGGTCACTACTAATGATGTTTCCTGGGCATTGTAATGTCAATCCATTTTGTTGTTGGCCTAGTAAATGATGGTGTCTGTTTGAACCCTAGCTTGTGTGTATTAGGTGTTCTGAAAGCCAATTCTCACCATTAACTCCTTGCATGCTGGCAAACTTGTGGTCTATAAATAGTTAAAAAAGAGCGAACAACAATTGATTATATTTTCTTTTATTTATACCCCCGCAACAAGTTGTGGGGGGGTATACTGGAGTCAGGTTGTCCGTGCGTCCGTGCGTCCATGCGTCCATGCGTCCATCACTAAACTTAACATCAGAGAAATATTGTTATAACTTCTATTTCCTTCATCTAAAATGCTTAATATTTCACACATGCATTCCTGTAAGGCTTTACTACCATGCTGTGCCAAATCCACGACCGTCCAAACCCCGCTGATCCCAAGGTCAAGGTCAAATACTTAGTCTCTTTACAAAACTTAACATCAGAGAAATATTGTTATAACTTCTATTTCCTTCATCTGAAATGCTAACATTTCACACATGCATTCCTGTAAGGCTCTACTACCATGCTGTGCCAACTCCACGACCATCCAACCCCCGCTGATCCCAAGGTCAAGGTCAAATACTTGGTCTCTTTACAAAACTTAACATCAGAGAAACAAGTTATAACTTCTATTTCCTTCATTGAAAATTCTTAATATTTCACTTGTGAATTTCTCTAAGGTTGTACTATCATGCTGTGACAAATCTACGACCGTCGAACCCCCACTGATCCCAAGGTCAAGGTGACATACTGAGTCTCTTTACAAAACTGAACATCGGAGAAATATGTTATAACTTCTATTTCTTTCATAGAAAATTCTTAATATTTCATGCATGCATTCCTCTAAGGCTCTACTATCATGCTGTGACAAATTCCCGCTGATCTCGAGGTCAAGGTCACATTCTTAGTATCTTTACAAAATTTAACATCAAAGAAATCGGTTATAACTTCTATTTCCTTGCTCGGATCTGCTTCACATTTCACACATGCATTGCTCCAATGGACCTCTACCACCCCGTGACAAATTCACGTTCGTGCCGTCCCCCCTAAGCAAGGTCAAGGTCACAATCCCACACATTTGGAATTTGTTTTTATATATTTAGGGGTACCTGGGCCCACGTGGGGGGTATTCCGTAAGCCTCGCTTACTGACCAATCTAGTTCTCACTGTAAATATCATGAATATGTTTTGGAATTGTATTACAATTGAGTCCGGAGGACATATTTACAGAGAGAAATAAGAAAAATACTCGCAATTAAATTTGTTGGCTGTTATTTTCAGCGCTAGCATGAAAAGTGTTCAAGGCCTAATAATTCCAGCACAAAAATATTTACACAATTCCCTAACATTTAATTGGTTCGTAGCAAGTCTCTGTCCAAAATTTATATTCCAGTAAACTCCCACGCCGAACTACTTTCCGTAACCGTGAGGCGCAGTTAAAATAATTCTTAAGAAAACGGAAAATAAACACATTTTCTTGATGAATTTATTTCAAATGCTGGAATTATAAGGAATGAATGGCATTTTTGTGGAATTTATCGGGGATATAAACTTGGAAAAGACGCGGGAATACTGAACGAGGCCTTAAAAAATTACAATTTTTGAGTGAAAAAAAAAAATAATATTTTTTTGATTTTTTTTCGAAAATTGTAATTTTTTATCGCTTCGTCCAGTATTCCCGCGACTTTTCCAAGTTTATACCCCGATAAATTCCACAAAAAGGCCATTCATTCCTATAATAAAATAGAAAAAATGAACTTCAAAATATTTTCTAAACTGATAGATAATGACAATAATCAGCAGCATAAAACCGCATTCAAAAATTCTACTGTTATTGAAATTTTGGTATTGTATTATTATTTCGCAGCAAATGAGAAGTATGTTCCACAAATCATGTTTTCGTACAATCATAGTGGAAAGCTCATTCACAGTTATCTGCCTTGTTCATCACAGTCACTGAAAAAGCATAATTGACTGTACCGCGACTGCGGGCGACAAGCATTGGGAGCATGCGAAGGGTAATTGAATGATGGGGTTAATCCTTATTGGAATGCCAATATCCTTGGTTTTGCCCTCAAGTACATTTTTGGCTTCTTTGTACATGAAATTTGAATCCTGTTATATCCATTAGAAGAGTAGTACTAATCCTATTACTTTTAGGGAATGGAGCTAAATGACTCTGGTGTGGTGAAGACCTGGCCCAGGATCTGGTTATTCTAATTTCACTGTTGAATATATATTTTTGTGTAAATAATTAGTTACGGTTTTCGGATTTTAAGATTTACAGATTTTCTTGGAAACAGTAAGAATTCCGAGGCGAGCCTCCGAAGCGTTTCCTCGCCTTGCCTGGTAAAAGATCAGGGCTCCAGATAAGGAATTAGTAATTGAGTATTGTCATGCACTCCATCATTTCTGAAGAAATTGGGTATTTCAAAATTTTAATTGTGTAAAATAAAATCACACTACTGTTTAAGCGTCAACAGACCGCAATTATTGAATAGTTTGCTTCGAAATGAAAACATGTCTTGGCATTTCATTAGAATTGTCTCCTTGGAGACAATTCTAATGAAATACCAAGATGTGTTTTCATGGAAAAATAAGAAAATATGCTATATTTGTGGTCTGTTTATTGTTTTTTGTAGCATGATAAAGATACCACAAATTTGTCATTGCTTTTTGTTACTCACTACTTCTGATTTCAATTGGGTTTTTGGCAATTTTAATTGGGTATTTACGCAAATATGCACCTTATCTGGAGCCCTGAAAGAGCCTGGTATGTTTTAATATTCATATTATATTCATACATCATGATTAGCAAGGTGTCTTGGCAGTGCAAGGAAGATCATTAGTTTGTGTCAAACACAATAATAGCACACACAAATATGTCTGCCTATCACAGCTGTTGGCTGACACCCTACGTGGCTGTGACTAGAGAAATGGGGCTTATGGGTTTTGCGACCAGTGCAGATCCTGACCAGCCTGTGCATCCGCACAGTCTGGTCAGTATCTGCACTGTTCGCCATTCCATCAATGAAACACCCGTCATGTGTCTAACAAGCAATATGCTGGGCCCGGTTGCTCAAAGCTTCTGTTAGCTTAACGGACTGTTAAATCCTTAGCATTGCTAAGGATTTAACAGTCTGTTAAGCTAACAGCGGTTTTGAGCAACCGGGCCCAGACCGTTATCAGGCTACACAATTGTGTTATTTGATCAGGAGCTACACTGGTCACAAATCCCATAAGCCCCATTTCTCCAGTCACGGCCACCTATATGTAAGAGTGTTGATGCATCAAATGGTTCATAAATTACTGCGCGATTTGTCCTCGGACACTAGAGGGATCCTCCGGATTATCGGACAAAAATGGCCGTTTTTTTTTACGATATTTTTTTAAAATAGCAGCTACGGGCATAAATTTTTCGCAGAACAATCCTCAGTTCTTGCTTTCTCTAATCTCAACGCATGTAAACTATTTACCAAAATGTGCCATCTTTCTGACGTAAAATTGGGTCAGATCATCAGTGGTAAGATTGCCGCAAAATTAATATTGATAATCAGTTATCCGGACAAACGTATAATCGTCTTATAACTTCTATTCTCACCTTGAAATCATAATTTTATCGCCTGTAAACCAGTGTAAACAGCATTGTGTAGTTCTGCAGAAAAATCAGTCACCCTTTGCTTCTTGGAAAACACCGTATTTGTAGAATGTATTGTATTTATAGAACAGCTCTGCAATGACATAATGGGCGCACTCGATTGAGCCCCCTCGCGACTTTTGATGTTGTAAACAACTTGTGGATAGAGTTTTCAGCAAATTTTACTAAAATGTTTACCATGCCGATATATTCTTCACACTGACATGGAAACAGCAAGCACCTGCGTGACTTAGGTATATTTGTTGCAAAATCGGATCAAAAGAATGCGCTTAACTCTGCGTGCTAGTGGCGAAAATATCCGCCAAACGAATTAGGAGTGTATGTTTTATTTCTCTCTGTAAATATGTCTTGAAATTTCATTAGAATGGAGTCCTCAGGACTCAATTCTAATGAAATTCCAAGACATACCGGTATTCATGATATTTACGGGGAGAAATACAAGAAAATATGATGAATTTTTGTCCGCTAGTTTTGAACTATTTATAGCCCACAAGTTTCCCAGCATGCAAAGAGTTAATTAACCCTTAGATCGCTACTCATGACAACAACGTATCACTATCAGTAAAATAAATATTACTAAATGATTTTATCTGTATTATAGCGGGCACTTGTAATTTTTAGAACTGGTGGAATAGTGACACAATTCTACACTTATTTAATTCCGATGAAGAACATGTGCCTACTGAATGGGCATGTACCTTTAACTCTGTTAACCCTTTCAGACTTGTCCATTTACAAGAAGGTGGGGTTTTTTTTCTTAAAAAAATATGAAAATTACTCCGGCTGGGTCTACCGAGACCGGGGATATAAATACTCATAACTTGCTGGCTGTTATAAATACTCATAACTTGCTGGGCCCGGTTGTTCAAAACATCAGTTAGCTTAACGTCCGTTAAGCTAACTGATACTGATCAAATAGCTTAACGGACTATATTAAATCCTTAACTGAATGGTTAAAATCTCTGTTAAAACAGAGATTTTAACCGTTCAGTTAAGGATTTAACAGTCCGTTATGCTAACTGATACTGATCAAATTTAACAGTCCGTTAAGCTAACTGATGTTTTGAACAACCAGGCTGTTATTTTCACCTCTAGCATGCAGAGTTAAAACATGATCTGTGACTAATAAATCACAGAATTGTCGCATATTCTATAATCTGCCACACATACATCACCACAATCTGCTTGTTTTGACTTATCTGGCATTACACAGTCTTCGTACGGACTAATTAGGCGATACAAATATTTGAGATATCGATTAAAATCTCCAGTCTCTCCCGAGAAGTCTTTATCGCATTAAGGTTCTATAGCAACGGACACGTCTCTTGTTACAAGTGGTCGAATGATGTTTCTTTCGAGGACGGCTAAAGGCTAGATGTCAATTAATGGCCCGGTTGCTTGTTTAGAATGGGTTGCCGATTGATTTATAGCTAGGGACCTTAAGATTTGTATGACCAGCATTAATGCATGGCCGCCGGCTACGAAAATGTATCTAAACTTGTAATCCACATTTTGTAAGCGACTGAAATGTGGATCATTCACGCACATATGAGACACGCCATGTGATTTTGTACCTTCGGACATCTGCGTAAATACATATTCTTGAAATATACAAAACTTACAATATTTTCCGTAAATTGCATCAAAAGTTGACAAAAATGCGGAATGTACTCTGAAAATGTTGTGAACTCTTGACTTTATTTATGAAAAATATTGTTGATTTTGTCTCGTATTAATGTACTTGTTGCTTGTTATGAATGTGTCGCCCATTGATTTGTAGGGAGGAACCTGGGGGCCGTTTCACTAAACTTTGTACGACTAAAATGTTCGTAAGTGCAAACTTATGATAGTCTGTAAATTTCACATTAACAATGTTTTCTTGTAAATAATTATTGGATTTATTATTTAAATTATGGTTTAAATGTCAATTTATGGATTTACATTTATTGAGCATAGGCTGCAGCCTATGCTCAATAAATGTAAATCCATAAATTGAAATTTATAGACGATCCTTAATTTGAACCTACGAACATTTTAGTAGTAAGAAGTTTAGTGAAACGGGCCCCTTGTGATTTGTGTGGTCAGCATTAATGGGTCGTTGACTGAGAAAAGGTATTTTATGACATTTACGACCATTGTAGGTAGTGATCCCAGAGCTCCAGATAAGGTGCGTATTTTACGCACGTATTTTAGCAGAATATACGCATTGATTATCAAAAGTGAGAGTACAACATACTCACAGCAGTGAAAATACGCATTGATTTTAAAATTGAGTTGTGAACATACTGTAATAAAGTTGAAGTTTACTTAGTTCAGCTGCAAAAAGCAAACAGCGGATGTGCAGGCTCGTCTTGAGCTACTCTGGTCGCATACGTTGTAGGGTACCTTTTGTTAGATGGTAGCAGCAATGTGTGTCACTATAGATGGACAACAATCGGTGAGATGTGACCAAATGTGTAATGTGGACGGTTCCGAAAAAGAGGGGTGCGGATTGAAAATAAGACGTTATTTATTGACTTTGCCTAGAAAAACGTAACTGTATTTAAAAAAAAGTAACAAAAACACAAATTTAATGAATATTAAAAAAAAAAAAATACATTTCTGTCAGATGGGGGGCTCGAACTCCGGTTAACGCCACGTGTGTCATTGTAATTGGTATCTCCCCCTGAACTTGGACTCGCCCGTCCCGTGGCGATCTTTGAACATATTCAGGCTTTGTTGTCCATCTATAGCGTACATATGAAGGACACATTCTATACCTGATCATCCTTTGATTTAACTCTTTGCATGCTGGGAAATTTGTGGACTATAAATAGTTCAAAACTATAGCGGACAAAAATTCATCATATTTTCTTGTATTTTTCCCCTTAAATATCATGAATATGTCTTGGAATTTCATTAGAATTGTGTCCGGAGGACACAATTCTAATGAAATTTCAAGACATATTTACAGAGAGAAATAAAACATATACTCGTAATTTGTTTGGCGGATATTTCGCCGCTAGCATGCAAAGAGTTAAAGATAATTGTTTTGTAAATGGGATGAAATATATGTATAACATGCAAACACTGCCTCGTTACTATAAGCGGCAATGATGGAATGGCCAATTCGGCCATCTTTGTGTATTCCAGCCAACAGCCAGTTTCACCTCTGATGGCGGTTGACAAAGAACTGTCCAATCCGTTTCATTGTTCTGCGCATATGCATATCTCGGAGACCTAGTTTCCTTAAAAGGAATGTTAACAACATATGTGGATGTGACTGGAGAAATGGGGCTTATGGTCAAATAGCACAATTTTGTAGCCTCTGATAACGATCTGCATTGCTTGTTAGACGCAAGACGGGCGTTTCATTGATGGAATGACGAACATTGCAGATCCTGACCACTTATAGGAATCATGATTTGCCTGGTTTGGCCTTCAGGTACGTTTTTATCTTTGGCTCTTTTGTTACCTGGGAGTTGAATTGGGTTTATATTGCCCATTATTAAAGTAGTAAGATTATTGCTAATTCTACTGCTTTTGTGAGGGGGCCAAGTGATTCTGGTGTGGCGAAGACCTGGCATCAGATCAGGATTATTCTGATTTGAGGGCTGAATATATATTTTGTTTATTGTACATATTCAGTTCTGATTTTGGGATTTTCCCCCCATTTGTACATGTACTTGAACATGTCCATGTACTTGTACAGGTAATATATTGGATTTAGTACTAAACCCATTGACCCGGCCTTAAATGACCTTAGCTGTTGATATGCCGTTAAACCCCAACAAACAAAGAAACATAGGCCCTGTTTCTCCTGGAGTCGCAGCCACATATATTTTCAAGACGAAATACAAATACGGAATATTTTGCATCAACTTCCTTACTACTCTAATTGTACCTGCCCGTAAGGGGAAAACAGCGTAAAATTTATGTACACCAGGGGGCCGTTTGACTAAACTTTGTACGACTAAAATGTTCGTAAGTGCAAATTTTCAATCGTCTGGAAAGTTCAATTGATGGATTTACATTTATTGTGCATAGGCTGCATATGCAGCCTATGCTCAATAAATGTAAATCCAATAATTGTTTACAAGAAAACATTGTTAATGTGAAATTTACAGACTATCATAATTTTGCACTTACAAACATTTTAGTCGTAAGAAGTTTTGTGAAACAGGCCCCAGGGCTCCAGATAAGGAATTAGTAATTGAATATTGTCACTCCATCATTTCTGAAGCAATTGGGTATTTCAACATTGGGTAAACAAAATCACACTACTGTTTACACATCAACAGACAGCAATTATTGAATAGTTTGCTTCGAAATGAAAACATGTCTTGGCATTTCCATGGAAAATAAGTTAAATATGGTATATTTGTGGTCTGTTTATTGTTTTCTGCAGCATGATAAAGGTACCGCAATTTTTTTATTGCTTTTTGATACTCGCTACTTCTGATTTCAATTGGGTTTTTGGCAATTTGGTATTTTAGCAAATACGCAGCTTATTTGTAGTTCTGTACACTACGTAACCCTTCATTCATAGTACCACCAGATTTGAAAGCTCATTTCCCAAAGAATAATGCCTTGGAGCGGTGAACGCGTAACATTTCATTATTTAAAGTCTGACAAAACACATAATCGTTCTTTCTAACGCGAATAAAAATGGTGTGTACCGCTCTTATTTAATTACTTCAGCGCGATTGATGGAGGGAAGCGATTGCAGGAGCTCTGGGTAATTCTTCATGGGACCCAGTGGATTCCACACGACATAAAACGGGAAATAAATAATGAAGACGAAATCAGTGCCGTGCAATTAATGGCGAAAATGTGGTAAAAAACAGCTTCTGTAGGCAAGGGATATTAAATTAGAAAAGGAAATTGGTTTTTTACACAAGCCATTTGTAGGAACAAGGTCACTTGTGGATCGAAGCCAAATGACACATTTTAAAAAGAAATATGTATTTTTTAGGCGTTAAAATAATATGGTTGGAATTTTCTTTCTTATTATTGGCATTGACCTTTCTCGTACTATTTTCATATTTCATTTACTCTTTGTGACGGGCGGCGGGCTTAGCCATTTTCAATGTTAACTTTTTGCGTTTACAATGTTAAGTTTTTGTGTTTAAGTCCATTTCTTTGGTACTGTACCACCTAGGACCACCAAACTTTCACAGTTTCATAAACAAGGAGTGCCCACCACATACAACTATCCAACATGTGACCATTTTTTTTACCTTGACCTATTATTTCTACGTAATTGACTTTTTTCAACGTTAACTTTTTAACGTACGTCTGGTTAAAGTTTTTTGGTTAAAGTTTTTCGTTAAACTATATCTCTGCAACTGCTTTGCCCATTACCTTGAAACTTCACATGGGTGTTTATCATCATCCATATTTTCATTCTACCCCACAATCGTGCGGCCCCTGTGCCCAATGTCAAGGTCAAATTACTTTGATGAAATTTTTTCTTAAAGTTTTTTTGTGTACTATATCTCTGCAACTGCTTCACCCATTACCTTGATTCTTCACATGGGTGTTTATCATCATTGTCGCGCCCGCTTGCGGAAAGCGCGATATAGTCGGCATTTTGGCGTACGTCCGTCCGTCCGTCCGTCCGTGTGTCCGGTTAAAGTTTTTTGGTTAAAGTTTTTCCATCTACTATATCTCTTTTTTTAGTGTCCATGTCTCGCCCCAAGGCGCGAAATGCAGGCCACGGCCATCTAGTCTACAAAAAGTGGGTATAATTATGTTATACAAGTGTCTATGCTTGGAAAAAACCTGGCCTTCGTGGCTTTGCCTCGTTTCTTGTTGTATTTCTTTTCTTTTTTATCCCTTGCCGATCGATAGGCAAGAGGGGATATAGCGTTAGTCCATGTACGGGACCTTTCATTTTTCAATAACTTATGAACCCCTTCAACGATTTTGATAATATTTGGCCACAATGTGTGACTAGGGATGATGCTTTGTTTTGCATATGACCCACGTCCGACTGCCCAAGGTCAAGGCCACCGAGGATTTATGTTCACCTTGTTTGTAAGGCATACATGTTAAAGTTTTTTTTTTTTTATATTAATATCAGGGCTGCCAGCGAGGGGATTATAATCTTAGTGATAACGATGCCATTGTTATGACTTTTCTTTTCCTATTTTTGACAAGACTTCTTTGAAACACATCCTGTTTTTGTTCCTGTCGATCTACTGTGCTATTTTTAGAATTTCATTATTTGACAGAAATTAAGAGGAATAACTTTGAAGAATATCTAAAAACTCGATGTTTGAGCTGTCGGTAAAGAAAAATAACAACAGAAGGTATTAACCCTCGCTACGCGGGAGACGAAAATAGTCGTCTGCTGTTTTTCATTTTTGTCTTAATTCTTAACAAAAAAACCTGCTTTGGCAGCACACGAGAATCGTCTCCAGTGGAGACGATTCTCATGACTGGAGACGATTCTCATGCGCTGTCAAAACAGGTTTTTATCGAAAAATATTGAAAATAAAACATTTCCAGCAGACGACAAAATTTAATTCAGTGTAGTAAGGGTTAATATCAGACTTGTGCTTCAGCCATGATTGAATATTAGCCCCCTTTTACCGATGGGCTAGAAGCCAACATTTGCCAACACTATAGATCCAGATGAGCCGGCTCATAATGGGCCATCTTATCAGGATTCAGGGATTCCGCTGGGGAAAATAAAAAAATCGCCGCTTCAAAAAAAATAAAACGATTGGCGATAAAAAATGACAATTTTCGGGGGAAATATATATTATTTTTTTTTTCCGAAAATTGTCATTTTTTATCGCCAATTGTTTATTTTTATCGCCAATTGTGAAAGTGGCGATCGCCAGCGGAATCCCTGAGGATTGTACCCATAGGCCATAAGCCAACATTGTAGATCCAGAGCCGGTCTCATCAGGATCTGCAATGTTTGAAAATAATTTTAACCCTTAGACCGCTACACACAACAATTGTCGCCTGCTGTTGCTTTTCTATCTTGCCTTATTTCTCAATAAAAACATGGTTTGACAGCACTTCAGAATCATTTCCATCCAATGGAAATGATTCTGAAGTGTTGTCAAAACATGTTGTAAATTATTCTAAAGTTCTGTCAAAGCATGTTGTTGATGATAAAAATGGAAAATAGAAAATAAACAGCAGACGGCAAAAAATTAAGATAGCGGTGTAAGGGTTAACAGTTTGAAAAACTAAGCTGGACATTTTGTTTTTGATTAATGGACTAGTCCAAATGTGCATTAATCAGTCAATGTTATATAGTAATAAGGGGTGAAAGGATAATGTTACGACATTCAGCACATTACCAGCTGTTACATAATTTGATCTCAGCTTACCAATCCGAAAACGTATTACAAGCAACATGTGTGCACTATAAACTTACCATATCCTGTCAATTAACGCAGTGCCTATGTGTCATGAAACATGGTGCCGTGTGAAACATATTTGATATCCTGTCAATTCATATGACCTAATCACAATTCATACCTCGTTACAAAGAAATTTCCAAACCACAGTGTTGACCAGTGCCTGATTGATCAGACCGGTGAAAACTGGACTGTTCACCAGAGCTCCAGATAAGCTGCGTATTTGCATAGATACCCAATTAAAATTGCCAAAAAACCAATTGAAATCAGAAGTAGCGAGTATCAAAAAGCAATAACAAATGTGTGGTACCTTTATCATGCTACAGAAAACAATAAACAGACCACAAATATAGCATATTTTTCTTATTTTCCATGAAAACACATCTTGGTATTTCATTAGAATTGTCTCCAAGGAGACAATTCTAATGAAATGCCAAGACATGTTTTCATTCCGAAGCAAACTATTCAATAATTGCTGTCTGTTGATGTGTAAACAGTAGTGTGATTTTATTTTACCCAATTAAAATATTGAAATACCCAATTGCTTCTGATATGATGGAGTGAAAATACTTGAATACTAATTCCTTATCTGGAGCGCTGGTTCACAGTGTATGTGCGGGTTAAATTTCGCAAATATAAAATTGTTAAAATTAAGTTCATGCTATTTTCTGGATGCCAAATCAATTTCCATTAAGACCCTCAATATTCAATTGTTTGCTGTCTACCCCATTCCATGCGTCATTCAGACTTGACTGATGTTATAATTATAAGTACGTCAATAAGTCTGCTACGTCATTTAAAATAAAAATGGCTGCGTGCTCCCATTGATTCCATTCGGGTAAGGAAATAAACAAATCAAATTTTTGTTTGTTGTGTTGATTATTATTCTGGACGGAGCACAATCGTTGCAGAACCTGCTCCGAATGAAATTGGATGTGTCTGGTGAATTATGAGTGTATATTTCGTTGAAAAGAAGCTGTAATTTCACATTGTCCGTGAAAGTATGAACAGAACTTTCATCTGTTAACCCTTACAGTGCTGAATTAAAATTTGTGTCTGCTGTTTATTTTTTATTTTCCATTTTTCTTATCAAAAACATGGTTTAATTGACAGCACTTTAGAAACATTTTCAATGGAAATGATTCTAAAATGCTGCCAAACCATGTTTTTATTTAGAGGAAATACAAAATAAGTTACAACAGCAGACCCCAGTTTTCGATTCGCGCCTTTTATTTTTTATTTTCCATTTTTCTTATCAAAAACATGGTTTGACAGCACTTTAGAATCATTTCCAATGAAAATGATTCTAAAATGCTGCCAAACCATGTTTTTATTTAGAGAAAATACAAAATAAGTTACAACAGCAGACGCCAGTTTTCGATTCGCCCCTTCTAAGGGTTAAACCTGCCTGAGGTATACATATACTAATGGTTAATTCGGGACGCATTGATTGAGCTGGTCACCATTCTAAATTGGATTAAATCGCAAAGCCACCATCTTGTTTTTCGTTTTCATGATTCATGAATGATGAAAATAATATAAACTCAGTATGGAAACAAGTTGGGCTCGGCAAGCCTCGCCCATCCAGTTTCCTAAGCCTCGCCAGATATTATTTTTCCATTCACAGCACTATAATTCCAGCACAAAACTATTTACACAATTCCCTAACATTTGATTGGCCCGTAGCAAGTCTCTGTCCAAAATTTATATCCCAGTAAACTCCCACGCCGAACTACTTTCCGTAACTGTGAGGCGCAGTTAAAATAATTCTTAAGAAAACGGAAAATAAACACCTTTTCTTGATGAATGTATTTCAAAGTCGCGGGAATACTGGACGAGGCCTTCCGGCCTTCGTCCAGTATTCCCGCGACTTTTCCAAGTTTATACCTCGATAAATTCCACAAAAAGGCCATTCATTCCTATAATATATAACCTACTATTCTCTATATATTTACCATACTAAGCACACGGTATATTTTAGCCAATCATATTTGTCGAAAAAAATGTCACAGGTGCAGTGTTCATTGAGCATAGGGTCGTAAAAAATGCACCAAATTTCTAAATTTCTAAATGTTAAAAAATAAAAAAATAGTAATCTATTGATATTAGTTTAAAATTGGTGTAAAAAAAAAATTCAATATTTTTAAAATCATGTACCAAATACAAAATAGTTTTGCAATTTTTTTGAAATGTTAGGCGCAGGTGCATCTGGTGTGGTGAGGACCTTGTACCAGATCTGTGGGCCGTTTCACTAAACTTCATACGACTGAAATATTCGTAAGACTTAGTGCAAAAATATGATAGTCTGTAAATTTCACATTAACAATGTTTTCTTGTTAACAAATATTGAACATTTTAGTCGTATAAAGTTTAGTGAAATGGGCCACTGGTTATTCTAATTTCAAGGCTGAATATATATTTTTATCCTGTCAACACAGTGCGTATGTGCCGTGAAACACGGTGCCGTGAAACATTTTTGATATCCAGTCAATACTATTTTTGCATGTTACAGTCATTTGTAGGTGTTCACGGGATAAATAGAATAGTAAGTTAGTGCCGTGAATGGGAAAAAATATCTGGCGCGGCTCGGAAACGGGATGTGCTCGGCAGAGCCTCGCCCATCCCGTTTCCTGAGCCTTGCCAGATATTTTTTCCCATTCACGGCAGTAACCTACTATTCTCTATTTCTGTACATATTCAATTCTGATTTCCCCCCATTACAACAAGTGGAATCTTGGATTTGACCCTGTTAACCGGTCTAAAATGATTGTTAAACCTTTCACCCCTAAGTAACTGGAATGGATTTGTATATGTTAATTTCCTGACAAATCCAATTGTCACAAAATGATTTTCAGACTAGTCCATTTATGAAAAGGGGGTGTTTTTTGTTCTCAAAAATATGAAAATTACACACAAAAAGTGCAGATCCTGATCAGACGGCTCGTCACGAGCCGGCTGATCTGGATCTACACTATTTGCCAATACCACTATACAGGCCTGTATGGGTAGGGATATCATAACCTGCAAATTAAATTACTTGTGCCTTTTCGCTGTGGTTCTATAGTCAATAATCCTGGTTTTGTCGTGTTGTGTCCTATGTTATCATGCCCCTGTGGGTATTATTGACTTCTATGATGAACAGCATGAAGGAAAGCCATATATCTTCATCAGGGGTCGTTTCACTAAACTTCATACCACTAAAATGTTTGTAAGTGCAAAATTATGATAGTCTGTAAATTTCACATTAACATTGTTTTCTTGTAAATAATTATTGGATTTACATTTATTGAGCATAGGCTGCATATGCAGCCTATGCTCAATAAATGTAAATCCATAAATTTAAATTTACAGATGATCTTAAATTAGCACTTACGAACATTTTAGTCGTAAGAAGTTTAGTGAAACGGGCCCCAGCAATCTATTTTAAAGGTACATTCCCACTCAGTGGGCACAAAATGTTCTTTATAGGAATTAAATAAGTGTATAATCGTGTCGTTATTCCACCAGTTCTAAAAATTACGAGTGCCGCTATACAGATATAATCATTTATTAATAGTTTTTTTACCGAAAGTGTATTTATTTTTACTGTCAACTGAAAAAATAATATTTTCGACAGATCATAAAGTATGATCATTGCAGATCAAAAAATATATACAGAGAATAAATAGTAAAGTCAGTTAAAATTTTATGGAAACACGGTTATTGATATAAAATGTATAAAAATGCCAATCAATACATGGGGTAATGGTGTATAGCGGGCATTCGTAATTTTTAGAACTTGTGAAATAGTGACATAGTTATTCACTTATTTAATTCCAATACAGAACATTTTGTGCCTGCTGAGTGGGCATGTTCCTTTAACCCTTACAATGCTGAATTTGATTTTGTCGTCCACCGTTTTACTTTGTCAACAACATGCTTTGACAGTACTTTAGAATCATTTCCAATGGAAATGATTCTAAAGTGCTGTCAAACAATGTTTTTATTGAGAAGGAACAAGAGCAGACAACATTTTCGGTTCCAACATTTTAAGGATTGTTATGCATGTCTATTACAACAAAGTTCAATTTGGCACGTAAAATAATTTCATTGTAGATATGCATCGTGTGTCTGAACCTAACTCTGTACCTTAGATGACAAACAAATTGCTGTTTGTTGTCTTCATGTTTTTAACCCTTACATTGATGCTGAATTAATTTGTGTCGTCTGCTGAATATTTTTTATTTTCCATTTTCCTCATCAAAAACTTGGTTTGGCAGCACTTTAGAATCATTTCCAATGGAAATTATTCTAAAATGCTGCCAAACCATGTTTTTACTGAGAGAAAAGACGAAATATGAATTAACAGCAGACGACTATTTTCGGTTCCCGCATTCTAAGGGTTAAATTACTGTAAAAACACTAATGCTGCGAATGCTAGTTTTTTGTTGAACTCACAAATTGGTGTTAATTGTTTTTCACTATATGAACATTTTCTGAGTAATTTACGAGTAGTTTTGCATTTGTTTACTAATGCACTATGCATTTCATATTTTACGAAAATTTGACATCATTATATGCCCGTTTGAGATTTGTGATATTTGTGTGAAGCGTGGCATATTTGCAATATACTAATGATGAGGTTCTAATAATATAATTATTAATTACATGTACATGTATATAATTATTTTTTGGAATATAAGTATTTTTGCATTCGTTCGATCACTCTACAATTTTAAATTTATTGTAGATTTGATATCATTATATGCCCGTTTGAAATCTGTGATATTTGTGTGAAGCGTGGCATATTGGGAATATGATACTAATGATACGGTTCTAATAATATATCTTAAAGTTTTGGAATAAGAGTAATTTTGCATTTGTTCAATGTCACTATACATTTTATATTTCAAGAAGATTTGACATCATTATATTAATGATGCTGTTCTAATAATATAATTATCTCATCATTTTTTTGGAATATAGGTCTTTTTGCATTCATTCAATTCAATCACATTATACATTTTATATTCAAAGTAGATTAGATGTCATTATATGCCCGTTTGAAATCTGCGATATTTGTGTGAAGCGTGGCATATTGGGAATATAATACTAATGATACGGTTCTAATATATATTTCATTTTTTTTTTTTGGAATATGGGTAATTTTGAATTTGTTCAAGCACACTTTACATTTTATATTTCAAGAAGATTTGACATTCATTATATGCCCGTTTGAGATCTGTGGTATTTGTGTGAAGCGTGGCTGGCATATTGGGAATACTAAAACTACATACAGTTCAGAGTAATTGTCATCCGTTTACCAGGGAGTGTTATATATGGCCGTATATGGTCGACAAAACCACGCTTATTTGTGGCTGTGACTGGAGAAATGGGGCTTACGGGTTTTGCGATCAGTGTAGATCAGTGTAGATCCAGATCAATCTGTGCATCCGCACAGTCTGATCAGGATCTGCACTTCTCATCATTCTATCAATGAAACACCCGATCACTGTATCCTCACTCCAGATAATATTTCATATTGTTCGCTACTAACCCATTTTATGCTGAGGATATGCCATTATTATGTCGCGACCTTAACTGTTGAAAGGCTGTTAAACCCCAACAAACAAACAAAACCTGTAAAGGTGTATTCCGCATGCAATGTGTTAACTGATATGATAAATAGTGTGTTGACTCTGTAACTGAACGGCGAACGGTAGAACCTGATCAGACTGTGGAGACATTAAGGCTTTGTGTATGGTACATATTTTCCCCCCGCCCACCCTCCGCCACACCTGCCCCCCACCCTCCACCACACCTGCCCCCCACACTCCACCCTATGCTCAATAAATGTAAATCCAATAATTGTTTACAAGAAAACATTGTTAATGTGAAATTTACAGATAATTTTGCAATTACGAATATTTTAGTCCTACGAAGTTTAGTGAAACGGGCCCCAGATGTTTATATGCCATTACTGGAGTAAATTGTGTCTGAATATTAAGGTTTATTACGGTAGGTAACATATAAAATAAATGAAACGAATACATGAGAGAACACAAACGCCAATAAAAAAAACTGTCATCTGTAACCTATTTCACCAAAATTGCAAAGTATACTAAATCTAGCTTAGTCTAAAAATACCTGTATACTTTGAGGGAGAAATCATTTATTTTGCCCAGACATGCATTCTTTCATATAGCACTAACGACTGCATATATTTGATGATTAAAAGTATGCAGAATTATCATACTGAATTTATTAAAATGTTCACAGCCAAAATGGCTGTAAAATGGCTGTGATAATGTAATAAATTCAGTATAATAGAAAATAATAAATTTTTCATTAAAGGTACATGCCCACTCAGTGGACACAAAATGTTATTTATATCAGAGACATCAGCTGAGACATTTTCTGGCAAAATAAACATTCATTCACCATTACCCCACATACTGATTGGAATTATTATACATTTTATATCAGACATAAATTTCCACACTGATATCAGGGGGCCGATAATCATGTTTCCTTAAAATGTTAAGGACATTACTATTTATTTTCTGTATTTATATGTTGATGTGCAATGATCATACTTTATATTCTGTCGAAAATATTATTTTTTTCAGGAGACGCATTTAATTAGTATAAATAATTAAACAAGAGGGCCATGATGGCCCTAATTCGCTCACCTGACTCCATGAACACCAGAGGAGAATGTGACATTGAGTTTTAAAAAAATGTTGCTATTTTTAGATGGCGGTCATCTTGGATTAAGCGATGACTCTCATTTTACAAAATCTGAAAATGCTTCACCCAGCATCGGCCATGTGGTTCCTGAGAAAAAGACGTTAAAAATCTTGAATGAATGGACCTTTTGGTGGCCATCATGGATGACATAATCATCAGATTCCGACAAATATTGCACCAGAGTGATCGCCTCATTGATACCTTCAATTTGATATATGAAATGACCATATTCAGTCAAAAATAAAATTTGACCCCAATTTGACCCCACGGGCCACGCCCATTTTTGACACCAGGGTCACCATTTTAACAACTTTGAAAGAGCAATGTACATCGATCATTCCTACCAAGTTTCGTCGAAATCCGGCTAGCGGTTCATGAGAAGAAGATTTTTTAAGAATTTATGCTATTTTTAGATGGCGGCCATCTTGGATTAGTGATGACCTCCATTTTAACAAATCTGAAAAGGCTTCACCCATGGACCAAAACTTTTAAGTTTGGCTACCATGGGCCAAGCGGTTCATGTGAAGAAGAATTTTGAAATCCCTAATAAAAGAACGACCTTTTGACATTTCGGCGGCCATCTTGGATGACATAACAATCCGATTTGGACAAAAAAATGTACCAGAGTGATCGCCTCATTGATACCTTCGATTTGATATAACATGACCATATTCGGTCAAAAATAAAATTTGACCCCACGGGCCACGCCCATTTTTGACCCCGGGGTCACCATTTTAACAACTTTGAAAGAGCATTGTACATCGATCATTCCTACCAAGTTTCGTCGAAATCCGGCTAGCGGTTCATGAGAAGAAGATTTTTTAAGAATTTATGCTATTTTTAGACGGCGGCCATCTTGGATTAGCGATGACCTCCATTTTAACAAATCTGAAAAGGCTTCACCCATGGACCATAACTTTTAAGTTTGGCTACCATGGGCCAAGCGGTTCATGTGAAGAAGAATTTTGAAATCTCTAATAAAAGAACGACCTTTTGACCTTTCGGCGGCCATCTTGGATGACATAACAATCTGATTTCGACAAAAAATGCACCAGAGTGATCGCCTCATTGATACCTTCAATTTGATATATGAAATGACCATATTCAGTCAAAAATAAAATTTGACCCCAATTTGACCCCACGGGCCACGCCCATTTTTAACCCCAGGGTCACCATTTGTGCTATTTTTAGACGGCGGCCATCTTGGATTACGTAATGACGTCATTTTAACAATTTTGTAATCCCCCTACCTAAGGACCATGACCATAAAGTTTGGTGACCATAGGCCCAATGGTTACCGAGGAGAAGACGTTTGAAAATGTTCACGGACGACGACGACGGACGACGGACACATTGCGGTAACAATAGCTCACATGAACTTCGCTCAGGTGAGCTAAAAATATCATGCCTCATTTGCATATGAAAATACCGGTAGTCTGATACCACCGCACGTCACTGTCAGTAAAATAAACATTACTAAATGATTATATCTGTATAGTGGGCACTCTTATTTTTAGAACTGGTGGAATAGTGACACAATTATACACTTATTTAATTCCTATAAAGAACATTTCGTGCCTACTGAGTGGGCATGTACCTTTAAATTGAAAATTTCTCCCTCAAAGTGTACTTAGCAAGATAAGTATACTTTGTAATTTTGGTGAAATAGGCTACTGAGCCAACGGAAGTGGTTCTAGTATACCTTGCTGATTCAGTAATTGTCACGCGCGAGAAGGCTGGGACCCTGCTGGTCCTGACCTTCGCGCACGTTCCAATTACTGAATTAGCGAGCCGGGCCCAAGGTAATTGATTCACTTCCGTTGGTTGAAAAGATGGCGAGTGTCCTACCTTGTAGATATTTAATATCAGAGTAAAATTGGATATGATTTAAAGAGCGTTTTGTGGTTCATACCACAATGTGCCTGTGAACTAGTTATGAGGACTTGTCCATGAATCTGGAGCCAGCTGTTGCTAAATCTCCCCTTTGTCTGCCATGACAGGCCTACACAATTCCACCGGTCCGCACCTATTGGTGAGTGAATTTCGATCTGGGTTAGCGGTAATTTGAAGACATTGCGGTATAATTCCAGTACAAAAATATTTACACAATTCCCTAACATTTCATTGGCCCGTAGCAAGTCTCTGTCCAAAGTTTATATCCCAGTAAACTCCCACGCCGAACTACTTTCCGTAACCGTGAGGCGCAGTTAAAATAATTCTTAAGAAAACGGAAAATAAACACATTTTCTTGATGAATTTATTTCAAATGCTGGAATTATAAGGAATGAATGGCCTTTTTGTTGAATTTATCGGGGATATAAACTTGGAAAAGTCGCGGGAATACTAGACGAGGCCTTAAAAAATTACAATTTTCGAGAAAATATATTTGTTTTTTTGTTTTTTTTTCTTGAAAATTGTAATTTTTTATAGCTTCGTCCAGTATTCCTGCGACTTTTCCAAGTTTATACCCCGATAAATTCCACAAAAAGGCCATTCATTCCTATAATAATACGAAGCTCCTGTAGAATTATTTTTTTTATTAATTAGTTCCCACGAAATAAAAATCATATAGCAATGTATGACTTGAAATCCAATGTAGATGAGTGGAAAGTTAAACAAAATGTGTTGAGGCCTGCATGATGAGATAAAATCACAGGACTGAACGTCCTGAAATTATTCACAGTATGTGTTTGTGGATGACACATAGACGAAATATTTCGCGAAAAATAAGCGCTGGAATTTCACGAGTTAAAAATAGATTTTTGGAAAACCGAAAATGATTTCTTTTCTGACACATATTCTGAACCGAAATAGAAAATTGTATCCGTGCACCGAGCCATGGAGTTACGAATCGTGAATAATCAAGTGTGGCGGTTAATCGTCGTTCCCTTAGACTTCGGAAACATAATTATGCAATAACATATAAATTTAGCAAAAAAAAAGCAAGCAAAACATTTATTACACTGAAAAGGCGATCAAGCTAAGTTGTTAGAACTATATTTTTATGGCGTAAGACCTGTGTTTTTAAAAAGTTCAACCCGCAAAATATGTGCTGCAACCGACATATGCTAATTTGCATAAAAGCTGGAAGACCTCAAATTTGGATGTTGGTTTTAACATTCTTCGCTAGCGCTCGAATAAAAAGAACGTCAAGATCTGACAAATCTGGTCTTCTTCCTGTGATGTTATAAACTTATTTATAACTTGCCCTACTTTCTAAGCCAATCGCTGGCCAGCATCGTGCTACACTTATTTCACATATTGCAATATTTAACCCCGATAAGTTGCATAATACCAGATTTAATGACTACCTGTTCGTCAGGAAATGGAAAATCAATACTCAGATAAGAGACTGCATTATAAACCTGGCTAAGTATAATTATGTTATTGTTTACATATTGTAATTTTAATGAATTAATGCGAGGGAGCGTTGTTCGACAGGAAGTGGAAAATCAATACTCCGCTGGGAGATTGAATTATAAACCTGGCTAAGTATAAGTACCGTAAAGATTCTAATATATGCCCACTTCAGATCATTCTTTCTTTAGCTCTTTGCATGCTAGTGGTGAAAATATCCGCCAAACGAATTAGGAGTATATGTTTTATTTTTCTCTGTAAATATGTCTTGAAATTTCATTAGAATTGAGTCCTCAGAACTCAATTCTAATGAAATTCCAAGACATATTCATGATATTTACAAGGAGAAATAAAAGAAAATATGATGATTTCTTGTCCGCTATTTTTTAACTATTTATAGCCCACAAGTTTCCCAGCATGCAAAGAGTTAATATCACTACTGAAGCGATTTTGACACGATAAAGCACACAGATAACCCATTGTAAGGGTTAATGTTTGCATAGAATTTGTAAGTAATAGTTATAGTTCACATATTGAATTTTTAATAAATTAATTTCTAACGAGCTTATTGTTTACCCAGCCAGTCGCGAAGCTCTGCCCCTTACTGTAATTTCAAATCACTATATTCGAATCACTGCGAGACGCAAAGTATATTACCGCCCACACACTCGCTCACTTCGTGTCACACCGCCAATCATATGCTAATTTAGTGATTCAAAATCACGTTGAGGGGCGGAGCTTCGCATACGTTATAGTTCACATATTGAATTTAATAAATTAATTTCTCGCTCGCAAACGCTCACTATGAAATTAATTATTAAAAATTCAATATATGAACTATATTGTTACTTGCGTCTCATGAACTGATGACAACAAGGCATTAAATCTATATAAATATAGCGCTGAACATATTACAACATTTAATGATTAAATTAATAGATATTGGCGAAAGCGTGACAATATGCGATCAATTAAGATAAATGCTGTTCTTTCGTTGGTCGAGAAACTAGGGTATACAATAAGAGACGATACATAATGTTAGGCCTTAAATGTCACTTCTCCATAGCATTTAACATCATGATTTAACCCTTAGACCGCTACTCACAACAATTGTCGTCTACTGTTGCTTTTATATCTTGCCTTATTTCTCCATAAAAACATGTTTTAACAGCACTTCAGAATCATTTCCAACGGAAATGATTCTGAAGTGATGTCAAAGCATGTTGTAAATTATTCTAAAGTGCTGTCAAAGTATGTTTTTGATGATAAAAATGGAAAATAGAAAATAAACAGCGGACGGCAAAAAAATTAAGATAGCGGTCTAAGGGTTAAATATCATTGCTATATATATATACATTCATTTGTAATTCTATATTTATGTTTTCTCAACCCACATGACATTTCCACAATCATTAGCTATATAAGTAACTGTGATGGAAATGTCGCCCGCTAATTGACCATTGAGTATGTCACAACTGTGGTTTTGTGTCTTGATGTTAACTCTTTGAACCTGAAAGCCCGCTATATCGGTTTATGCAAACAGTGCAGATCCAGATGAGCCGGCTCGTAACGAGCCGTCTCATCAGGATCTGCACTGTTTGAAAGAAATTTTCATATTTTTGAGAACAACAAATACCCCCTTTTTATAAATGGAATAGTCTGAAATTTTTTTTTCGATGATTGGATTGGTTGCAAAATTAACATATCACAGCCCATTCAGTTACTTAGGGGTGAAAGGGATCTTACATGAGTGATCATTTTATAATGTATTCATTAAACAAGTTTACAGTTACTAGCTATACAGCATTTTGTCTCAATTAATCGCATATTGCGACTGTTTTGCCAATAGCTATTAAATTGATCATTTAATGTTCAGCTGCTATATTTAGAACTGATTTTACGCCTTGTTGTCATCAGTTTACGAGACGCAAAGCATTATTACCGCCCACACACGCTCTCACTTCGTGTCACACCGCCAATCACATGCTAGTATATCGATTCGAATCACGTTTAGGTGCGGAGCGGGCTGGTAAACAATAAGTATGTTATAGTTCACATATTGAATTTTTAATAAATGAACTTCTCGCTCGCTACAAAATTAATTCATTAAAAATTCAATATATTAACTATAACTATTATATAAAATATAGCTTACAAATGTCAGAGGTTCAACGCAAATCTGAAATAAAATTTTACATGTCTTCTGATAATATTCAATATTTTTTGTGCAAATTATGTATCATGTTCCGTATTAAAATATTTCCGAGAAATGTCAAAGTGTTAACTGATTTTGTCTCGTGTTCAGGGCTGTTCTATTGTAAGGCCTCACTTGATTTGGCTTCGATAACTCGGTTACATATATGTAGCGTCAGACTATTTTAAGGGCATGCTTTTAGACGTCTATAAT
The DNA here is from genome assembly GCA_029237695.1 of Conchocele bisecta. Taxonomy (NCBI): domain Eukaryota; kingdom Metazoa; phylum Mollusca; class Bivalvia; order Lucinida; family Thyasiridae; genus Conchocele; species Conchocele bisecta. Next base: position 46,491,484 of record CM055274.1, read on the forward strand.
TATCAGTGCAATATTAAACTTAAGCTGGTATCTTTCTCTTGTATGAGACGGTAGTATAAACAGTAATTTTAGATTTTTAACATATTTATGTACTGTATGGTACATACGATACCAGAAGCCTATTTCACCAACATTGCAAAGTATACTTATCTAGCAAAGTATACTTTGAGGGAGAAATGTTCAATTTATTGATAAATTTATTAAATTTTATTATACTGAATTTATTACATTATCACAGCCATTTTGGCTGTGATAATGAAATATATTCAGTATAATAATTCTGCATACTTTTAATCATCAAATATATGCAGTCCGTAGTTCTATATGAAATAATGCATTTCGGGAAAAATAAATGATTACTCCCTCAAAGTATTCTTTGCTAGAAAAGTATACTTTGCAATGTTTGTGAAATAGGCTACAGTCGCCTGGAATAAAATCAAGGGAAAAAAGTTTATTATACTGGGAAACAAATCATGGGTTGCGAACTTTGGTTTTTCTGCATTTGATGGTTACTATTTTATTTTATTTAAATTAATTTCACTAGCATCTATAATCGATTCTTCTCTAAATGTGGTTCAGCACGATCATTTCGCAACAAAAAAACAAGTTCTTCACAGATTTTCCTTTCTGGTATGTGTATAGTGAAAATGCATAACCAAATTATCTCCCCTGTTTATCAGTTTCTGATATAGCCACAGAAAGAGACAAACGAACAGTACTATAGTCACAGGCTCTAATAGAGTAGTGTTGACATGTGATAATTCTGCACATTCATCAATTCGTCCTCAGGGCATAATTTGGATCCCTGGGTGCACCCCATGTTTCCTTAACTCTTTGCATGCCAGCGGTGAAAATATCCGCCAAACGAATTAGGAGTATATGTTTTATTTTTCTGTGTGAATATGTCTTGAAATTTCATTAGAATCGAGTCCTCAGGACTCGATTCTAATGAAATTCCAAGACATATTCATGATATTTACGGGGAGAAATATAAGAAAATATGATGATTTTTTGTCCTCTAGTTTTGAACTATTTATAGCCCACAAGTTTCCCAGCGTGCAAATAATTAATTATTTCCGTGATGTCAGTGATTCACATACATGAGACAATTAAGACATGTGATTTTGTACCTTATGAAAAATATTTTACAAAATGTGCGATATTTTCCGTAAAGGATATTGAATGTTGACGAAATCTTCGGGGATTCTGCATTTGCTATGAAAATTTTATCGACTTTCGACGTCATCGACAGAAAATATCACGGTTTCTGTAAATATTTTTCATGAAATCTTCTTGGGTGCAAAATCAAATAGTCTCTTATGAAATCAGTAAACTTATAAATATCATAATTATGAAGTCAACACAAATGTGAGGTTATATGTATTGCATAAACACAGCATCATATTTTGAAGCTGTTCTGATCATGTACGGTAATGTTATTTCTGTGGCTGTGTCATTTACATATTTATTACACTTGTGTGATGTTTAATACACTATGTTTCTACAATGTGCAGGCAAATTTTGTGCAATATAAATATAATTTGTTTAGCTACAAATTGCATCTCATCTATGTAATTTCACTTCTGGGTGGCTAATTGTCGTGACTTTTATCCGTGTTGCTAATTGGCGTGATTTCATGTTAATTCAGATCATGATTGGTATAATTTGGCGTATTTGCATGTGTTAGAAATTTAGCAATTTTACATGGAATTCAATTACTGTCTGTTTCACGAAACCTGCCCAAACTTTACGGCCATATTAACAATGCAAAAACTATTATTTTTTTTTAAATTTTATGTAAAATTTTAAGAATGAGCCTTCTTTTCATTTCGTGAAGTTTGGTAAAATATTGATTTTATTACGAAAAATGAGTTCTCTATGGGAATTTAACATGGGGAAAAAAGAGGTGGTGCACCTGGAGGACGAGTCAAAAAAAAGAAAAATGTTGGAAATTGATTCTGAAACCTAGCTAGATAGCTTGGAAATGATCAAAGAAAACAAAAAGTAGGGTCATTCTTAAATTTTGCTATAATTGAATATTATCGAAAATACAAATTCTATTTGCATTGTTTACACAGTAGGATGCATAAATTGGGTGGTTTATACATACAATGTGTTCATTAGTATAACCAACGTCATGCTGTGAATTAAAACTCAATATTGCTAATAGAAATAGAAATATGTTTCATGGAAATATCATGTTGACAACTCGTGCGTTATTTCATGAAAAATATTTATAATAGTTTAAAGGTACATGCCCACTCAGTAGGCAGAAAATGTTCTTTTGTCAGAGACATCGTCTGTGACATTTTCTGGCAAAATAAACATTCATTCACCATTACCGCACGTATTGATTGGCATAATATTACACATTTTATATCGGACGTAAATTTCCGCACTGATATCAGGGGAGATAACCGCGTTTCCTTAAAATGTTAACGGACATTACTATTTATTCTCTGTATTTATTCTTTGATGTGCAATGATCATTTGTAAACTGTAGAAAATATTTTTTCAGGTGACTCATTTGATTAGTATAAATAATTAAAAAATTGCATGCCTCATTTGCATATGAAAATAACATGATACCACCGCGCGTCGCTATCAGTAAAATAAATACTACTAAATTATTATATCTATATAGCGGGCACTCGTAATTTTTAGAACTGGTGGAATAATGACATAATTATACACTTCACTTATTTAATTCCTATAAAGAACATTTTGTGCCTACTGAGTGGGCATGTACCTTTAAGTAAATGACGTCAACAGTTGACAAAATTTTCATATCAAATGCAGAATTGAATTGCGCATTTGTTATGAAAATTTTGTTCACTTTTGACATCTTTTACAGAAAATATCAGTTTCTTTAAATATATTTCATGAAAAATTATTGCGCATGATCTTATGTACAAAATCTCATGGTGTGCCTCGTTTGTGGTTGTGGAGAATGAGGCTTAAGTGATTTGTGGCCAGCGTAACTCCTGATCAAATAGAACATGCGTGTAGCTTGATCGATGACAATCTATATTGCTTGTTTGAAGCATGATGGGTGTTTCATTGATGGAAGGGCGAACAGTGTAGATCCTGATCAGACTGTGCAGATGCACAGGCTGATCTGGATCTACACTGGTCGCATGCAAACCCCATAAGACACAGCCACATGTGAACTTTTTATTAAAAATTATAAAAAATAAGGCAGCTTTGTAGCACTCGTGTCAAACTTGTTAAACCATCTTGCCAACTTTCAGTGTCTTTACCAGCGAAACGGGATAGCTTTGATCGATTGAATGAGGAGGTTTCACCATTTCACTCAAAGTAATTGGAACATTCCATTTGAAGTATTTTTTTTAGTTTGATTAATCAACAGAAAAGGATTTTATAATATTTGTCATTGGCTCACAACAGTTCTACTATTAACCCATTTCATGCTGCCGATTTTGTTTGTTGAAAATCCTAAATATTTTCTTTTGATGTCCTCAGAAGTATATTTCGTGATCACCATTTGAACCGTCTCATCAAGATGGTTCAAATGAGTGGCCACAACATAACTTTCATTGGGAAATAACAAAAATAGAAATAAAATATTTTTTTAAAAATCATACCCGTAAATGTGTATACCAAATGCAATGGGTTAAAGACAGTTTGTTTGAATTGATGCTTCAGGTATGCAATACCCTAAATATTTGGTGTGGGTGGCAGGTGGGAGCACGCGATGGGTAATTTAACGATCGGGGTTCATCCTTGCCGGAATCCCTACTGGAGACCTGCTTTTGCCCTCACATACGTCTTTGGCATTTTGTATGTGACAGTTGAATCTGGTTATACCCCTTATGTGAGTAAACAATGCTCATTCCGGGGCCAAGCCAACACCTACGTAATGCATGTATCTCACGACATTACTAGAACGCGCCATTATGTCACCAGACCACTTCACAACAGTCGCACTGAAATTTTGAAATTGATGCGGAGGATGGGGCACCTGCATCACGCGACGTATACTGTGACCATGGAATACCTAAGTGTAAATCAGCTGTTTGAATGGAACGGGTTATCAAAGTACCGAAAGTACTGCATGTATGCTCAAATTACACTATATTTCCGACGGAAATGTAACAATTACGTTTGATCATATCCAGCCTTGGGTAAACCTTTGCTGTGGCCCCGAGGGAGCTGTTTGAACCCGCGGCCATAGGCCGCAGGTTCAAACAGTTCCCTCGTGCCACGGACAACGTTTACCCACGGCTGGACATTGTCAAACATTATATTAGTGCAGTCTGCGTTTTTGTTCCACCGTAGACAACACTTGCAAACTCAACGCGAACGCAACGCGAACGCAACGCGAACGCAACGCGAACGCAACGGTTTGCTGTAGCGTTGTATACGTTGTTTATTAACGTATAATATGGTTCGTACACATGTAATACACATTGTCAAACCGTTTAGTTTAAAAGCATTGTATACGTTGTTTAAACGTATAATACGGTTCGTACACGTGTAATACGCATTGTCAAACCGTTTAGTTTAAAAGCGTTGTATACGTTGTTTAAACGTATAATACAGTTCGTACACATGTAATACACATTGTCAAACCGTTTAGTTTTAAAGCGTGTAATACGTTTAGCTTCAAGGCATATAACATGCTTTGGCGTATACATATGTAGCGAGGTGAAAGCGTTGAAACGTGTACAACGCTTTACCTGGAAGCGTGTAGCTATATGAAAGCGTTGAAACGTGTACAACGGTTACACGTTTTAACTCGAATACCTGTTCGGCGTTAAAACCCGTGGAAACGTGTTATACGTATAACACGGTTTCATCTGTACGGTGCTGTGTACATGTAGAAGCGTGTAACCGTTCGTCAAAGAAAGCGTTAAACCGTTTAAACGGTTTACCTTAGCGTTGTATACGTTTACAACCGTTGTATACGTTTACAACCGTTGTACACAGATTACACGCTTTTGAAACTCGATGCGTTGTTTACAACCGTTGTACACAGATTACACGCTTTTGAAACTCAATGCGTTGTTTACAACCGTTGTATACGTTTACAACTGTTGTACACGGATTACACGCTTTTGAAACTCAATGCGTTGAACACGGTTTGTTCGACTTTTGCGCATGCGCAAGAGTGGGGAAACGCAACGCATGGCCGAAAACGTATTACACGTAGACGACACACGGTTTGAAACGCAACTAACGTAAACTCCACAGATACACAACGCACAACACTTTGTACACGTATAAACACGGAACATTTTGACAGAAACGACTGTAACCCATTTCAGTCTGAGGATACGATAATTTTTGTTGAAAAAATCTCATTATTTTGTTCATTCATCGATAAAGGTATATGTTGTTACCACTCATTTGAACCGTCTCGTTGAGACGGTTCATATGAGTGGTAACAACATATACTTTCGAAAGGATATAAAGAAAATATGGATATTTTTCTCTCAAAAGGTTCATACTACTAAAAGTGTATCCCGTCTGTAATGGGTTAATGTGTGTTCAAATATTTAGGGTCATTGCAGTATGTGGGTTTTCTGCTACATGTACAGTAAATGACATATGTCAAGCAATGGCACCATTGTGTTTTGTTTCCCTACATCATGTGCTACCACATCATGCTTGCACAACTGTATATTTTACATTCATTTGACCTTGACCTTATTTTCCGCTGTTTGATTTACTTTGCTATTTTGTTATAAACATTTGCCTACGTTACATTCTCGTTGGCACTCATGATGGGAGAAATACAATGGACACAGTCCGTACGTTTTATTTACTTTCTCATTTTGCTATAGTGGGTGGTTGGTCGGGCGAACGTGACGGCGTAAATTAATGGTAGGGGTTCCTTCTTATAGGAATCACGATTTGCCTGGTTTGGCCCTCGATCAGGTACATTTTTTTATCTTTGAGCTTTTGTTACCTGGGAGTTGAATTGGGTTATTGCCCATTATAAAAGTAGTAAGATTATTACTGATCCTGTTGCTTTTGGGAGGGGCCCAAGTGATTCTGGTGTAGCGAGGACCTGGCATCAGATCAGGATTATTCTGATTTCTGGGCTGAATATATAGTCTTTTTATTGTAAATATTCAGTTCTGATTTTGGGATTTCCCCCCCATTTGTACATGTACTTGAACATGTACATGTACTTGTACAGGTAATATATGGAATTTAGTACTAAACCCATTGGCCCGACTTTAACTGACCTTAGCTGTTGATAGGCTGTTAAACCCTAACAAACAAACAAACAAACAAACAAAACTCATTTTGCTATGTTGACGTTACATTCATGTTAGCACCTCATGATGTGAAAACGACAACGTACACAGTCCGTGCTATATTGCTAATGGTCAGGGAAAACGGTCCAGATTTCATGTTTCACCCCTCGACAGACACGGCTAATGGTGTATTACTCCCACTTACAATATCTATATAACATCTCGTTTGACAACATGTTTGTCCTTGTGACTCAAGCTGTTACATACTTACTAATTGTCCGAGTGTCGCCCTATGATCCAACATCATTAACCCATAGAATGTGGGAAGCGTAAATTGTCGTCTGCTGTTGTGATCCCCTTGCCGAGAGTCAGGAAGGGATATATATAGCGATAGTACATATACATGTGACATACGTATATTGTATACATACACATGTTGTGTACATACGTGCGTTCGTTATTAACACCTATCATTTCTTAATAACTTATGAACCAGCTTTTTATCTCGTATTTTCACATTGCTGTGCATATTTTGTACTCCCACCTTTGATAACCAATACGTATTCAGCTAAAATAATTGCGTAAAATACACCAATACGCACCTTATCTGGAGCTCTGTTCCCTATGACGACTTTAGTAGATGCATGTGTATTTCTCTATTCTCCAATAACTTCTTTACTGTATGAGCGGTTGGCTTAAAATGTCACGTGCATGTTTATGATACAACCACCACAGCGATGAGATACATGCAGGTAGTGGCGTTCTATTAATAATATTTGGCCATAATGTTTATTGTGTTGTGTGCTTTGTTTCACATATACCCCACCCACATCTGAAGATATGTTTATGCCCCACCACGATAGTTAATATTTCAATACATCATACTTAAGGACAAATGCCACACATCCATACTGCCCTTATATGACCTTGACCTTTTTTCCTTCACAACTTTGAATTTTTTCACACATTAAGAAGTTTGCCGGAGTTTCTCAATTCTGTCATAACTTCTATATTCCTGGATGTATTACTCTACTACAGTCGAACTTCGATGGGTCGAACCCTGGTAAACTCGTCAGCCATGCTTGCCTCGAACTAGCCTTTAGGTCCCGGCAGAATTCCTATATAAATACGTTAAAACTACCCGGTATAGGTCGAACTTGTGAAAGTCGAACAACCCTCAATGCCTCGAATCGCTGTGACGCCCGGTCGTGTATAAATCCACTATAATTAAACACCACAAAAACTCAAACATGTCTAGTTGATTGACTTTCACACCTATTGTTAACCGGTTGTCAAACAAATCTCAAGTGGTCATTTGAGCGTATACAATAACGGCAGTCGTGACCAGCATACGTGGTAATTATGCATTGACCAATGTCGGCGAAGTTGTTAGTTAATTAAAGTGGTAATTTATGGGACATGTGGGATTAAATAGCGTTCAGTTTTAATTAATGACCCAAGCATCTGGCCTTTTAAGTTGTAAATCAACATGAACTGTTTTTTACTATGATCAGTAATGAGTGTGATGTGTCATCCGATTTACTCGCCATATAAGCAAAACATATTTTACAGATCATCAGACTCGTAATAATGTCTACCACAAATGCACTAGTTACGACCGAGCAATCCGAGGAAAGACCCGGTTCTGCCGGGGGGATATATTCGGATCGGTTAGCGACACTGTGCTATCTGGATCGGCTACGGGGAAATCTGGCGTGAAACGTAAATTGACTACTAAGACAATTGAAGAAAAATACCAGGCTATCATGGAAGTGGAGAAAGGCCACAAATTGAAAGCGGAGATCGCGAGAATAACAGACTTCTTCAATACCGGACGTGTATAACTTTCATGTATAACTTGTACTGGGTTCCATGTGATAGTAAATTATGATATGCAGTGAATGTGGTTCCGGGTCTGAAGTAGTGATGGGGCGACTGGGCATGATCGTATCGGACATGGCAATCAAGTCCGCCAGTTGTATTTCGTAATCATTTTCTGTTGTTCTCATGTTCTATTGCTGTATAATGGCTATGTAAATAAAAACACACATGAGTTTGCCGCTTTCTTTATTTTATTAAAGCCTGTTTCATTTAATAAACGACTGTGACAATCAACCGTAAATGCAAATGTAAGCGCATTTATATGAAACAACGTGTCGTAATGACGACTTGTTTCACTTAGTACACTGACCAACTCGTAGATCTGAAATGGTTACAGTAGAAAATCCCGATGGGTCGAACAACGGATGGGTCGAACTAAAACTTAACCCCGCAGGCTGTTCGACCCATCGAAGTTCGACTGTATTTCAATACATCATACTTGTGGACAAATGCCACACATCAACACTGCCCTTAATGTGACCTTGACCTTCACACCTTTGAACTGTTAATTCACATTAAGACGTTCGCCAGAGTTTCTGAATTCTGTCATAACTTCTATATCCCTTGATAGATTACTTTAATATTTCAATACATAATTCCTGTGGACAAATGCTACACATCCATGCTGCCCTTAATATGACCTTGACCGTTTAACCTTCACAACTTTGAACTGTTAATTCACATCAAGAAGTTATCCGGTGTTTCTCAATTCCGTCATAACTTCTATAGCCCTTGATAGATTACTTTAATATTTCAATACCTCATACTTGAGGACAAATGCCACACATATACACTGCCCTTAATATGACCTTGACGTTTTAACCTTCATACACTTATTTGTGAATACTTATCACTTTGGTTAATTATGGTTCTAAAAACAGTATAGATCCTTATCCGGTTTCAGACAGATGCTGTAAGAGTTAGGCTGGACACAAATGCCATTTTTGAGCCCCATTTCTCTAGTATCATCCAAATTTGTCCGAATATAGCAACCAATCAGAAATCGTCTACATCGCTATTCTCCATCATTGAACAAGAAAAATGTTGATAAATAATAATTAAACTTCTAAAGAGTTACCTTAACCCTTACAATGCTGAATTAATTTGTGTCGTCTGCTGAATACTTTTTATTTTTCCATTTTTCTCATCAAAAACTTGGTTTGGCAGCACTTTAGAATCATTTCCAATGGAAATGATTCTAAAATGCTGCCAAACCATGTTTTTACTTCGAGAAAAGACAAAATATGAATTAACAGCAGACGACTATTTTCGGTTCCCGCATTCTAAGGGTTAATTAACCCTTTCAACACCCACAGGCCTGTATAGTGGTGTTGGCAAATAGTGTAGATCCAGATGAGCCGGCTTGTGACGAGCCGTCTCATCAGGATATGCACTTTTTGCAAGTAATTTTCATATTTTTTAGAACAAAAACACCCCCTTATCATAAATGGACTAGTCTGAAAATGATTTTATGATGATTGGATTGGTCGGAAAATGAACATAACAAAATCCATTCCAGTTACTTAGGGGTGAAAGGATTAATTCCAAATGTGCATGGGAGACATGCTTTTGGGGGGAAAAAAATAAAAGTGAACCATCCCATGACACAACATTATATACATATACATATATTTGTATACTAATTTCGGATAAAAGTATTGAAACTTTGCATATTATTATTTCTATTTTGGATGCTGGTGAACTGGTGGGGTGTGGGCGATTAACCCTTACAATGCTGTCTGCTGATATTTTTCTTCCACTTTTATGAACAAAAACATAATTTAACAGTACTCATTAAAGGGTTAAATAAATGGCAAAATAGGGAAACAAAACAATGATCATAATCTCTAATTTGCATGTGTGTAAATGTCTCAGAAGTTTGGAACAACAAATAAACAAACAACCAAAAAACATGTTAAAAATAAATAAAGATAATTATATATCTGCATATATTAGTAACATAAAACAAGATATGTCACAAACCTTGCTTCCTTTTAAAACATGATTTAACCCTTAAAACGTGCGAACCGAATAATGCTGTCTGTTTATTCTTCACATTTATTGTATTACATTTGAAACACGTGTTGGCAGCACTTGATAATCGTCTCATTTGGAGACTATTCTCATTCACTGCCAAATCATTTTATTTTTAAATGGAAAAAAACAACAACACAACAGCGGAAAAAAATAAAAATCCACATTGTACGGGTTAAAAACATTCAAATTAATACACTTAGCACATTAATTTATCTCCATACGTGAATAATTCTCACCTTTCATTATGATCGAGTCGGACACAACACGGCACTGTGTGTGTTTTTCACACCAGTATGCTCCGATAGCAATGTAAATCACGACCGCTATGTAACAAAGATGTAAAGCACATGCTTAGGGAAGTCCGCGTATAACAAATACCAGCGTAGCACACTGACTTGACTGTCTATCTATCGCAGGCTGTTGTGATAATTCTCTACGTCCACGGAGGTTCCAGCAACACATTGCGGATTTTGTCAATAGTTGATTTGAAACTGGCTGCTTGTTGGGAAATGGGTTTTTATGAGGTTTGCGATGGATGTTTATCTTGGTCAGTGCTTTTATAACTTTTTGAGCACGTTCTCTAAATTTGTGCTCAAAATTACTCCGTTTGACATCTCGTCCTCGACTGGCTGATACTGAGCACAGCTTATCATCGACCAATCAAATTGCGTTGTTTTGAGCATGAGAATGATCGAGCAAACACATAATTAGAAACTTCTTTAAAATTGTGAAAGTTTTCCATAAAATGCATATTTAGTATCAGGTAGTTTGATTGGTTGAGGCTGAGCAGATGTCGAGCATATAAAGTTCTCTGAACACGTTCACCAAAACTGAAAACCACGCAGTTTGATTGGCCGAGATTGATCAATCAAACTTCCTGATTTTGAACACAAGAATAGAGCATATGCATTCTTGGAAATCTTTACATTATAATCATGTGACCTGAGACCAGTATAGTCCCAGATCAGACTGCGCTTGATCTGGGACTATACTGGTCGCACCGGTCATTCATAATTAGGTCCCTGTGGACCCATATAATATTTGCATGTCAATTCCTTTTCTAGCTGTTATCAGTTCCATAGTTCAATAAAACCATCATGTAATCTGCCAGTGAATCAGCACCGCCCTGCCATCAACGCTTATCAGGCGATCTTATAATCCACATTGTAATGAAGCATTAGGAGTATTGCTTCATAAGGATGGGCTCTGGCCTAGGGGTAGAGCATTAGACTTAAAGGTACATGCCCACTCAGAAAGCACAAACTGTTCTTTATATCAGAGACATCATCTGAGACATTTTCTGGCAAAATAAACATTCATTGACCATTACCCCATGTATTGATTGGTATTATCATACATTTTATGTCAGACGTAAATTTCAACACGTAAATTTCAACGCGATAACCGTGTTTCCTTAAAATGTTAACGGACATTACTATTTATTATCTGTAGTTATCTTTTGATGTGCAATGATCGTACTTTATAATCTGTCGAAAATCCTATTTTTTTCAGGTGAGGCATTTAATAATTAATTAAGATATATCATGAATATGAAAATAGCCTGATTGTAACCAACGCAAATCACTGTCAGTAAACTAAATATTACCACCGCAAGTCACTATCAGTAAAATAAATATCATTAAACGATCATATCTGTATAGCGGGCACTCGTAATATTTAGAACTGGTGGAATATAGTGACACAATTATACACTTATAAAATTCTTATAAAGAACATTTTGTGCCTACTGAGTGGGCATGTACCTTTAAATACGAGAAGTGGTAGGTTCAATCTCCACTCTAGGCATGAACACTTGCTTTTATGTTATTTCATCCCACTAGTCTTTTGGATGTGACTTTAACCCTCCTGTTGCTTTTATATCTTGCCTTATTTCTCAATAAAAACATGGTTTGACAGCACTTAAGAATCATTTCCAACGGAAATGATTCTGAAGTGCTGTCAAAGCATGTTGCAAATGATTCTAAAGTGCTGTCGAAGCATGTTTTTCATGATAAAAATGAAAAATAGAAAATAAACAGCAGACGACAAAAAAAATAAGATAGCGGTCTAAGGGTTAACCCGAGGAGGGATGGGTCGTGGCATAAGGTTTGGAACACCTAATATCCAATACAGGCGTGGTGGGTTCAAACCTCGCCTTAGGCATCAAAAATACGTTTCTTGTATTTCCACCCAACTTTCGGATGATACTTGAAATTGACGTCCCGTCTCTAAATTACCATAGCTGTGTGCTGGGACGTTAAACCCATTCGCTTCACTGTAGCCGGAGGTTCCGTCTCTATGGCTTTTGATGTCGCTCTTATTTTTTTGGCATTTTTCGCTTCATAATTTGGGCACCGTATTCTTACCATGGTGGCTAATGTATTTCATGTGATATGTAGGTCTGTTTCAACCTGAATTTTTGTAAATATCACAAAGACTACTGGAGAATGTGAGCGAAATGACCCCAAAAACTTGCATACTGTCACCTGCTAATGACGCCATCCTCATAGCCTTAGCCATTCTGGAGTTATTTCGAGAAATAACTCTAGAATGGCTACAGGTGACAGTATGCAAGTTTCTGGGGTCGTTTCGCTCACATTCTCCAGTAGTCTTTGTGATAACTTTGAAAAGTTTTCTGGAAATAGCTCCAGAATGGCTAAGGCTATGAGGATGGCGTCATTGGCAGATGATATATATACAGTGGAACTTCTCTAAACCGGAGACCCTGGGGGGTCCCCAGGGTGTCCGGTTTAGAGAGGTTCCACCGTTAAACAGACGGATGACCCCTTCAAGACACACGTTGTTGCTATGGGGTTATGAACACATATTATCAATGAAGGTAAAATAGCAATGAATTAAGCACAACTAACCTTTCTCTGTGTGCGGTTTAGAGAGGTTCGACTGTATCTTCATGTTGAATATTTGTCTTATCGCATCCAAGTTAGTGGTTACTTAGTTAATTGTTTAAGGAATTAAATGTGAGGGAGAATTAGCGACCGCAGCATTTAGTTTCTTTAAAATCGGATTTAATCCAATATGTGAACAATAACATACTTATAATTAGCTAGGTTTATAATGCAGTCTCCCATCCGATTATTGATTTTCCGTTTCCTGTCGAACAGATAGTGATTAAATATGATAATATGTAACTTATTAGGGCCTCGGTGAGATTCGGCGGTGCCCTATCGGTTTTGCCCTGTCTGTCCGTCTGTCTGTCTGCTTGTCCGTCCGTTTATATTTTGGAAGTTTTTGTAAGAGTTTCTGAAATCACATATGGGTCCTAAGTGCATCGACAGACCACATTTTCTAGTTGGGGTTAAATCATGCAATATGTGAAATAAAATTTAGTGATACTGGGATTAATATAACAAGCAAACACTATTTAAAGGTACATGCCCACCCACAAAATGTTCTTTATAGGAATTAAATAAGTGTATAATTGTGTCACTATTCCACCAGTTCTAAAAATTACGAGTGCCCGCTATAATCAATTAGTAATGTGTATTTTACTGATAGTGACGCACGGTGGTATCAGGCTATTTCCATATGCAAATGAGGCATGATATTTTTTAATTATTTATTCTAATTAAATGCGTCGCCTGAAAAAATAATATTTTCGACAGATTATAAAGTGTGATCATTGCACATCAAAAAGTAAACACAGAAAATAAATAGTAATGTCGGTTAACATTTTATGGAAACACGGTTATCGCCCCTGATGTCAGTGTGGAAATTTCCATCTGAAATAAAATGTATAATAATGTCAATCAATAGGTGGGGTAATGGTGAATGAATGTTTATATTGCCAGAAAATGTTTCGGATGATGTATCTGATGTAGAGAACATTTTGTGTCTACTGCGTGGGCATGTACCTTTAACGTTTGGTCTAGCAATATTCTTGCCATGTCCATTAACTCTTTGCATGTTAGCGGTGAAAATATCCGCTAAACGAATTAGGAGTATATGTTTTATTTCCCTCTGTAAATATGTCTTGAAATTTCATTAGAATTGTGTCCTCCGGACACAATTCTAATGAAATTCCAAGACATTCATAAGGAGAAATAAAAGAAAATATAATAATTTGTCATCTGCTATTTTTGAACTATTTATAGCCCACAAATTTCCCAGCATGCAAAGAGTTAAAGGCTAGATGGAATCAGTAATCATACATTCCAGTTGGACTACTATGTAAATTGGTCTCATTATGATGACATTTGTTACGATGTTAGGAGCATGCAATGGCTAATTTAATGATGGGATTCATCCTTACCAGAATCCCGATATTCCTGGTTTGGCCCTCATGTATGTTTTTGACTTTCTTGTATGTGAGAGTTTAATCCGGTTATACCCGTTATAAATGTAGTGGGATTAATACTAACCATATTACTTTTATGGGCTCTGGGGCTGACTAGTGTGGTTAAGACCTGGCACCAGATCAAGATATTCTAATTTCAGGGCTGACTTTTTTTTGTTAATATTCAGTTCTGATTTTGGGATTTTTCCCCCATCTGACAGGTGAAATACAGGATTCAATTCCCTGTTAGCCCAGCCTAAATTAACCGTAGCTATCGACTTGCCGTTAAACACCATTCAATCAATAAATAAATTGTTATGGCTTGTTGTCTTTCAACATGTGTAGGTGGTAGAGAACTTGTACTGTATGTTTTTGGTCATGAACCAGAAAATCGTTTATTGATCATTGTGCTTCAGTGAAAGGTTCGTTAAAAATGTGTTCATTAGTAACAGATCATTATACGTTTGCCTTCAGGGTTTTTGTTTCAAGACTTAATTATCATGTTGTGTATCCTGAAGACAGGGACTATAACTGTGATCAGTGTAGGATATGCCATTTTGATTAGGGAAAATCATAAATATAGTCTTTAAATGTGCTTAGAAGTATATGGTGCGACCACCATTTGAACCGTCTCATCGAGACGGTTCAAATGAGTGATCACAACATATACTTCCATTGAGAAATAAAAAAAAATGTTCAAAAAATATTTGAACCGTCTCATCGAGACGGTTCAAATGAGTGATCGCAACATATACTTCCATTGAGAAATAAAAATAAATATTCAAAAAATATCATAACCGTAAAGGTGTATTACTCATGTAATGGGTTAAATTTGAAGCAAGGGATGGGTAGAGATAGTGCATTGGACTTCAATGCCAGAGGTCGTGGGTTCAATGAACGCCCTAGTAGTTACGGAGATATTTATTTAGGAAAATAAAGGTCCAAAGTCACATTTCTTATCGTAGGTCGTTCCCCTTATTACAATGGCAGGGGAATGCAACATACATATCTCACCATGTATAAACTTTAGTATAATTTGTTTATGTTTTTACTTGAGGAATATTTCTATTTTGAGACCCGCCAATTGGAAAATTTGATGATGGTTGCCTGATTTAGATACCGGACCATTGATGGACTTCACTGCACCGCACCATCTTGCATTTCGTAATCCTTTCACTCCTAAGTAACTGGAATTGATTTTGATTTGTTTATTTTACAACCAATCCAACCGTCACAAAATGATTTTCAGACTGGTACATTTATGAAAAAGGGGGTGTTTTTGTTCTATAAAATATGAAAATTACCGGCTCATCTGGATCTACACAATTTGCCAATACCACTATACAGGTCTGTAGTGTTGAAAGGGTTAAGTTAACCCTTACAATGCTGAATTAATTTGTGTCGTCTGCTGAATATTTTTTCCATTTTCTCATCAAAAAACCTGGTTTGGCAGCACTTTAGAATCATTTCCAATGGAAATGATTCTAAAATGCTGCCAAACCATGTTTTTACTGAGAGAAAAGACAAAATGTGAATTATCAACAGACGACTATTTTCGGTTCCCGCATTCTAAGGGGGAACATATTTGGGCATAATAACACAGAAAAATGGTTTGATAGTCATTTCTCATGTTGTGACAAATCCACGACCCTCTGGACCCCACTAGTCACAAGGTTAAGGTCACAAACTGGCTGTGTTCTCAAAATTTAACATCGGGGAGTATATTTCTTTTCACAGAACTTCTGACACATGCATTCCGCTGATGGTCGGTTGTTAGCTAGCTATCCAGTGATTTACAGTGATTCTGGAGGGATTTATTTTTCAAGGAAATATTTCCTTCTAGACGATATTTTTCTTAAAATAACAGCTACGGGTATAAATTTTTCATAGAACAATCCTCGGTTCTTGCTTTCTCAGCTCAACTATTTAGCAAACTGTGCCATCTTTCTCACTTAAAATTGGGTAAGATTAACCCATTAAAGACGGGATACACTTTTAGTACATGTAGTATGAAACTTTTTAGGGGAAAAAATCCTATTTTCTTTATTTCATCTCGAAAGTATATGTTGTTACCACTCATTTGAACCGTCTCGATGAGACGGTTCAAATGAGTGGTAACAACATATATTTCTATGGAGAAATAAACAGAATAATGAGATTTTTTCAACAAATATTAGACTGAAATGGGTTAACCCTTATAGGGTCAATCTGGGTAAACTCGGACGATGTAATTAAATCTTTTGTTGCCAATTGTTTGTTCAATTCCACGGCCATTTCCGTATGGTTTGCATTGCTTCGTACGGTTGTGATATTGCAAACGATTGCATGTGTGGTTACTATGAAATCGGCATAATTCGGACGGGGGACGTAAACATTTGGACGGATTAGGAAAAACTCGGACACCACAGACTATAGTGTTTGTAATTACAAGTTTAACACTATCTGCATGCAATGGGTGATCAAAAGAGCATTTGTGATATATTAAGCTGCTCAGATGTATTACAGTCGTTAATGTTCTTTCAGATGTGTAGGAGACATCCTCTATCTTCCTTTGATGCATCGTACAGATGCCATCATGCTTGTCTGAGAGTTAACATTTGTCAATGACCAAAATACTTGATCTATTCAAAATTAAAACTGTGAAAGATAACAATACTACGGAAGCCCATTAGGGCCACTTCACTTTTTTTTTTATCTTTTCTTGAATTTTCGAGATCTTTTCTTGAATTTTCAAGATCTTTTCTTGAAAATTCAAGACAAGATCTTGAAAATTCAAGACAAGAACTTGAAAATTCAAGAAAACATCTTGAATAAATGGAAATTAAAAAAAAGTGAAGTGGCCCTAATGGGCTTCCGTACAATACCACAATGGCAACCATACTACATAAATTAAATTGTATGCAAATGATAATGTCTTCCCCGTCGTGAGTTGGGGAGAAGTAGTGTGAGGGGGATACACGTCCAATTACAATGGACCATTCAATGTCCTCCCCGCCACATGAGTGTGGGGATGGTCTGGCGGGCATATCCAGGTAATTAGACAGCTAGCTAAAACCCATAAGGGGTGGTAATTAGACACCTAAAATCATGGGGCCGGTATATTAGATGTTAACACGTCTGTTAATACTGTCGTTTCTTGTGTCAGTAAAACGCGCCATCACATTGGATAGGCACATCTTTCATTCATACATGTGGGAATTAGAGTCTCCATTTCTGAATGTGTCTAATTCACAGGGATTTGCCTGCCGCTCATGAAAATGGGAACAACATTGATAAGGTTCATTAGATGATCAAACAATTACATGTACGTACTTGGGTGGGGATATGTCCACATGTCTGATACTAACAATACCAATGGTTCCCTGTCCAGTGTGGTGGGAATGCGAGTCATACAGGGGAAATTATACAGTCACAACTTTCCCAGGGTGGGAATTAGACTATCAAACATTCAGGGTTGGGGATATTAATCTCTACAAATCTGTTCGTACTGTCGTTTCTATGGGGACAATGTTTGTCCTCGGAAATTAAGCAAATAGTTACTTAAGACGGCATTTAGACTGTCCATTTTAATCAATATGTTGTTTTTTTGTTGGTGGGGAGAGGGGGTGGGTGTGGGGTAGGGGTGGGAGCACTGCTACCTTGGATGGGGAGGTACATTAGGGACAGCTTGTAGAAGGCACCTAAGGCCAATCCATTACCGAGTCAGGCCATGTCCGAATTTTCTCTATCTAGAAAAACAGTGGGTTTAACTCGGACGCCTCTCATTTTCTGCTATAAAGACGGTATTGGTACAATAAACATAAAAACTATCAGACAGACAGTAAGAGGGATACTTTATATGTATAAACCTAAATTGTCAAGTCACTACGCTTCATTCATATGCATCAGTGAATGTAGTTTGCTGGACGTTCAACGTTCACCGCCTTTCAAAGTCATGCAGTGTTGAAACAAATTAAAAGGTGGTCCCCAGAATGCAGCTCGGTATGGTACCGGGATAGTCACTGCATCATACTGTATTTATATATATGGTGCACAGCATGTCAGTGGAGGTCAATAACTACCAACAACATGCTTCACATACATATATGGGACATAATATACATGCATACCGATGCGTCCAAATTTATACCTTTGTCCGAGTTTACCCGGATTGACCCTAATGCTGAATTAAATTTTGTCGTCTGCTGTTTTTTTTCATTTTATGTTTTACTCCATGAAAACATTATTTGACAGCTCACGAGAATCGTCTCCACTTCTCATGCGCTGCCAAAATATGTTTTTGCAAAGGATTAAACATATATACAATAACAGCAAACGACAATTTTCAGTTCTCACCTTTTATTAAAGGTACATATATGCCCACTCAGTAGACACAACATGTTCTTTAAAGGAATTAAATAAGTGTCTAATTGTGTCACTATTCCACCAGTTCTAAAAATTACAAGTGGCCGCTATACAGATATAATCATTTAGTAATATTTATTTTACTGATAGTCACTTGCGGTGGTATCGGGCTATTTTCATATGCAAATGAGGCATGATATTTTTAATTATTTATACCAATTAAATGGGTCACCTGAAAAAATAATATTTTTAACAGATTATAAAGTATGATCATTGCACATCAAAAATTAATAAATAGTAATGTCTGTTAACATTTTAAGGAAACACGGTTATCACCCCTGTTATCAGTGTGGAAATTTACGTCTGATATAAAATGTATAATAATGCCAATCAATACATGGTGTAATGGTGAATGAATGTTTATAGTGAGCACTTGTAGAACTGGTGGAATAGTGACACAATTATACACTTATTTAATTCCTATAAAGAACATTTTGTGCCAACTGAGTGGGCAATTGTACCTATTTCACCCTTATAATGCTGAATGAAATTTTGTCGTCGGCTATTTGTTTCATGTTTTATGTTTTTCTCCATGAAAACATGATTTGACAGCGCATGAGAATCGTCTCCAGTGGAGACGATTCTCATGCACTGCCAAAACATGTTTTTGCAAAGGATTAAACAAATATAAAATAACAGCAGACGACAATTTTCAGTTCCCGCCTTTTATTAAGGGTTAATCTCTAATGCACGCAGGCCTACACAGCTGCAACCATTCTATTAATCTCCTGGAAGCTTGTTTAAACCCTCTACACGATCTGTGATTACCAAACTGTCACATGTCTGTTGTTGTTGTTGAATGATGCAGCTCACCGGGTCTCATGGAGACAAAACATTTGTGTGCACTCCAAGGAGAGGAGATATGCTTGTACAAGAACTCGTAGGCCGCTGTTGGAAGTTGGGTGAATTGGTGATTGATTGATTGATTAGCTGATGGGTTTGTTGGGTTGCCTGGTTAGCTGGTTGATTTATTTATTGATTGATTTCGCAAAATTGTGTTGCCTGATACATATGTACATAATACAGGCAAACATCATTTTTCATGTTTTACTGAAAAACTACTCTTCCCCTGTCTGTGCGAACCGACCCCTGTTTCCATGTTGTGAGAGGGATGTGTCCTAGAAGATATGAGGTGGGTGTGGGTGTGGGTTTGGGTGTGGGTGTGGGTGTGGGTGGGGGGGGATTGACCGTGGTCTAGGGGATATGGCACTGGACATCAATACCGGAGGTTGTGGGTTCAATCCTCATCCTAGGTGTGAAAATACTTACATAATATTTCCATCCCACTGGTCTGTTGGATGAGACTTTAATCTGTGGTCCCGTCTCTATATGACCTGTGCTGTTGCTGGGACGTTAAACCCATTCACACACTCCACGCTGTGAGAGGGGCTGCCGCTTCATAGTGAAAACACAATAGGACAGCATAGGGCCGCAAAATGGATTGGCCAGTAGCCTATTTCACCAACATTGCAAAGTATACTTTAGTAGCAAAGTATACTTTGAGGGAGAAATTTTCAATTTTATGATAAATTTATTAATTTTTATTATACTGAATTTATTACATTATCACAGCCATTTTGGCTGTGATAATGTAATAAATTCAGTATAATAATTCTGTATAGTTTTAATCATCAAATATATGCAATCGTTAGTTCTGCATGAAATAATGCATTTCGGAAAAATCAGTGATTGCTCCCTCAAAGTATACTTTGCTAGGAAAGTATACTTTGCAATGTTGATGAAATCGGCTACTGGAACCACCACAGGTCCACGATGATGACCATTGTGCTTTCTGTTGAACAAATTGTGTGTAAGGAATTAGTAATTTGAGTATTGTTACTCCCATCATTTCTGAAGCAATTGGGTATTTCAAAATATTAATTGGGTAAAATAAAATCACACTGCTGGTTACACATCAGCAGACAGCAATTAATGAATAGTTTGTTTGAAAATGAAAACATGTATTGGAATTTCATTGGAATTGTCTCCTTGGAGACAATTCTAATGAAATACCAAGATGTGTTTTCATGGAAAAATAAGAAAAACATGCTATATTTGTGGTCTGTTTATTGTTCTCTGCAGCATGATAAAGGTACCACAATTGTTCTTATTGCTTTTTGATACTCACTACTTCTGATTTCAATTGGGTTTTTGGCAATTTGAATTGGGTATTTACGCAAATACGCAGCTTATATGGAGCCCTGGTCATCAGCATTAAACCTTGTCTGCCACATACCAGACTGTAATATCAGAGAGACATATTTTGTCTGTCCATTCTTTAGATATGACATTTTTCGGGTACAGACACATTCATTTATCGTTACCAGATGTGTTATATGGCATTATTATACTCTTATTTTTTGCGCCCGCTTGCAGACAGCGCGATATAGGCAGCACATTGGCTACATGCATCCCATAGCCTATTTCACCAACATTCCAAAGTATACTTATCTAGCAAAGTATACTTTGAGGGAGAAATTTTCAATTTAAGGACAAATTTATGTTTTTTTATTATACTGAATTTATTACATTATCACAGCCATTTTGGCTGTGATAATGTAATAAATTCAGATTAATAATTTTGGATACTTTTTAATCCTCAAATATATGCAGTGGTTAGTTCTATATGAAATAATGCATTTCTCCCTCAAAGTATACTTTGCTAGATAAGTATGCTTTGCAGGTTAATGTTTTTGGTTGAAAAGACATAGACAACAAAATAGGATAAAATAGGTGTTTTAACCTTTAGAATGAGGGAACCGAAAATAGTCGTCTGCTGTTAATTCATAATTTGTCTTTTCTCGAAGTAAAAACATAGTTTGGCAGCATTTTAGAATCATTTCCAATGGAAATGATTCTAAAAGTGCTGCCAAACCATGTTTTTGATGAGAAAAATGGACAATAAAAAATATTCAGCGCACGACACAATTTAATTCAGCATTGTAAGTGTTAAATCAAAACTACTGTCTCTTCCACGTTTTGCTGCCGACAAACTTTTGGTAATTAAAGACATTAAATAAAAAACTATTTACATGTAAGTACTTTTTGATCAATCACAGAAAAGTCACCCTCCCCAAAAAATGTTATTTCATGAAAT
Organism: Conchocele bisecta; assembly: GCA_029237695.1. NCBI lineage: Eukaryota > Metazoa > Mollusca > Bivalvia > Lucinida > Thyasiridae > Conchocele > Conchocele bisecta. The sequence goes on from CM055274.1 coordinate 46,513,424, forward strand.
TCCATCAAATATTGATTTTATTGCAAAAAAAAACAACACATTTTCCTATGGGAATTTAACATGGGAGAAAAAGAGGTGTAGATAGCAGCTTCAGAGGAGTCGAAAAACGAAAATTTTTGGAAATTGACTCTGAAACCTCGCCAGCTAGATATAGCTTGTAAATGATGTAACTGAGAAAACAAGTTAGATTTTGAAAATCGGTGCAGAATTGCCAAAATTATTTTTAAAAATCTATTTTTAGCCCCCATGTTAAATTCCCATAGAAAAATAGTTTTTTTGCAATATAATCAATATTTGATGGAATTTCATCAAATGATTTTTTTTGGGGAGGGTCACTTTTGTTATTGATGAAAAGTACTTACATTTAAATATTGTTTAGATATAATGTGTTTAATAGCCAAAAGTTTGTCGGCAGCAAAACGTGGAACAGACAGTAGGTAAGTTGTGTCTGGAATTATCATTTCAAATCAGCATCACCTGCCCTGTAAGCCATGTTTTAATTAATGTGGCTGTGACTGGAGACATGGGGCTGATGGGTTTTGCGACCAGTGTAGATCCTGATCAGCCTGTGCATCCGCACAGTCTGATCAGGACCTGCACTGTTCGCCGTTCCATTCAATTGAATACAATGAAACAGTCCTGTTATGCTTCTAACAAGCAATATAGATCGTTATCAGGCTACATGAGTGTGCTCTTTGATCAGGAGCAACACTGGTCACAAATCTCCTATTACTCCAGTCACAGCCACATTAGTTGTACTAATTAATTAGCAATGGATTCTTCTGTCATGACATCAGCAGTCCACAGTACGATTAATAACATTTCCTATGGCCATGGTCATGACATAGAGATTAGAGCACTGGACTTCAATACCATGCAGCAGCCTATTTCACCAAAATTGCAAAGTATACTTATCTTGCTAAGTACACTTTGAGGGAGAAATTTTCAATTTAAGGATAAATTTATTAGTTTTTATTATACTGAATTTATTACATTATCACACCATTTTGGCTGTGATAATGTAATAAAATCAGTATAATAATTCTGCATACTTTTAATCATCAAATATAATGCAGTCGTTAGTTCTATATGAAATAATGCATTTCGGGAAAAATAAATGATTACTCCCTCAAAGTACACTTAGCTAGGTAAGTTTGCTTAGCGATTGGTGAAATTGGCTACAGGTTGTGGGTGCAATCCCCACCCTAGGCATAAAGAAATACTTTCATGGTATTTCCATCCCGGTGTCACAGGAAATTCTCCCCCCTGGAAATCTTCCCCCCGCAGGGGAAGATTTCCAGGGTCGAGCCTGGAAATATTCCCCCCCCCCCACCCAAAAGTTTGTGTTTCAATGCTACAAAGCAGAATTATTTCCCACCAAACATGTGCACATAGGCACAATGTATGTCATTTGGTAGTATAAGAAAGGGGAACATAAAAAATCACCTCCCTCACACCCCACCCCAATCTACCATATGCATAGTGTAAGTCCCTTGATATACAAGAATGACGCATATTGGCGGGGTGGGGGGGAGAGAGGGGGGGGGGGAGATTTTCCTAGGAAATTACCCCCCCCACACCCAACCATCTACCATATGCATAGCGGATGTGAATGTCTCTTTGTAGACAAGAATAACCCACGGTTGGGGGAGTATTTCTGATGAAATGAAATGTATGTTGGTGTAGAACAGATAGCATTTGGCATGTATTTAGGGAGGGGGGGGATTTTCCTAGGAAATATTCCCCCCCGCCACCATCTACCATATGCATAGTGGATGTGGACGTCTCTTTGTAGACAAGAATAGCGCATGATTGGGGGAGTATTTCCCCACACCCAACCATCTACCATATGCATAGCGGATGTGAATGTCTCTTTGTAGACAAGAATAACCCACGGTTGGGGGAGTATTTCTGATGAAATGAAATGTATGTTGGTGTAGAACAGATAGCATTTGGCATGTATTTAGGGAGGGGGGGGATTTTCTTAGGAAATACCCCCCCCCCCGCCACCATCTACCATATGCATAGTGGATGTGGACGTCTCTTTGTAGACAAGAACAGCCCACGATTGGGGGAGTATTTAATTGACATTTAGCAAATACCAGCTATCAAAACAGAACAGAACAGAACATATCTTTATTTTGTTCAAGATCTCAGACCGCAACATGCGGTATATGAGTACATAAGAATGATGTAAGCTTGGCAAAAGGTGACAGTGGGTCTGCTATAATTCATAGGTGGCATGCATTGCAAATGATGATATTCATATTTTGTTGTATTAAGCATCTTGATATAATCATGGTAATGAGAGAAATGAAGTACATATATTTTGAGAAAGATATTAACCCTTAGACCGCTATCTTAATTTTTTTGTCATCTGCTGTTTATTTTCTATTTTCCATTTTTATAATCCAAAACATGCTTTACCAGCACTTTAGAATGATTTACAACATGCTTTGACAGCACTTCAGAATCATTTCCATTGGAAATGATTCTGAAGTGCTGTCAAACCATGTTTTTATTGAGAAATAAGGCAAGATATAAAAGCAACAGCAGACGACAATTGTTGTGAGTAGCGGTCTAAGGGTTAAAGAAAAATATAAAACTGGTAAAATGGGCGGGAGAAACTTCATAATGTGGATGAAAAAGATATATAGTTGGAGTTGTTCTTACATTCTATTTTTCATAACATGTTTAACCCTTTCAACATCATATACCTGTATTGTGGTATTGGCAAAACTTGTAGATCCAGATGAGCCGGGTCGTGACAAGCCGTCTCATCAGGATCTACACTCTCCGCAAGTAATTTCCATATTTTTGGGTAAGGAAAACACAGCATTCTCAATAATGGATTAGTCTGAAAATCTTTTTGTGACGATTGGATTGGTTGAAAAAGTAATATATCAAAATCCATTCCAGTTACTTAGGGGTAAAAAAGTTAATTAATATATTTTTTCGTTTGCTGGAAATTTCATTAATGCAAATCTTAACTTATTTATCGGAATGTTAGCCACAGACTGTGGAGTGGCGAAAGTGCCCGGATTATCAAACATTGAGTGCATTCGGCGATTGCATGCTGCAAACACAGCAACTCCAGTATGTCCCTGTGCTTGCAGTGTGAAATTCTCCATTCACAGTGTAGTCATATGGTAGTAGCATGTGTTAGTTGGTATTCTACATGTTCTATACGGATACATCATTACTTTTGTTTATATTATCCACTTACATGTATAACATAATTAGATCACTAGTTACGAGAAAGTTTATATACTTTCTCATTTTAGGTACAAGTAAATGTGATATGTTGGTAATAGTACCAGGGCTATTCTTGTCTACAAAGAGACATTCACATCCGCTATGCATAAGGTAGATGGTTGGGTGGGGGGGGTATTTCCTAGGAAAATCTCCCCCCCCTCCCTCAATACATGCCAAATGCTATCTGTTCTACACCAACACACATTTCATTTCATCAGAAATACTCCCGGAATCACCTGCTATTCTTCTCTACAAAGAGACAATCACATCCACTTTGCATATGGTAGATGGTGGTGTGTGGGGGGGATATTTCTTAGGAAAATCCTCCCCCCCCCCCCCCCAATACATGGCACATGCTGTCTGTTCTACACCAACATACATTATTTTGTTTCATCAGAAATACTCCCCCAATCGTGGGCTATTCTTGTCTACAAAGAGACGTCCACCTAGGAAAATCCCCCCCCCCTCCCTAGATACATGCCACATGCTACAGTGCATTCTCCGTTTTTGTTCCACCGTAGACAACACTTGCAAACTCAACGCGAACGCAACGCGAACGCAACGCGAACGCAACGCGAACGCAACGGTTTGCTGTAGCGTTGTATACGTTGTTTAAACGTATAATACGGTTCGTACACGTGTAATACACATTGTCAAACCGTTTAGTTTAAAAGCGTTGTATACGTTGTTTAAACGTATAATACGGTTCGTACACGTGTAATACACATTGTCAAACCGTTATAATACGGTTCGTACACGTGTAATACACATTGTCAAACCGTTTAGTTTAAAAGCGTTGTATACGTTGTTTAAACGTATAATACGGTTCGTACACGTGTAATACACATTGTCAAACCGTTTAGTTTTACAGCGTGTAATACGTTTTGCTTAAAGGCGTATAACACGCTTTGACGTATACATATGTAGCGAGGTGAAAGAGTTGAAACGTGTACAACGCTTTACCTGGAAGCGTGTAGGTATATTAAAGCGTTGAAAAGTGTACAACAGTTACACGTTTTAACGCGAATACCTGTTCGGCCCCGATCGCTTCGAGGCGTCCTTGTTTCGTCTCTTTTAAAATATCGCGAATACATACCCTCAGATCGAGTTCAAAGTACATCAGCGGTGTGATTTAGCACTTCAATTGACCCCTAATCCCTGATGCCTAATCAGTCACGCTTTTAACACGACAGATGTACCTTGTCGTTTATCAAAATGTTTGCGAATTGTAGATCACGTGAGCCGGCTCATCAGGATCTGCGGCATTCCTATGTACATTTTATATACACAAAAATGACACCTAACACAGCGTAATGTAACAGTTCCTAACTTAATATGGAATAGCCCGGGCCGATAGTCCGTGTCAGTTACTTGGGGTTAAATATTACGAACACAGATGAACACAGTGCACGGTTTCTGTATTTTATTTTAACATCATCAGAAATGGCGAGTCTCTCGTATCTTTACGCTGAAGCCAGTCTATTTCAGTCACTAATCCTCTATACACCTGTCCCACGCGTGTTAAGATTAATCGATATTTGGAGAAACTGAATACACAGCGAGCTGCACACTGGTTTAACACGGATATGGCCCGCGGATATGTGTCATAAATTACTTGGTGGTCAAAACCGGTAAATTTACAAGGTTTATAGCGAAATAGCAGCCGACTGGCAATTTTTCTCGGACCGATTTTTAAGACTAGTTTTCAAATCTCAATCGGTCTGAGAGTTAAAAAATCAGTCCAGAACCAGAAAACTGAAAATTTTAGAAGCCCTGCAGTGAGTCTAGCATATATGGCCCAAAACCCGCACCTTTGGGTTAGGGTTAGGGTTACTATATAGTGGTTACAAATGGACATCTATGTGCACAGGTGCGGATTTTGGGACCTATCTAAAGTATATATACACACACGAAGAACGATCTGAGCATGCGCATTCTATGCGATACACGGTTGGCATACCAAAATGTGTAATGCGTTAAAACCCGTGGAAACTGTTATACGTATAACACGGTTTCATCTGTACGGTACTGTGTACATGTGAGAAGCGTGTAACCGTTTGTCAAAGAAAGCGTTAACTCGTTTAAACGGTTTACCTTAGCGTTGTATACGTTTACAATACAATCGTTGTATACGTTTAACAACCGTTGTACACGGATTACACGCTTTTGAAACTCAATGCGTTGTTTACAAACCGTGTTTAACTTTTGACTCGATGCGTTTAACACGGTTTGTTCGACTTTCGCGCATGCGCAATAGTGGGGAAACGCAACGCATGGCCGAAAACGTATTACACGTAGACGACGCACGGTTTGAAACGCAACTAACGGAAACTCCACGGATACGCAACGCACAACACTTTGTACACGTATAAACCCGGAACATTTTGACAGAAACAACTGTATCTCTTCACCAACTTTCATTTCATTTCATCAGAAATACTCCCCCAATCACCTGCTATTCTTCTCCTTCTCTACAAAGAGACATTCACATCCACTTTGCATATGGTAGATGGTGGGGGGGGGGGGGAGATATTTCCTAGGAAAATCCCCCCCCCCCTCCACCAATTGAAACGAAGATCCCCTCTCTACATGACCGTAGCTGTTACTGGGACGTTAAACCTATTCACAACCGTTTTTGATGTTACTATGTTTTGACTGTCAATAATGCCGCTAGAATCGGCTGTTTACTATGTTTGACTGTCAATAATGCCGCTAGAATCGGCTGTTTACTATGTTTTGACTGTCAATAATGCCGCTAGAATCGGCTGTTTACTATGTTTTGACTGTCAATAATGCCGCTAGAATCGGCTGTTTACTATGTTTTGACTGTCAATAATGCCGCTAGAATCGGCTGTTTACTATGTTTTGACTGTCAATAATGCCGCTAGAATCGGCTGTTTACTATGGAAGCGTCCTGTTGCCAATGCTAAAATATATTTATCTCCTAATTTGAAGATACTAAGTCCTAAGTGTCTCCTAATTAGGACTTACTATCTCCTAATTCGGAGTTTGTATCTCCTAATTAGGAGTTAATATCTCATAATTAGGAGTTAGGAGATGAAACATGTTTTAGCATTGACACAAATAGCAATGCCTAATTAGGAGATACTAAATCCTAATTATGAGACAGTAAGTGCTAATTAGGAGATACAAAGTCCTAGTTATGAGATAGTAAGTCCTTATTAGGAGATACTAGGGGAGATAGTAAGTGCTAATTAGGAGATACTAAGTCTATTTCCTAATTAGGAGATAAAAATATTTTACCATTGGCACCAGGACGCTTCCATAGTTTTCTGCTTTCGCATCAAATGACACATAATTTCAAGAACATAATTTCACGCTACAATTAGATGTAATTAACCATTTCAACACCACATGTTTTGAAAGTAATTTTCATATTTTTGAGAACATAAACACACCCTTTTCGTTAAATGAAAATCAGTTTGTGACGGTTGAATTGGTTGCAAAATGAACATATCAAAATCCATTCCAGTTACTTTTAATAGGGGTGAAAGGGTCAATCTACATGTACCTGTAGCTGATTTCATCAAAATTGCAAAGTATACTTATGTAGCAAAGTATACTTTGAGGGAGTAATCATTTTTTTCCCGAAATGCATTATTTCATATAGAACTAACGACTGCATATATTTGATGATTAAAAGTATGCAGACTTATTATACTGAATTTATTACATTATCACAGCCAAAATGGCTGTGATATTAATGTAATAAATTCAGTATAATAAATTTATCCTTAAATTGAAAATTTCTCCCTCAAAGAATACTTTGCTAGATAAGTATACTTTGCAATGTTGGTGTTTAAAAAAATATTATAGGAATGAATGGCCTTTTTGTTGAATTTAGCGGGGTATAAACTTGGAAAAGTCGCGGGAATACTGGACGAAGGCCGGAAGGCCTCGTCCAGTATTCCCGCGACTTTTCCAAGTTTATATCCCCGATAAATTCAACAAAAAGTCCATTCATTCCTTATAATTCCAGCATTTGAAATAAATTTATCAAGAAAATGTGTTTATTTTCCGTTTTCTTAAGAATTATTTTAACTGCACCTGACGGTTACGGAAAGTAGTTCGGCATGGGAGTTTACTGGGATATAAATTTTGGACAGAGACTTGCTACGGGCCAATCAAATATTAGGGAATTGTGTAAATATTTTTGTGCTGGAATTATGACATTATAACATACATTTCTATGCATGTTATTACTATTTTATGTCTGATCATTCAACATAAATAAGGGATGTGCTGATGTGTCATGGGTAGATAGAATACTGGGGGCCGTTTCACTAAACTTTGTACGACTAACATGTTTGTAAGTGCCAAATTATGATAGTCTGTTAATTTCACATTAAGATTGTTTTCTTGTAAAAAATTCTTGGATTTACATCTATTGAGCATATGCAGCCTTTGTTCAATAAATGTAAATCCATCAATTTAAATTTTCAGACGATCCTAAATTTGCACTTACAAACATTTTATAGTCGTACTAAGTTTAGTGAAACGGTCCCCAGGACTTCATTAATACTGAAGGTTGCGAGTTCAATCCCTACCCTGTCTTAGGTATGAAACAATGCATTCATAGTATTTATATCCAAGTGTGGGAGTGCATGGGCTGTAGCTCAGGGTTACAATACAGGACTTAATACTGAAGGTTGCGAGTTCAATACTTACCCTAGGGCATGAAAAATACTTTCAGAGTACAGTGCTCCAGATAAGGAATTAGTAATTGAGTATTGTCACTCCATCATTTCTGAAGCAATTGGGTATTTCAAAATTTTAATTGGGTAAAATAGAATCACACTACTGTTTACACATCAGCAGACCGCACTTACTGAATATTTTGCTTCTAAATGAAAACACATCTTGGTATTTCATTAGAATTGTCTCCAAGGAGACAATTCTAATGAAATACCAAGATGTGTTTTCATGGAAAAATAAGAAAATATGCTATATTTGTGGTCTGTTAACTGTTTTCTGTAGCATGATAAAGATACCACAAATTTTTCATTGCTTTTTGATACTTAGTACTTCTGATTTCAATTGGGTTTTTGGCAATTTTAATTGGGTATTTACGCAAATACGCACCTTATCTGGAGCTCCAATAGTATTTCCATCCCACTGGTGTGTCGGATGGGATCATCGAGACTTTAAACTGTGGTCTCGTCCCTATATAACCTTAGCTGTTGCTGGGACTTTATTCACTTCATTTTATTTCAACATCAACAAAATAATTGCATAAATATACACCTTTAAATAGGTTGAAGCTTCACAAATTATTTTGGAGAGTGGCATTTCATCTTCTCAAGAATAGTGTTCACGTTATTCCGAAGAAGTAATTATTGCAGTGTCGGAATTCTCCATAAAAGCCGACCGCCATTTTGTGATAAGTGTTCCATTTCCTACGTGTGACTGACCGAGCCAATTCGGACTTCGTTGCCGTTTAATTGACCAGCGTAGTGTCAACTGAATTAGATCATATCTCGAGAGTTACTGCCTAATACGAGTCTAGAATTTTATTTTCCAGTATAAGTGTCGCTTTAGTAACAATTAAACACACAGAGATGACCCGGATCAGACTGTCTGATCCGGGTCTACTCTGTTCGTTGAATTCTTTGACCAGATTTTCTCGTGTTTCATCCAATATTATCCTCTGGAACCCATAAAATGTAGACAGTAAATGACAAAATTGACTCTGTCTGGCAATCAGCTTGCTAGCTATGGTCTGAAAGTGAGCATTTTGCAATTTTTCCCTTCTCAGAACAGTGAAATAAGGAGGTGCGAAATACGTCTGTCATTATTACCGTAAACGCTTATCATGGGTTTAGCACCCACTAGTTGACTGTATTGAGGCGGACGTCACATCGAACTTCAAGGGCAGATTCACGTAGGGGAAAACAAGGCGTGCGCCCCTTCTAAAATTGGTGAGTAAAGATATTTTTGCTCTAAAAAGCGCCAGAACGCAGCAAAATGGGGTGTAGATATCAAAAATATTCCGGATGGCATACAGCCAGACCCACCTAGCAGTGTCCCGGTGCTAGTTCTAAAATATAGTAAACTATTTTTCAATTAAGAAGTCCCCCCCCCCCTCCTGAAATCCTGGATCCGCCCCTGAACATGATTATGGTTTAACCCTTTCAACACTCCACAGACCTGTATAGTTGTATTGGCAAAACGTGTAGATCCAGAGGAGCCGTCTCGTGACGAGCCATCTCGTCAGGATCTACATTTTTTGCAAGTAATTTTCATATTTTTTAAAACAAAAACACCCCCTTTTCATAAATGGACTAATCTGAAATAAATTTAGCACAAAAAATAAACAAACCATTTATCACACTGAAAAGGCGATCAAGCTGTTGGAACTAGTTTATGGCGTAAGACCCGTGTTTTTTAAAAAGTTCAACCGACAAAATATGTGCTGCGATCGATATATGCACATTTGCATAAAATCGGTCAAACCTCAAATTTGGATGCTGGTTGTAAAATTCTTCGCTACAGTAGCATTCGAATAAAAGCAATTGGCATTTGATAAAAATATGTTTATAATGCCAAAAATCGTGTGTGCAAGCGATGGTTACTAAGTACTAAATTTGTTATTTATTGAACTATTGGTTGGATGTAAAACGCCATTCAATCAATCAATCAATCAGTCTAATTCATTTATCAATCCATCTAGTTGTCACGTATTCAAAACACTTAGTGGGTGGGTGGTTGGTTGGGAGCATACAACAGATAAATGTAACTATGGGTTTCAGCATTAACACAATTAATCCTGATATCTCTGGTTTGGCCCTCAGATGCATATTTGGCTTTCTTGTTACTTGAGAGTTGAATCCGGTTTTATCCCGCCAACCCAGTGCATATGTGCCGTGAAACATGGTGCCATGAAACATTTTTCATATCCTGTCACTACGACCTAATCACTGTGTATGAATATGTGTGGTTGTCATACTATTCGATTCTCCGATTTTGAACATGCGGCTGGGGTTAGTTTTTGGCATTTTAAAGCTATTTGTAGGTGTTGACGGGATAAATAGAATAGTACGTTAGTGCTGTGAATGGGAAAAAATATCTGGCGCGGCACGGAAATGGAATGTGCGAGGTAGAGCCTCGCCCATCCCGTTTCTTAAGCCTTGCCAAATATTTGTTCCCATTCACGGCACAAACCTACTATATTCTCTAAATACCCATTTATTTGACAACCACAAAAATCATTATATCTGACGCACACTTCTTGACTCCTTAAGTTGCACTTAAATGCTGCAAGTTATCATTACCGCGGAATATCAGAGGGTTCGCATGTTGCTGCGTGCTGCTGTAATTTACAATTAGTTCCCGTGCTTTGTAGAATTGATTTTCTCTGCTGTTAATATGGGTTAATATGCAATCACGACTATATCCCTGGAGTGCAAGCTTGGAAATATCTAATTTATCAGATTTTGCATGATAGGTTCCAATCTGTTGTTTTTTTTTGTTTTTAATGATTCTTCAATTGTATGAGTGCATGACAAGAGGGTATGCCAGGGCTCCAGTAGCCGATTTCACCAACATTGCAAAGTATACTTTTCTAGCAAAGTATACTTTGAGGGAGAAATTTTCAATCTTTAAAGGATAAATTTATTATTTTTTATTATACTGAATTTATTACATTATCACAGCCAATTTGGCTGTGATAATGTAATAAATTCAGTATAATATGTATGCATACTTTAAATCATCAAATATATGCAGTTGTTAGTTCTATATGAAATAATGCATTTCAGGAAAAATAAATGATTACTCTCTCAAAGTATACTTTGCTACAAAAGTATACTTTGCAATGTTGGTGAAATCGGCTACAGATAAAGAACTACTGTCTGTTCCACGTTTTGCTGCCGACAAACTTTTGGCTATTAAACACATTAAATCTAAAAAATATTTAAAAGTACTTTTTTATCACTAACAAAAGTCACCCTCCCGAAAAAAAATTATTTTATGAATTTCCATCAAATATTGATTTTATTGCGAAAAAACGATTTTCCTATGGGAATTTAACATGGTGGCTAAAAATAGATTTTTTTAGCTCGACTATTCGAAGAATAAGTAGAGCTTATGTTGTCACCCCGGCGTCGGCGTCGGCGTCGGCGTCACGCCTTGGTTAAGGTTTTTAGTCAAGCTTGTATATGGAATACTACTGGCCCTACACCCACCATACTTGGACAACTTCATCTCCTAGTGATGTACATCAATAACCCCTGATCTATATTTGACCTTGACCTACATTTCCTCTTGAATTACTTGGTTAATTCCCCTTGGTTAAGGTTTTTAGTCAACCTTGGTTAAGGTTTTTAGTCAAGTTTGTATATGCAATACTACTGGCCCTACACCCACCATACTTGGACAACTTCATCTCCTAATGATGCACATCAATAACCCCTGATCTATATTTGACCTTGACCTACATTTCTCTTGAATTACTTACTTAATTCCCCTTGGTTAAGGTTTTTAGTCAACCTTGGTTAAGGTTTTTTTTCAAGCTTGTACATTGAATACTATTGTGCATCCAGACACCATACTTCGACAACCTTTTCTCATAGGTATGTACATCAATAACCCTGATCTATATTTGACCTTCACCTACATTTCCTCTTCAATTACTTACTTAATTCCTTTTGGTTAAGGTTTTTAGTCAAGCTTGTAGATGGAATACTCCTGGCCCTACACCAACCATACTTGGACAAACTTCATTCTTCCTAGTGATGTACATCAACAACCCCTGACCTATATTTGACCTTGACCTACATTTAACCTTGAATTACTTACTTAATTCCCCTTGGTTATGGTTTTTACTCGACCTTGGTTAAGCTTTTTACTCAAGCTTGTACATGGAATACTATTGTGCATACAGACACCATAATTGGACAACCTTTTCTCATAGTGATGTACATCAATAACCCCTGATCTATATTTGACCTTGACCTACATTTCCTCTTGAATTACTTACTTAATTCTCTTTGGTTAAGGTTTTTAGTCAAGCTTGTAGATGGAATACTCATGGCCCTACACCAACCATACTTGGAACAACTTCATCTCCTAGTGATGTACATCAACAACCCCTGACCTATATTTGACCTTGACCTACATTTAACCTTAAATTACTTACTTAATTCCCCTTGGTTAAGGTTTTTACTCAACCTTGTTTAAGGTGTTTAGTCAAGCTTGTAGATGGAATACTATTGTGCATACAGACACCATACTTGGATAACTTTTTCTCATATGATGTGCATCAATAACCCCTGACCTTTATTTTACCTTCACCTACATTTAACTTTCAATTACTTGGGTTAATGTTTATAGTCAAGCTTGTGTATGGAATACTTCTGGGCCTACATCAACCATACTTGGACAACTTCATCTCCTAGTGATGTACATCAATAATCCCTGACCTATATTTCACCTTGACCTACTTTTATCCTTGGATTACTTAGTTATCTCCCCTTGGTTACGTTTTTTACTCAAGCTTGTATATGGAATACTCCTGGGCCTACAGCAACCATACTTGGAAAACCACGCATCTACGTCCAAGGTCAAGGTCACTGTTGAAGGTCAAAGGTCAAACCTATTAAAATTCCCTTCCGCTCTATATCTTCTACACCGATGCATGGATTATCAAATGGCTTGGCACAAATGTTTCTCATGATGAGAAGGTGTGTCGCCATCAATAACCACGCACCTACGTCCAAGGTCAAGGTCACAGTTGAAGGTCAAAGGTCAAACCTATTGAATTCCCTTCCGCTCTATATCTTCTACACTGATGCATGGATTATCAAATTGCTAACCACGCACCTACGTTCAAGGTCACAGTTGAAGGTCAAACCTATTGAAATTCCCTTCCGCTTCTATATCTTCTACAACCGATGCATGGATTATCAAATGGCTTGGCACAGATGTTTCTCATGTTGAGAGGTGTGTCACAATCAATAACCACGCACCTACATCCAAGGTCAAGGTCACAGTTGAAGGTCAAAGGTCAAACCTATTGAAATTCCCTTCGCTCTATATCTTCTACACCGATGCATGGATTATCAAATGCCTTGGCACAAATGTTTCTCAGGATGAGAAGGTGTGTCGCGATCAATAACACGCACCTACATCCAAGGTCAAGGTCACAGTTGAAGTTCAAAGGTAAAAAATATTGAAATTCCCAAATGGCTTGGCACAAATGTTTCTCACGATGAGAAGGTGTGTCGCGATCAATAACCACGCACCTACGTCCAAGGTCAAGGTCACTGTTGAAGGTCAAAGGTCAAACCTATTGAAATTCCCTTCCGCTCTATATCTTCTACACCGATGCATGGATTATCAAATGGCTTGGCACAGATGTTTCTCATGTTGAGAAGGTGTGTCACAATCAATAACCACGCACCTACGTCCAAGGTCAAGGTCACAGTTGAAGGTCAAAGGTCAAACCTATTGAAATTCCCTTCCGCTCTATATCTTCTACACCGATGCATGGATTATCAAATGCCTTGGCACAAATGTTTCTCAGGATGAGAAGGTGTGTCGCGATCTCTCACGATGAGAAGGTGTGTCGCGATCAATAACCACGCACCTACGTCCAAGGTCAAGGTCACTGTTGAAGGTCAAAGGTCAAACCTATTGAAATTCCCTTCCGCTCTATATCTTCTACACCGATGCATGGATTATCAAATGGCTTGGCACAGATGTTTCTCATGTTGAGAAGGTGTGTCACAATCAATAACCACGCACCTACGTCCAAGGTCAAGGTCCACAGTTGAAGGTCAAATGGTCAAACCTATTGAAATTCCTTCCGCTCTATATCTTCTACACCGATGCATGGATTATCAAATGCCTTGGCACAAATGTTTCTCAGGATGAGAAGGTGTGTCGCGATCAATAACCACGCACCTACATCCAAGGTCAAGGTCACAGTTGAAGCTCAAAGGTAAAAAATATTGAAATTCCCAAATGGCTTGGCACAAATGTTTCTCACGATGAGAAGGTGTGTCGCGATCAATAACCACGCACCTACGTCCAAGGTCAAGGTCACTGTTGAAGGTCAAAGGTCAAACCTATTGAACTTCCCTTCCTCTCTATGTCTTCTACACCGGTGCATGGATTATCAAATGGCTTGGCACAAATGTTTCTCATGATGAGAAGGTGTGTCCCGATCAATAACCACGCACCTACGTCCAAGGTCAAGGTCACAGTTGAAGGTCAAAGGTCAAACCTATTGAAATTCCCTTCCGCTCTATATCTTCTACACTGATGCATGGATTATCAAATTGCTAACCACGCACCTACGTCCAAGGTCACAGTTGAAGGTTAAAGGTCAAACCTATTGAAATTCCCTTCCGCTCTATATCTTCTACACCGATGCATGCATTATCAAATGGCTTGGCACAGATGTTTCTCATGATGAGAAGGTGTGTCGCAATCGATAACCACGCACCTACGTCCAAGGTCAAGGTCACAGTTGAAGGTCAAAGGTCAAACCTATTGAAATTCCCTTCCGCTCTATATCTTCTACACCGATGCATGCATTATCAAATGCCTTGGCACAAATGTTTCTCAGGATGAGAAGGTGTGTCTCGATCAATAACCACGCACCTACGTCCAAGGTCAAGGTCATAGTTGAAGGTCAAAGGTCAAACCTATTGAAATTCCCTTCCGCTCTATATCTTCTACACCGATGCATGGATTATCACACTATGCCCAGGGTCAAGGTCACAGACTTGATGCGTTTGAAACCTTAACGCTCGGCTAAATGGCTTATGATCAAAAATGCCTCGTTTTCTTTGGCTGCCAGTGGGGGTATTCGTGTGCCGACAGGCCACATTTCTAGTTTCCCTTGGTTAATGTTTTTAGTCAACCTTGGTTAAGGTTTTTATGTAGGCCGCAGCCACCTTCTTTGTCAAGCTATGTGTACATCGACACCCTCGTAGTCGAGCTATGCTGTTCTCCTACAGCTCTTGTTTATATATTTTGTTTATTTGTGGACCGATTTTCAAAATCTAACTTGTTTGCTTAGTTACGTCATTTTCAAGGGTTTCAAGGTCAGGTAGTCAATTTCCAAATATTTTCGTTTTTTGATCTTTCCAAAAAAAAAAGTTTTGGAAATTGACTCCCCATGTTAAATTCCCATAGGAAAATCGTTTTTTCGCAATAAAATCAATATTTGATGGAACTTTATGAAATAATTTTTTTTGGGGAGGGTGACTTTTTGTTATTGATGAAAAAGTACTTACTTTTAAATATCTTTTAGATTTAATGTGTTTAATGGTTAAATGTTCGTCGGCAGCAAAACATGAAACAGACAGTAGTAATTGAGTATTTTCACTCCATCATTTCTGAAGCAATTGGGTATTTCCAAATTTTAATTGGGTTAACTAAAATCACACTACCATTTGCACATTAACAGTAGTGAATAGTTTGCTTCGAAATGAAAACATGTCTTGGCATTTCATTACAATTGTCTCCTTGAAATACCAAGAAGTGTTTTCATGGACAATAAGAAAAATATGCTATATTTGTGAACTGTTTATTGTTTTCTGCAGCATGATAAAGGTACCACAAATTTGTTATTGCTTTTTGATACTCGCTACTTCTGATTTAAATTGGGTTTTTGACAATTTTAATTGGGTATTTAAGCAAATACACAGCTTATCTGTAGCTCTGGTATGCATATCTTAACCAATTTCAGTCCAATTATGGTTATGAAATTTTATCTTCATTTTTGTTATTTCTCAATGAGTTGAGATGGGTTGTGTCCTAGGGGTTTGGCTGACTTGCAATCCAGTGGTAACAGTATTTTTAACGCCTAGCGAGGTTTGAACACAATACTGTCATAGAATTTCCATCCCACTGGTCATTCGGATGAGACTTGAAACCTAGGTCCTGTCCCTAAATGACCTTAGCTGTTGCTGGGATGTTAATTCCATTCACTTTCACTTTTGTTCTCAATGACTGGGCATTCCAAGGGTATTTTAACAATGGGTTTCATCCATTACGGAATCATAATATCCCTGGTTTGGTCGTAAGGTATATTTTTAGCTTATTTAGCTCGACTATTCGAAGAATAGTTAGAGCTTATGTAGTCACCCCGACGTCGGCGTGTTTTTAGTCAAGCTTGTATATGGAATACTCCTGGCCCTACACCCACCATACTTGGACAACTTCATCTCCTAGTGATGTACATCAATAACCCCCAATCTATATTTGACCTTGACCTACATTTCCTCTTGAATTACTTAGTTAATTCCCCTTGGTTAAGGTTTTTAGTCAAGCTTGTATATGGAATACTCCTGGCCCTACACCCACCATACTTGGACAACTTCATCTCCTAGTGATGTACATCAACATCCCCTGACCTATATTTGACCTTGACCTACATTTCCTCTTGAATTACTTAGTTAATTCCCCTTGGTTAAGGTTTTTAGTCAAGCTTGTATATGGAATACTACTGGCTCTACACCAACCATACTTGGACAACTTCATCTCCTAGTGATGTACATCAATAACCCCTGATCTATATTTGACCTTGACCTACATTTCCTCTTGAATTACTTAGTTAATTCCCCTTGGTTAAGGTTTTTAGTCAACCTTGGTTAAGGTTTTTAGTCAAGCTTGTAGATGGAATACTATTGTGCATACAGACACCATACTTGGACAACCTTTTCTCATAGGGATGTACATCAATAACCCCTGATCTATATTTGACCTTGACCTACATTTCCTCTTGAATTACTTACTTAATTCCTCTTGGTTAAGGTTTTTAGTCAAGCTTGTATATGGAATACTACTGGCCCTACACCAACCATACTTGGACAACTTCATCTCCTAGAGATGTACATCAATAACCCCTGATCTATATTTGACCTTGACCTACATTTCCTCTTGAATTACTTACTTAATTCCTCTTGGTTAAGGTTTTTAGTCAAGCTTGTATATGGAATACTCCTGGCCCTACACCCACCATACTTGGACAACTTCATCTCCTAGTGATGTACATCAATAACCCCTGATCTATATTTGGCCTTGACCTACATTTCCTCTTGAATTACTTAGTTAATTCTCTTAAGGTTTTTAGTCAAGCTTGTAGATGGAATACTCCTGGCCCTACACCAACCATACTTGGACAACTTCATCTCCTAGTGATGTACATCAATAATACCTGACCTATATTTGACCTTGACCTACTTTTATCATTGGATTACTTAATTATTTCCCCTTGGTTAAGGTTTTTAGTCAAGCTTGTATATGGAATACTCTTGGGCCTACAGCAACCATACTTGGAAACTTCATCTCCTAGTGATGTACATCAGTAACCCCTGACCTATATCTGACATTGACCTACATTTAACCTTGAATTACTTACTTAATTTCCCTTGGTTAAGGGTTTTAGTCAACCTTGGTTAAGGTTTTTATGCAGGCCGCAGCCGCCACCTTGTTTGTCCAGCTATATGTACATCGACAACCCTCGTAGTCAAGCTATGCTGTTCTCCTACAGCTCTTGTTATGCAGGCCGCGGCCACCTTGTTTGTCAAGCTATGTGTACATCGACAACCCTCGTAGTCGAGCTATGCTGTTCCCCTACAGCTCTTGTTGTTACTTGAGAGTGGAATGTGGTTATACCCATTATAACAGTATCAAGGTTAGTACTACTCCTATTGCTTTTAGGGTGTGGGGCTAAGTGATTCTGGTGTGGTGAGGACCTGGCACACCAGGTCAGGTTCTTCAATTTTCAGGTCTGAATATATATTTCCATATATTACCCCTCCCTATACGTGTGAAGTATGTTGTCTAAAGTGACCTTAGCTGTTGACAGGCCGTTAAACACGATTAAATTAATATTTCTCAATAACTTTTGAGCACATACAAAGAAAATATTTATTATCACAAACGAACTGGCAAATGTGCTCAGAAAAATGAGTTACACAGATTAAATGGCGCTTACACAATATGAACTGATGCTTCAGAATGTGCTAAATATAGTACATGGTTATCAAATATTTACAATAACAATCCGCCACACTAACGTGTCTGACCTATAGATCAGTGTGTTGTTAGATTGCCCATGAATATTCAGTCGCCGCCCACAAAATAAAATACAATAACGGCTCAATTTGATCGCATGTCTGTGAAGGACGCTTCCGTGTTAGCGGATATGTTTTTTAACGAGTCAGTTGTTTGGCCGTAGCAATTTTTGGTTTTGGCTTATATCCTGCAGACATTCTAGCTTTGTCTGTTTGTTTGTTTGTTGGTGTTTAACGGCTAAGGTCATTTAAGGCTGGGCCAATGGGTTCAATCCCGTATTCAACCTGCTGCATTGGGGGGGAAATCCCAAATTCAGAACGGAATATTTACATCGAAAATAGTATATATTCAGCCCTGAAATTAGAATATCCTGACCTGGTGCCAGGTCCATACCACACCAAAGACACTTGGCCCCTTCCCCTAAAAGTAATAGGATTACGAATAATCGCATTACTCATATAAGGGGTAATGGTATAACCAAATTCCACTCTCACATACAAGAAACGTGTTGTTGAATGGCATTTACATTTGGAATTTGGTCAGCCTGGCCTATTTTTAAAAGCCCATTTGAGAAAACAGGATGTATTATCGTTTTTCGCTCTTCGTCCGTCCAAATTGGGCATCTCACTTGACGGGAGGAGACTTTGTTTTCTTGTTTATCGCCATCCATATATTATTTCACTAGCCCACCCATGTTGACAGCCCGCAATAGCCAAGTGGTGGCCATCACAGTCATTGTGTCCTTGATCAAGACACTTTCTCCACACTGTTTCAGCCCACCCAGCTGTAAATTGGTACCGGCTAATTAACCCATTACATTCGGAATACACCTTTACAGGTATGAAATTTTTAAATTATTTCTCAGTTAAAGTATATGTTGTGACCACTCATTTGAACCGTCTCGACGATACGGTTCAACTGGTGGTCACGACATACACGTCTAGGCACATATTCCACACACATAATGGCGTATCCTCAGAATGAAATGGGCTAATTACCGGGAACCTTGATTACATTATTGAACTGTATGTATATATGAAATAAAATAATGAAATAAAGTCCCCAAAAGGGGTTTGAGATTATTGAAGATAGATAGATGTAGCCAAGGTCATACACATGCCCAAGGTCATACACTCAAATACTTGTCGGGCACGATACGTTAGCCGCGACCATCTAGTTATATATTATCAGCCAGCCTTCCATATTTATCAGGTAACCTGCCTTGTATTGACCGAAAACATACTGACTGATAACATATTGTTGTATCGGGCATTGACCTGATACAAACATCCGGGTTACAACGAAATGAAAACTGACGTTCCATTTGTCGGATGACGTCACGTGACATTACAGAATGACGTCAGTGTAGTGACGCAACATAAACAAGTCCACGTTCTGTCCATAGATAACAACGTCATCTGTGGTCATTTTCGAGCATAAAACGTTGTCTGATAAATAGAATACTCGCTATACATTGACCGACTACATACTGACTGATAACAAATTGTCGTATCCTGCATTGACTATAGTCTGTTTCACGAAAGCTGCCCAAAGTTTACGGTCATTTAAAGAATTAAAAAACAATACTTTTTTCGATAATACTAAATAAAAGGAAAATTTAAGAATGAGCCTTCTTTTTATTTCGTGAAATTTGGTCAAATATTGATTTTATTACGAAAAATGGATATCTCTATGGGAATTTAACATGGGGAAAAAAGAGGTAGAGGAGTGTGGGAGGAGTCAAAAAACGAAAAAAATTGGAAACCTGGCTAGATATCTTGGAAATGATCTAACTAAGAAAACAAAAGTTAAATTTTGAAAATCTGTCCCGGATTACTGAAATTCTAAAAAATTTCCCCATGTTAAATTCCCATAGACATCTTCACTCACTCTGTGAAGATGTCTACAGGGGTCATACCAATTATCCGGACAATCAGTTTATCGGACAAATGAAAATTCGTCTGATCAGAATTTGCATCAAATACATCTAAGTCACGCAGGTGCTTGCTGTTTCCATGCCAGTGTGAAGAATATATTGCCAACGTAAACATTTTAGTAATATTTGCTGAAAATATTCCTCAACTCTGTCCACAAGTTGTTTACAACGTCAAAAGTCTCGCGGGGGCTTGTAATCGAATGCGCCCATTACGTCATTTCTAAGTTGTTCTATAAATAAAATAAAATCTATAAATACGTTGTTTTCCAAGAAGCG
This sequence comes from Conchocele bisecta, assembly GCA_029237695.1. Lineage (NCBI taxonomy): Eukaryota > Metazoa > Mollusca > Bivalvia > Lucinida > Thyasiridae > Conchocele > Conchocele bisecta. The sequence goes on from CM055274.1 coordinate 46,533,942, forward strand.
AATGGTGATTTTTTTTCTGCAGGACTACGCAACGCTGTTTACACTGGTTTACAAGCGATACAATTATGATTTCATGTTGAGAATACAAGTTATAAGACGAGTATATGTTTGTCCGGATAACTGATTGTCGATGTTAATTTTGGGGCAATCTTACGACTGATCATCTGACCCGATTTTAAGCGAGAAAGATGGCACAGTTTGCTAAATAGTTTACAAGCGTTGAGAAAGCAAGAACCGACGATTGTTCTGTGAAAAGTTTATGCCCGTAGCTGCTATTTTACGAAAAATATCGTTAAAAAACTGCCATTTTTGTCCGATAATCTGGAGGATCCCTGTATGCATGGGGATTTAACATGGGGAAATTGTTTTTTCGCAATAAAATCAATATTTGACCAAATTTCACGAAATAAAAAGAAGTCTCATTCTTAAATTTTCCTTTCATTGAATATTATCGAAAATAATATTGTTTTTGAATTGTTTATATGGCCGTAAAATTTGGGCAGCTTTCGTGAAACTTTAGTAGATACACACATCCAGGTTTTGACTTCTCACTGATGTATTGTTGAATGGCATTATAGTATGTTAACCGACGGAAATTGCCGTCTGCTGTTTTTCATTTTTGCTTTAATTCTTAACAAAAACCTGGTTTTGACAGCACATGAGAATTGTCTCCACTGGAGACGATTCTCCTGATTGTGCTGTCAAAACCAGGTTTTTGTCGAGAAATATTGAAAATAAAACATTTCCAGCAGACGACAGAATTTAATTCAGCGTAGTAAGGGTTAAATTTGCCCATCTTCTTTGATAAAGTGTTACTAATAAATAGAATGCTAGGATACTCGGCAAGCCTGGGAATTTCTACGCATTTCCTAGCCTTGCCTGATGAACTTTGTACCAAGAGACACTAGCCTGGTTTTCTCTATTTACGTGATTGAGCAGTTAACAGTCTCGGATATTAGGAAACAATAGGAATTTCTCGGCGAGTCTCGGTATTCCAACATGTTTCGTATTTACTTGACGAAATTTCACCAAAATTGCTTTGCTAAGCGTACTTATATAGGTAAGTATACTTTGAGAGAGTAATCATTTATTTTTCCCGAAATGCATTATTTCATATAGAACTAACGACTGCATATATTTCATGATTAAAAGTATGCAGAATTATTAAACTGACTTTATTACATTATCACAGTGTAAAATGGCTGTGTTAATGTAATAAATTCAGTATAATAAAAATTAATTTATCTTTAAATTGAAACGTTCTCCCTCAAAGTGTACTTAGCAAGATAAGTATACTTTGTAAATTTTGTGAAATAGGCTACTGATGAACTCGGTATCAAGAGAGTCTAGTCTCCTGGGGGCTGTTTGACTAAACTTTGTACGACTAAAATGTTCGTAAGTGCAAAATTATGATAGTCTGTAAATTTCACATTAACAATGTTTTCTTGTAAACAATTGATGGATTTACATTTATTGAGCATAGGCTGCATATGCAGCCTATGCTCAATAAATGTAAATCCATAAATTGAAATTTACAAACGATCTTAAATTTGAACTTACGAACATTTAAGTCGTAAGAAGTTTAGTGAAACGAGCCCCTGTTCTCTAAGTCAATCAAGCTCAGCTCGCATTCAGTAGGAATTTCTCAGCAAGTCTCGTAATTCCTACATGTTTCCCAGCCTTTTCTGATAAACTTGATACCAAAAGTCGCTATCCTCATGTATTCTGTATATTTATCCTTCACAGTTACTGCGTGACGAATGTCTAGAGTCTGTTAAACGCCGTCAGAAAACGATTTCTTACCGGGAAATTGCTTCGGGCTTTACCTTATTGTTTTTGAGGATTTTCTATTGATCCTCAGTGGATGAAATTGTTTCAGCGTTACACTGTCTCTGAGAAAATCTGTCTTCTCGGCCCAATTCTGCTGTCTGTTACACTTTTTCGGCCGTCCTGGGTTGAGGCTCTTCAGCGTACCTTTAAGCACAGGTGGAAAAATGCCCATTAAAAAAGTACTATTAAAACAGCACTATGCTCTATATAAGACCAAGTGGGTGGGGGGGGGGGTGGGGTGTAATGGATTTTTCTTCCACCTGTGCCTTTAAGCACTTAATAAGACACCCTCTTAAAAAATGTTTGTTATACCTCCGACATACAAAGTTTGTCAATGGATATATTTTTTTTTTTGTCATTTTGTCTGTGTTCGTCTGTCCGTCCATCCATTCATCCATTCGTAAGATTTGCGTTAAAAGTATTATTTCCCTGCTCACTTGCTCTAGTTCTGTTTAACTCTTTGCATGCTAGCGGTGAAAATATCCGCCAAACGAAATTCCAAAACATATTCATGATATTTACGGGGAGAAATACAAGAAAATATGATGAATTTTTGTCCGCTAGTTTTGACATATTTATAGCCCATAAGTTTCCCAGCATGCAAAGAGTTAATATTCATTGGTGCATGTGCACTTGTGTCTCTCGAATGATGTCTTAGATATTCAAATTGTGGGGTTTCACTTCATGGACTGAAAATTATCTATAATACATGCTACCCAGTGATTCTTGATTTATTTCCTTGAAGGAAATATTTCCTCCTAGACGTTCGTGAGACGTAATTGACGTCACGTTTTGATGTCATTTCCGGCGAAGGAACAATTTGTACGCTAACGTCAAAATTGTTAATTTTGACAACGTTATAAGCTGGTCTAAAAGTTTGTCGGCAAAAGTCTGTCTGTCTGTTCTGTAATAGTTTCTCAAATCACCTATAGGGGCCCTAATTATAAGTTCGTTGACAGACCACATAGTTTAGGGTTGAAAGCAATCGGTTTCATCACTTTCTACTCATATCTGTGAGCGGCAGCGCCTTTAATATGTCTGAAATCCTAGTTTTCACTGAGTTTTCCTGCACCAGACAGTCATTTGTCACAAGAAAACATTATCTGTTGCCATCAGAAATAAACCCTGCATGCTGTAAGCTGTAGAGAGAACTTAAATCCTGCTTTATTAATAGAAAACCTTCGTAATAAATCTTCACACTCGGCGAGAAAATGTGACATCAACTGCTCTAACTGATCTTTATGTATCCCGGAAATATTGTGATACATGTACATGTATATATCAGGTAACAAGCTTTGTATTGGCCGAATACATATAATACTGACTGATAACATATTGCTGTATCACATTAATTGCCCTGATACGAATATCCGGGTTGAAAACTGACATTTGATTGGTCGAATGGCGTCACATGACGTTACCGAATTACGTCAGTAGAATGATGTCATGGAAACAAGTCCGCGTTCTTTTGAACAAAAATGTATTAATTGCTCATTATGTACCTGATAAATAGATACCATGCTAATGTCGTGTAATGTCAAGTCTGTCGGGCTCGGCTCAGAAACGGTAGGAATTCCTCGGCAAGCCTCGGAATTCCTACACGTTTCCTAGCCTTGCCTGATAAACTTGATCAAAAGACATTAGCCAGTTAGTTAGTAAGTGCAAAATTATGATGTAAATTTCACATTAACAATGATTGTATTGGATTTACATTTACTGCATATGCAGCCTATGCTCAATAAATATAAATCCATCAATTGAAATTTGCAGACGATCCTAAATTTGCACTTACGAACATTTTAGTTTTACAAAGTTTAGTGAAACGGCCCCCTGGTATTCTCTATTTATTCCGTCTGTCTTGAGATTTGCGTCAATGTTTTCAGCTATCTACTAGGTCTGTCTCCGTAGGTCAGATTGGCTTGAAACGTCATATGCTTATTTGACAGCATCATTTCATTAGTTGGCCCACTCATACGGCCCCTGTGCCCAAGGCCACGGTCAAATGACTGAGAAGTTTGTGTAATATAATTTTTTGGGGGGGTTAAAAGTTTTTGAGGGGTGCATCCATCAGTGTTACCGATTGTTCTTGTACCATGACAGCGTTAGGTGTGGGTGGCAGGTGGGAGCATGCGATGGGTAATTTATCGATCGGGGTTCATCCTTACCGGAATTCCGGCTGGAGACCTGGTTTGGCCCTCACATACATCTTTGGCATTTTGTATGCGACAGTTGAATCTGGTTATACCCCTTATGTGAGCATTACGATTATTCGTAATCCTATTTTAGGGGAAGGGGCAAGTGACTGGTGTGGTATGGACCTGGCACCAGGTCAGGTTGGTTATCCTAATTTGAGGGCTATATTTTTATCGATGTAAATATTCTGTTCTGATTTTGGGATTTTTTCCCCCCAATGCAGCAGGTTAAAACGGGATCGAAACCTGTTTGCCCGGCCTTACATGACCCTAGCTGTTGATAGGCCGTTAAACATTAATAAATAAACAAACACAGCGTTAGGTGAGGATACATTTTCCAGCTTGCCTGCTTGGGAATTGGACATAGCGAGTATGTATTCTGGTCAATTCTTTCCCAGTCATGTCTACGTTATTGGTCTGCAGCAATATAATTTGCATATTCTTTGACACCTAAAGAGACTTGTGAGATTCATTTTCGCTACTTTATGCACGCCCACATTGGCGATGTAAGCTGTTATATGTCACATACACATAATTTCGCTGAATGTCTTAGCATTTCAACTGGCTCTGCCTTGCCAAGCTATTTTCCCATCTTTATATGTGGCTGTAACTGGAGGAATGGTGCCTATGAGATTTGTGGCCAGTACAGGGGGCCGTTTCACTAAACTTTGTACGACTAAAATGTTTGTAAGTTCAAATTTATGATAGTCTGTAAATTTCACATTTCAATGTTTTCTTGTAAACGATTATTGGATTTACATTTATATATGCAGCCTATGCTCAATAAATGTAAATCCATCAATTGAAATTTCCAGATGATCCTAAATTTACACTTACAAACATTTTAGGCGTAGGATGTTTAGTGAAACGGCCCCCTGTAGTGTAGCTCCAGATGAAATATCACACTCCAGACAGCAGCCTGATAGCGATCTGTATTGCTTGTTAGACGGTGTTTCATTGATGCAATGGCGAACAGTGCAGATCCTGATCAGACTGTGTATATGCACAGGCTGATCTGGATCTACACTGGCCGCAAAACTCATAAGCCTCATTTCTCCAGTGAAAGCTACAATGACCTTGTTGGGAAACAGACATGAAACGCCATTCAATGAATTAGTCGCGCCACACTGTATACATATAACCAACTCCCCTACCCCGCTTCTCATTTTCCACTCTGTATAAGACAAAATTTGCCGTTGAACAAATATAAGATTCTATCAATCCGTTCAACACTGTATGACCACAGTTGCCGTTAACAGACATAAATCCCCCTCTCCCACCCTGCTTCCCCGGAGTCAGTCATTTTCCACTTTGGATATGACAAAATTTGCTTTTAAATGAACATACACAACCATCCCCTGCCCTCCCCCACCCAATCATTCATTTCCACTCTGTATTACCGTATAATAGGGATGAGTTGTGGCCTAGAGGTTAGATCACTGAACATCAATAGCAGAGGTCATGGGTTCAATCTGCCGCCATACGCATGAAATATACTTCTATTTTATTTCCATCCTACTGCTCTATTGATGATACTTGAAACGGAGGCCCCGTCTCTACATTAATACCTTAGCTGTTGTGTGCATTAAACCGCTGGGACATTAAACCCATTGACTTTTGCTTTTTTTCCACTCTGTATATGACAAAATATGACTTGCTGTTGAACGGACATAAACTCCCTCATAATCACTCACCCGGCCCTGCAATCATTCATTGTCAACTCTGTATATGACAAGATTTGCTGTTGAATGGACATACAACCTAAATTCAATCCATCATTCACCATGCTATATACGGCCCAAGTTGGTGTTGAAAGTTCATAAAAAACACAGTCAATCAATAGTTTTCACATTGTATATGACCACAGTTGCTGCTGAATGGACATAAAACCCCAATCAATCATTTTCCACACCCAACTGAAATTGCCTGTATCTTTTTGCTTATTGTTTGCCGTAGACACACAGCGTAGTGGGAGTAGCACAATAATGCGAGACATTTCTGCCCTCGCCCGCTTCACAAAAGCGACCATTTACACATGGGCTGGAGATATGTACCGTACAACATTCGCGACCAGCTGTGCCGAAGCCTGTTTGTTCACCGTTCAATCACTGATATATCTGTGATTACTGATAGTGAAATGAATAGCAATAAAACAATGACTTGCAAAATGGACCTTGCAACATTCACGACCAAGCATAGCCCCAGATCAGGCTGTTCGGATGCAGTCACCGACATAACGTTACTGTGATTGGTCAAATCTTAGTTTTGACCATCCTACATATGATACCTCATGGAAAAGACACCTAAATGGATGTGAATATACTAGTAGGTATGAATGTCATGTTAAGTTTGTGAAAATAAGCAAAATTATAAAAAAACACCATAACCAATGGCTTGGGAACAAAACCAAACACACAAAAATATTTTCGTGGTTGAAACAAAATAAATTTGCTGTATGCTTTCTACAAGAACTTCATTGTACACATGGATGTAAAGACCAATGGAAAAACGAATGGCATAATGAAATATTTCTTTCTGGCAACAGCTCAAATAGCATAGGAATCGGAATTCTACTCAATTTAAACTCTTCATATAATATTATAGAATATAAAGATATAATGCCAGGACGACTGCAGTTGCTAAAAATATGTATAGCCAGTACAACACTAACATTAATAAACATTTATGGACGTAATATTGAAGATATAGATTGTTTTACTACATTGGAACATTTGGTGATTGAGAATAATAGCGAATCTCTAATATTTGGAAGCGATTTTAACAACGTCATAGATTTCAATTTAGATAAGATAAATGGCAGAAGAGATACAAATAAAAGATGTTCAACAAAAATAAATGACATTATTATAAGTGAAAATGAATCGTATGACGTATTCAGACTCAGACATCCAGACCACAAACGTTTTACTTGGCATTCTAATCATAGACCACCAATATTCTGCAGACTGGACTACTTCCTCATATCAGCTAATTTACTAAGTGCAGTAACACATTGTGATATCTTACCTGGGTTTTTGTCTGACCATTCAGCAGTATTGCTAAAGTTAAATTTATGCGAACTAAGCTAAATAACAGTATTTTGCTACAAGAGGAATACAAACAAAAAATAAAACATTCAATTCAGGAAATAATAAATCAAAATGTAGGTTGTAACCCAAATACTATGTGGGAACTAATAAAAGGAACAGTAAGAAATGAATCAATAAAATATTCAAGTATGGTGAAAAAGAAAGATAGAGCAAATGAACAAGAAATAGAACTTAATATAAAAAAGTTAGAACAAAACTTAACAAATGCCCCAAACAATCCAGATATATTAGACGAATTAAATGTCGAAAAAAATATACTTAGTGAAATCATTAACGATAAGATCAAAGGCTGAATTGGTCAACAAGGGTCAGAAAAAAATACTAAATATTTTACAAACTTGGAAAAGAAGAGAAGTGAAGCAAAAACAATTAAACAGCTAATTATAAATGGGGCACTGGAAAACAACCAAACAGATATTCTAAACCATGTACAACACTATTATATGCATATTTATGAAGAAGATAATAATATAGATCACACTAATGACACATTTTTCAACTCCATTGACCACAAACTAAACGAAAACGAAAAACAGTCTTGTGAGGGTTACATTAATGAATATGAATGTGTAACAGCAATAAAGGAAATGAAACCATGAAAAGCCCAGGATCAGATGGTCTAACTGCTGAATTTTACAGGCTATACTGGAATGACATAAAAGAGCACTACATAAAATCGATTAATTACTCGGCATATGAAAATGGATCTCTAACTGAAATGCAAAAACAAGGAATCATTACGTTACTGCCAAAAAAAGATAAAAACACACTTTCAATCGATAATTGGAGGTCAATTTCGCCATTAAATGTAGACTATAAAATTGCAACAAAAGTTATACATGTAGGTAATAGAAATAAAAAGGTATTAAACACAATAAACGTGAATCAAACTGGTTTTATAAAAGGTCGATATAAGGAGAAAATGTAAGAACACTTATGGAACTAATAAATGAAGCTAATGAAAACAATACACCAGGTCTAATATTTTTTGCAGACTTCCAGAAAGCATTTGATAGCTTAGTCCATATATTTATAATTAAGTGTCTCAACAATCTTAACTTTGGTAATTCACTAATACAATGGATATAGCTATTCTATAAAGATGCAAAAAGTTGTGTTTCGAATAATGGTAATCTATCAAAGTTTTTCACTATTAAAAAAGGTGTCAGACAAGGTTGTTCGCTATCAGCATATATTTTTAGCTCACCTGAGCGAAGCTCATGTGAGCTATTGTTACCGCAATGTGTCCGTCGTCCGTCGTCGTCCGTCGTCGTCCGTAGTATTCCGTGAACATTTTCAAACGTCTTCTCGGTAACCATTGGGCCTATAGTCACCAAACTTCATGGTCATGGTCCTTAGGTAGGGGGATTACAAAATTGTTAAAATGACATCACGTAATCCAAGATGGCCGCCGTCTAAAAATAGCACAAATTCTTCAAAAATCTTATTCTCAAGAACCGCCAACCGGATTTCGACAAAACTTGGTAGGAATTATTGATGTACAATGCTCTTTCAAAGTTGTTAAAATGGTAACCCCGGGGTAAAAAATGGGTGTGACCCGTGGGGGTCAAATTGGGGTCAAATTTTATTTTTGACCGAATATGGTCATGTCATATATCAAATTGAAGGTGGTGCATTTTTTGTCGAAATCGGATGGTTATTGTCATCCAAGATGGCCGCCGAAAGGTCAAAAGGTCGTTCTTTTATTATAGATTTCAAAATTCTTCTTCACATGAACCGCTTAGCCCATGGTAGCCAAACTTAAAAGTTATGGTCCATGGGTGAAGCCTTTTCAGATTTGTTAAAATGGAGGTCATCGCTAATCCAAGATGGCCGCCATCTAAAAATAGCATAAATTCTTAAAAAATCTTCTTCCCATGAACCGCCAGCCGGATTTCGACGAAACTTGGTAGGAATGATCGATGTACAATGCTCTTTCAAAGTTGTTAAAATGGTGACCCCGGGGTCAAAAATGGGCGTGGCCCGTGGGGTCAAATTTTATTTTTGACCGAATATGGTCATGTTATATATCAAATCGAAGGTATCAATGAGGCGATCACTCTGGTACATTTTTTGTCGAAATCGGATTGTTATGTCATCCAAGATGGCCGTCGAAATGTCAAAAGGTCGTTCTTTTATTAGAGATTTCAAAATTCTTCTTCACATGAACCGCTTGGCCCATGGTAGCCAAACTTAAAAGTTATGGTCCATGGGTGAACCCTTTTCAGATTTGTTAAAATGGAGGTCATTGCTAATCCAAGATGGCCGCCGTCTAAAAATAGCATAAATTCTTAAAAAATCTTCTCATGAACTGCTGGCCGGATTTCGACTAAACTTGGTAGGAACGATCGATTTACAATGCTCTTTCAAAGTTGTGAAAATGGTGAACCCGGTGTCAAAAATGGGCATGGCCCGTGGGGTCAAATTGGGGTCAAATTTTATTTTTGACCGAATATGCTCATGCCATATATCAAATTGAAGGTATCGATGAAGCGATTGCTCTGGTGCAATATTTGTCGGAATCGGATGATTATGTCATCCATGATGGCCACCAAAAGGTCCATTTATTCAAGATTTTGAACGTCTTTTTGTCAGGAACCACATGGCCGATGCTGGCCAAACTTCATAGTAAGTTAAGATCCTTGGGTGAAGCATTTTCAGATTTTGTAAAATGAGGGTCATCGCTTAATCCAAGATGACCGCCATCTAAAAATAGCACAATTTTTTTAAAACACATGAACTCAATGTCACATTCTCCTCTGGTGTTCATGGAGTCAGGTGAGCGAATTAGGGCCATCATGGCCCTCTTGTTTTAAAACACATGAACTCGGTGTCACATTCTCCTCTGGTGTTCATGGAGTCAGGTGAGCGAATTAGGGCCATCATGGCCCTCTTGTTATTATTTGCATAGAAATTTTATCTAGACAAATAAACGCAAATATAGAGATAAAAGGTTTATTTCTAGGTGAAAATGAAATAAAACAAACATTATTTGCAGACGATGCAAGCTTTACGCTTGATGGAACTATCATTTAAGGAACTAATACATACACTTGACACTTTCGAACTAATATCTGGTCTAAAACTAAATAAGTCAAAATGCACAGCACTAAAAATCGGGGGGCTTAGACAGAACCCAAGTCCATGGTGTAACAACAATCAATATACTTGGTCAAACGACCAAGCATCAACACTTGGAATAATATTCACAAACAATAAAACACGGCTTAGTAACATGAACTAAACTTAATACCAAATATTAAGTCATTTCAAAACTGTTTAATAAACTGGAAAAAATGGAACTTGACATTAATTGGCAAAATAACTGTTTTAAAGACCTAAATTAATATACCCATTAACATTGCTTGAGAATCCGTCTGAAGAAACAATCAAACACATCAATGATTTGATGTATAACTTTCTCTGGGACGGTAAACCCGATAAAATAGCACGAAAAATTATAATACAAAACTATGAAAAATGTGGATTAAAAATGATTAATATCCATGCATTTATCAATTCACTTAAATGTTCATGGAAAACGTTTAAAGGGTAAACAGAGTCAAATCTTAGTTTTGATTAATGTGCAAAGGGAACAAGATATTAAATTTTGTTGTAAATGTCGTATAAACAGTATAAGGGTCAACAATTTCCAGCCGTGGGTGAACGTTTGCCGTGACACGAGGGATCTGTTTGAACCCCAAGGCCGTAGGCCGCGGGTTCAAACAGTTCCCCGAGTGCCATGGCAAACGTTTACCCACGGCTGGACATGGTCGAACGTTATTGTTACATTTCCGTCAGAAATATCATGCAATTTGAGCATATTTGCAGTACTTTCGGTACTTTGATAATCTGCTGCATTCAAACAGCTGATCTGCTGCATTCAAACAGCTGATTTACACAAACATATTCCGGGGCCACAGTACTCGTCGCGTGATGCAGCCGCATCAATTTCAAAATTTCAGTGCGACCATTGCGACCTGGTCTGGTGGCGTAATGGCGTGTTCTAGTAACATCATGAGACACATGCATTACATAGTTGTTGGCCAATGGCCCTGAAATGAGCATTGTCTACAGCCATGGTCAAACAGCATGCGCTGTACGTTTAAACACGTCTGTATGCGGTGTCAAACAACGGCAGTCCTGTAACAATATAGAATTATTCTAATTAGCGGTAGTGAAAAAAATAATTCATTTCCAACATGTATAATAAGAGGAATGTGAAAGAGAATCAAGATCTACAGTATACAGTAAATGCCATAATACCACAGGCACTTCGTGGTCTGAATGTCATAACGATCTTTAAATCATATCAATATTTTACTTCGATATTAAATATCTATAAGGTATAGGACACTCGCCACCTTTTCAACCAACGGAAGTGGATTATTGACCTTGGGCCCCGGCTCGTTAATTAATTAATTGTAACGTGTGCGAGGTCCCGGCCTTCGCGCGCGTTACAATTAATGAACTAGCGAGCCGGGAACCGGTACACCATATATAGTACCACTTCCGTTGCTTGAAAAGGTGGCGAGTGTCCTACCTATCTTGTAGATATTTACTATCAAAGTAAAATTAGTTATGACTTAAAAGAGGCATTTGTCGTTCATTCCACAAAGTGCCGATGCATAATACTGGTCCCATTTGTGAGCCGTTGACACAATTGTGACTGATGTATATCTTGGTATTTTACTTAATGTCAGAATTATATTCAGTCTGAAATTCTTATCTACATTTTGCACAATTTATGAAACCCTTGCCAACATTTTGCACGATTTAGGGAAATTCTTATCCGCATTTTGCACGATTTATGGAAATTCTTAATACATTATGCACGATTTATGGAATATCTTGCTACTTTCTGCACACTTTATGGAAATTCTTACTGCATTTTGTATCATTTATGGTCATTCGTACTGCATTTTGTATCATTTATGGTCATTCTTACTGCATTTTGTATGATTTATGGAAATTCTTACTGCATTTTGTATGATTTATGGAAATTCTTACTGCATTTTGTATTTTGGATTTATGGAAATTCTTACTGCAATTTTGTATGATTTATGGAAATTCTTACGCATGTATGCATGAATTATGGAAATTCTTACTGCATGCATGGAAATTTATGAAATTCTTACTCATTTTGATGATTTTTGGATTCTGACTTCATGCTTTTTGTTTTTGGAAATTCTGACTACATTTTGCATGATTTATGGAAATTCTGACTACATTTTGCATGATTTTTGGAAATTCTGACTACAGTTTGCATCATTTTTGGAAATTCTGACAACATTTTGCATGATTTTTGGAAATTGATTTTCTTGATCTGACTACTTTTGCGGTGATTTATGATGAGGACTACATTTTGCATGGATTTTTGGACATTGCAGGACTACAGTTTTGCATGATTTTTGGAAATTCTGACTCATTTTGCATGATTTTGGAAATTCTGACTGACTTTTGCTATTTTTTGGATGACTACATTTTGGCATATTTTGCATGATTTTTTGATTCTGGACTACTTTTGCATGATTTTTTGAATCATGACTACATTTTTTGTTAGTCATTTTTCTTTTTGGAACGACATTTTACTTGATTTATGGAAATTCTGACTACATTTTGCATGATTTTTGAAATTCTGACTACATTTTGCATGATTTTTTGAAATTCTGACGACATTTTACTTGATTTATGGAAATTCTGACTACATTTTGCATGATTTTTGGAAATTCTGACTACATCATTTTTTGACTGATTGTTTATGGAAATTCTGACTACATTTTGCATGATTTTTGGAAATTCTGACTACATTTTGCATGATTTTTTGAAATTCTGACGACATTTTACTTGATTTATGGAAATTCTGACTACATTTTGCTTGAATGCATAAACTGTTTTCCCCAAACGCAGCCTCGAAGCCTTTGGATAAACCATATTATTTCACGAACAGAACGTTTATTTGTTTTGGAGGAACGACAAACGACATTCTGCGATAATGCTGGATCTTTGTTACGCGTCTGACAGCCGTCGTATCGCCGTCGTGAAAAATTGCGAAATCATTGCATTGCCCAGGAACTTGACGGAATAAATTTCTACGATCCTTCAATGTCTTTAATTAAGCTCTCTAGCATGTTATATTCATTTTGCCGAGCTGATACTTTATTGTGTATTGATTTCTGAATTAGTTTCGAGCCATCTACATGACAATCTTGACGCTTCTGAGAAAATTCTCGTTTGCAGAAATTACAGACGTGTTGTGTCATATGTGGTTGTGACTGGAGAATCGAGGCTTATATAGAATTTGTGATGAGTGTAGCTCCTGATCAAACAGCACACTCCTACATGCAGCCTGATAACGATCTATATTGCTTGTTAGAAGCATGAAGGGTGTTTCATTAATGGAAAGGCAACCCATGCAATCCTGATCAAACTGCCGATGTAAAGGCTGGTCTGGATCTACACTGGCCGCAAAACCCATATAAGCCCCAGCTACATAGAATATGAGCCGTCTTAGCGCTTTCACACATATGAAAGAACATTTCCTCGTATAGCATTATTCCGTGGGTGGATCAGGGGGGGCCGTTTCACTAAACTTCGTACGACTATAATGTTCGTAAGAGCAAAATTATAATAGTCTTTAAATTTCACATTAACAGTGTTTTCTTGTAAGCAATTATTGGATTTACAGTTATTGAGCATAGGCTGCATATGCAACATATGCTCAATAAATGTAAATCCTTTACCGGTAATTGAAATTTTCAGACGATCTTAAATTTTCACTTGATGGATTTACATTTATTGAGCATAGGCTGCATATGCAGCCTATGCTCAATAAATGTAAATCCATAAATTGAAATTTACAGACGATCTGAAATTCGAACATTTTAGTCGTACAAAGTTTGTGAAACGCCCCACTGCTGTAAGTATATGCAGAATACACCACAGTATCCCCCGTTGAAAAGGTGAATAAAGGCAATTGTGCCTATTTGTGATATTTTGGTTGTTACATGCAGTTGCTGAGGCGGGTACGAATTGTGGATAGAGTTTGGAAAGGGGTGCGGGAGCATCATTTCCCAGAAAAAATTGTTTTCTACATTAAATTTCCTCGATTATGGTGTGATTTTAAAGCTATAATCGTCACATATATTGTACGTATTTTCCTCAGAGCAACGGTTAAAGTAAAAATACACACCTGACCAAATTTTTAGTGGGTGCGTTGGCAACGCTCGCACCCCTCCCCCACCTGGCTACGCTCCTGACATGGGTACCTCATGACAATTGTAGGTGCAAATGTACGGAGCCCTGCAGGGGATGTTCAATTTTTTTTTTATTAATTCGTTCCCATGAAATAACAATATGTTACCACGAAATAACAATTAGTTCCCACAAAATAACAATTTGTTCCCTCAATTTAACAATTCGTTCCCACGAATTAACAATTTGTTCCCTCAATTTAACAATTTGTTCCTACGAAATAACAATTTGTTCCCACAAAATAACAATTTGTTCCCCCAATTTAACAATTCGTTCCCACAAATTAACAATGAACAAATTGTTAATTCGAGGGAACAAATTGTTATTCGAGGGAATGAATTGTTAAATTGAGGGAACGTATTGTCATTTTGTGGGAACGAATTAAAAAAAAAAAATCCATGTCCCCTGCGGGGGTCCGTACAAATGAGCTAGCCTTTGAAATTTATTACGCAAAATAGCTGAGATTTAACCCATTCAGTCAGAAGCTCTTGCATATTAAGATGAATCATGTTGTCGATATGTTAATATATAATAATCAACAGCTGTCACAAAAGATGTATTTTTTATGGTACATCTGTCAAAGGATATTAATTAATGCAGGCAGGCAGGCTCATTCATGTGTTATTGCCTTTAATACACTCGTTCAAGGTGTATGATCACGTGGTACTAACAACAACAACAAGTACTGAAACTTCCAGAATCCATCTGATTCAAAGTACATATTCTTTTTATTGTCCTTCTTATGTAACAGATTTTGATGAAATATGGCGCATCAAACGCGTCTTGTTAAGCTGCATTCGCCCAAACTTCTGTCGTTTTTGTGAAGAATCGATTTCCGTGTCTACCGACACGGAAATTGATTCTTCGCAAAAACGATTTAAGTCTGTGCCGAACTTCCTGGACCACCAAATGCAGCTCTTGAAGACACGTTTGCTGCGCCATATTCCATCAAAATCTGTTGCATATTAAGGAAAATATCAAATAAAACTTACTTTGGAGTGGGCAACGTTGTTGTTGTTGTAATCATGTGATCATGCACCGTATCGTTGAGATTTATATCTACCTCTCTGAACCACAGGTGGAAGACTCGGACCTGTGACACAAACAAAAATCCATTACCCCACCCACTTGGTCTCATACAGTACTATGTTCTATATAAATAGAACATAGTACTGTATGAGACCAAGTAAGTGGGGTAATGGATTTTTTTAATGGGCATTTTTCCAACTGTGCTCATAACAGGATACCTAGAACGCCCCAGTTTGTTCAATTGTGGCTGTGACTGACAAAATGGGGCTTGTAGGATTTGTGACTAGTGTAGCTCCTGATCAAATAGCACTCTCATGATAGTGATCTATATTGCTTGTTAGAACCAGCTTGATGCGACCCCGTTTTTCCAACTCCAAAATTCCAAAAGGTGTATGATCACGTGGTACTAACAACAACAACAAGTACCGATTCAAAGTACTATTATTTTATAGTGTCCTTATTACGTAACGGATTTTGATGAAATATGGCGCACCAAACGCGCCTTGTTAAGCAGCATTTGGTGGTCTCTGTATTTTCGCCCAAACTTCTGTCGTTTTTGCGAAGAATCGATTTCTTCGCAAAAACGACATAAGTCTGTGTCAAACTTCATAGACCACCAAATGCAGCTCATGAAGACACGTTTGCTGCGCCATATTTCATCAAAATCCGTTTGTGTTAATGTTTTGTCTGCCTACTATCTCAGACTTAGACAAGGTGTATGATCACGTGGTACTAACAACAACAACAAGTACTGAAACTTCCAGAATCCATCCGATTGAAAGTACGTATTCTTTTATATTGCCCATCTCGTTAAGCTGCATTTGGTGGTCTCAGTATTTTCGGCCAAACTTCTGTCGTTTTTGCGAAGAATCGATTTCTGTGCCAAACTCCCTGGACCACCAAATGCATCTCATGAAGATGCATTTGCTGCGCCATATTTCATCAAAATCCGTTGCATTATTAAGGAAAATATCAAATAATACTTACTTTGGAGTGGGCGACATTGTTGTTGTTGTTGTAACCACGTGATCATGCACCTTGATTATGTACTGGAGTGAGTAATGTGAACATTTTAGTATGCCATTCCAATTCCTATGGAGTTACGCCCCTTTTACGACTTTAATTTATGCTTGTATTCTACTACTTCAACTGATTTGCTTCATACTCTGAATACATGCACATAACAATTGGTGTACATCAGCAATCGACATACCAATCTTAACACTTCCACCCCTAAGTAACTGGAATTGATTTTGATATTTTATTTTTGCAGCCCATCTAGCCGTCACAAAATGATTTTCAGACTGGTCCATTTATGAAAAGGGAGTATTCAAGTTCTGAAAAATATGAAAACTATTTGCAAAAAGTGCAGATCCTGATGAGACGGCTCGTCACGAGCCTGCTCATCTGGATCTACACGTTTTTCCAATACAGTATACAGGCCTGTGGTGTGGAAAGGGTTAATGTGACATATTAGACCTATTTTTTGTTGTACTAACCATTCCTGTGGGTGGTTGGTCGGGCGAACGCGATGGTGTAAATTAACGGTGGGGTTCCTCCTTATAGGAATCATGATTTGCCTGGTTTGGCCCTCAGGTTCGTTTTTATCTTGGCTCTTATTGTTACCTGGGAGTTGAATTGGGTTATTCCCCATTATAAAAACAGTAAGATTAGTACTGATCCTACTGCTTTTGGGAGGGGGCCAAGTGATTCTGGTGTGGCGAGGACCTGGCATCAGATCAGGATCATTCTGATTTCAGGGCTGAATATATAGTTTTTTATTGTCAATATTCAGTTCTGATTTTGGGATTTTCCCCCCATTTGTACATGTACTTGAACATTTACATGTACTTGTACAGGTATTATATGGGATTTAGTACTAAACCCATTGACCCGGCCTTAAATGACCTTAGCTGTTGATAGGCCTTTAAACCCCAACAAACTAACCATTCCTCTTGTTTTAATAAAACGTAGGTATAAACAATTCTCTTTAGACACAAATCCTATCTGGAGCTGAGTTCATGTGTATATTCAATGGCCTCCTGTGGGAGGTAAAGGGGATTAATTCCATTTATGTCAATCCATTTAGTTAATTAGCCTTACTAATTGGTATTGTGACCTCTGTGGGAATCAGGGATGAGTCATTAGCAGACATGCTGCTGATCCTAGCAGAACTACAAATAAGGTGCGTATTGGCATATTTTACGAACTTATGTTAACAGAATACCATAGATTATCAAAAGTAGTACAAATTACTCACAGCAAATGTGAAAATACGCATTGATTTTCAAATTGAGTAGTGAAAACACTGTAATAAAGTTGAACATTTACTAAGTTGAGCTACAAAAGTAAACAGTGTTTGCTTTTGCAGTTCGAATAAGTGAATTTTTATGTTTGTTTTATTGTTTATCATTTGTTCCCTATTTAATGAGGAAGAACATAAATCAATTTTACATTTTTAAAAGTAAAATATGCATTTTTGCAATATGAGGGTATAATACTCTTTAGATACAAAACTCATCTGGGACTCTGTCCTAGACTATTCAGTAGGAGGACTGTAGGAAAATCATCTTAGACTGTGAAACAAACATTTGCAAACACTGGGTGTAGATTCAGGGGCCCGTTTCACTAAACTTCGTACGATAACATTGGCCCTAAATGATACCAGAGATCCTGATAAGTTTTGTATCTAAAGAGTATTATACCCCCATATTTCAAATTCAATGCGTATTTTACTTTTATAAATGTGTTATTGATTTTCTTCCTTATTAAATAGGGAATAAATGATAAAAAATAAAACACATTTAAATATTCACTTATTTGATCTGCAAAAAGCAAACGCTGTTTGCTTTTTGCAGCTCAACTAAGTAAATTTTCAACATTATTACAGTATTTTCACTACTTTTTTAGTCGTACAAACCATGAAACAAACATTTTTCAATAGCAATTTTCGTACAAAGATTTCTGTGAATTTGCTTCTTTCACATAATTAACATGTTTCTCTAATGTTACCATTTTGTACCTACGGTTTCATGTCATTAAATGTAGTATGTCCACGAAAGATTTTCCAAAATCGGCTGTCAGAACAAATCAGGTCAGTCGTCCTGTAAGGTCCATTGTATTGACTGGCCATGTTCCACTATGTCTCGGCAATGTCTGGAAGTCTTGGACAGATGACAAATGAGCCACAGAGAATCGCTTGTTCCCCGACACTTGTAAATGGCTGACGCTATTCGTGTGAAGCTTGGTTTCTGATTGACCTACTTATAAAACGGATGAGAAAGGACCCTCATGCCATTTAGGAAAGGTTGTGGCCTATAGGGTGATAACACCTGACTTCCGACCAGGGATTGGTTGTGACCTAGGGGTTAGAACACCTGATTTCCAACCAGATATGGGTTGTGGCCTAGGGGTTAGAACACCTGATTTCCAACCAGATATGGGTTGTGGCCTAGGGGTTAGAACACCTGATTTCCAACCAGGGATGGGTTGTGGCCTAGGGGTTTTGAACACCTGATTTCCAACCAGGGATTGGTTGTGAAACCTAGGGGTTAGAACACCTGATTTCAACCAGATATGGGTTGTGGCCTAGGGGTAGAATTCACCCTGAATTTCCAACCGAATGGGTGATGGCCTAGGGGGTTAGAACCACCCCTGATTTCCAACCAGGGATTGGGTTGTGGCTGAGGGGGTTAGAAAACACCTGAATTTCCAAACCAAGATGGGTGTGGGCCTAGGGGTTAGAACACCTGATTTCCAACCAGGGGTTGGGTTTGTGGCATAGTGAAACCTGATCCAACAGGGATTGGTTGTGGCCTAGGGGTTAGAACACCTGATTTCCAACCCGGGATTGGTTGTGGCCTAAGGGGTTAGAACACCTGATTTACCAACCAAGATGGGTTGTTTGGCCTAGGTTAGAACACCTGATTTCCAATCAGGGATGGGTTGTGGCCTAGGGGTTAGAACACCTGATTTCCAACCAGAGTGTTGTGGCCTAGGGGTTTTATTAACACCTGATTTCCAACCAGGGATTGGTTGTGGCCTAGGGGTTAGAACACCATTTCCATTTCCAACCAGGGTTGTGATTGTGGCCTAGGGGTTAGAACACCTGATTTCCAACCAGGGATTGGTTGTGGCTGAGGGTTTAGAACACCTGATTTCCAACCAGATTGGTTGTGGCCTAGGGGTTAGAACACCTGATTTCCAACCAGGGATTGGTTGTGGCCTAGGGGTTAGAACACCTGATTTCCAACCAGGGATGTGTTGTGGCCTAGGGGTTAGAACACCTGATTTCCAACCAGGGATGGTTGTGGCCTAGGGGTTAGAACACCTGATTTCCAACCAGGGATTGGTTGTGGCCTAGGGGTTAGAACACCTGATTTCCAACCAGGGATGGTGTGTCCTAGGGGTTAGACCTGATTTCCAAACCAGGGATTTGGTTTGTGGCCCAAGGGGGGATAGAACACTGATTTCCAACCAGATGGGTTGTGGCCTAGGGGTTAGAACACCTGATTTCCAACCAGTGATTGGTTGTGGCCTAGGGGTTAGAACACATGATTTCCAATCAGGGATGGGTTGTGGCCTAGGGGTTAGGCCATTGGGTTAGAACACCTGATTTCCAACCAGAGGTTGTGGCCTAGGGGTTAGAACACCTGATTTCCAACAGGATGGGTGTGGCCAGGGTTAGAACACCTGAATTTTCCACCAGGGATTGGTTGTGGCCTAGGGGTTAGAACACCTGATTTCCAACCAGGGATTGGTTGTGGCCTAGGGGTTAGAACACCTGATTTCCAACCAGGGACCTGTGTAGGGGGTTAGAACACCTGATTTCCAAACCAGTATTGGTTTTTTTTTTTTGGGTAGGGGTTATGAACACTTAGTGTTTCCTAGGGGTTAGACTGGTTGTGGTAGGGGTTAGTTGTTGTGGTAGGGGTTAGATATTTTAATTTAGGGGAATGGTTTTTTTTTGTGGGGTAGGGTTAGTTACGTGATTTCCAACCAGGATGTGTATAGAAACACCTGATTCCAACCAGGGATTGGTTGTGGCCTAGGGGTTAGAACACCTGATTTCCAACCAGGGATTGTTGTGGCCTAGGGGTTAGAACACCTGATTTCCAACCAGGGATGGGTTGTGGCCTAGGGGTTAGAACACCTGATTTCCAACCAGGGATTGGTTGTGGCCTAGGGGTTAGAACAACTGATTTCCAACCAGGGATTGGTTGTGGCCTAGGGGTTAGAACACCTGATTTCCAACCAGGGATGGGTTGTGGCCTAGGGGTTAGAACAACTGATTTCCAACCAGATATGGGTTGTGGCCTAGGGGTTAGAACACCTGATTTCCAACCAGGGATTGGTTGTGGCCGAGGGGTTTAGAACACCTGATTTCCAACCATAGATGGGTTGTGGCCAATGGTTAGAACCCCTTTTATAATGACATTTGTAACCAATGCAATCCCTCAAGTACACGGTCAAAGTTAAATGATTGTAAAAATTTGTTATAGATTTTCTTTTCTGCAAACTTTGCGATGAATGTTTAAGTACTTGACATTTCTGTAACCACATGCATAATGTGGTTGTATTGGATCATCAAATACCTCAGCAGGCATGATATACTGGCCATGGCCATCTAGTTCTCAATTTCACATCCCGTAAAGCCCCCAAAAAATATTTTGCCTAACTGACATCCTGAGAATGGTAGAACGCTCAATTCATTAATACCTGAATGTGTGTCTGTGACTGGAGAAATGAGGCTTATGGGTTTTGCGACCAGTGTAGATCCAGATCAGCCTGTGCATCCGCACAGGCTGATCAGGATCTACACTGTTCGCCATTCCATCAATGAAATAGGGATGGGTTGTGACCTAGGGGTTAGAACATCTGACTTCCAATCCGGAGGTTGTGGGTTCAATCCTCGCCTTAGGCTTCAAAAATACTTTCATAGTATTTCCATCTCACCGATTTGTCGGATGAGACTTTAAACTGTAGTCCAGTCTCTATATGACCTTAGCTGTTGCTGCGATGTTAAACCCTTTCACTTTTCCATCAATGAAACACCGGTCATTCTTCTAGCAATCAATATAGATCGTTATCAGGCTACAGGAGTACGGAGCACCGCAGGGGACGTAGAATTATTTTTTATTAATTTGTTCGCACGAATTAACAATTCGTTCCCATGAATTAACATTTTGTTCCCTCAATTAACATTTTGTTCCCACAAAATAACAAATTTGTTCTCTCAAATTAACAATTTGTTCCCACGATTTAACAATTTGTTAATTCGAGGGAACTAACATTTTGTTCCCTCAATTAACATTTTGTTCCCACAAAATAACAATTTGTTCCCTCAAATTAACAATTTGTTCCCACGATTTAACAATTTGTTAATTCGAGGGAACAAATTGTTAAATTGAGGGAAAAAATTGTTATTTTGTGGGAACAAATTGTTATTTTGTGGGAACGAATTGTCAATTCGAGGGAACGAAGTGTTATATCGTGGGAACGAATTGTTAATTCGAGGGAACAAATTGTTATTTCGTGGGAACGAATTAATAAAAAAAATCCGAGTCCCCAGCTAGGCCTGCGGGGCTCCGCAACATGCTATTTAATCCAAAACTGGTCGCAAATCCCTAAGGCCCCAGTTCTCCAGTCACAGCCACATACATGTATATGTAATCCAGATCTACGATACCTGGATTACTGGAATTGCTTTTGGCTGCCCTGTTTGTTTTTACAGTTTGTCTGGTTTTTCTACCACTTCGATATAGATACTACAAGGCTGATCCAACGATGTGGTTCACAACAAAAACATCATTATTATCCAGTTCAGTAGCCTATTTCACCAACATTGCAAAGTATACTTTTCTAGCAAAGTATGCTTTGAGGGAGTAATCTTTTATTTTTCCCGAAATTCATTATTTCTTATAGAAATAACGACTGTACGTATTTGATGATTAAAAGTATGCAAAATTATTATATTGAATTTATTACATTATCACTGCCAAAATGGCTGTGATAATGTAATAAATTCAGTATAATAAAAATTAATAAATTTATCCTAAAATTGAAAATTTCTCCCTCAAAGTATACTTTGCTAGAAAAGTATAATTTGCAATATATATATATTAATGTTGGTGAAATCGGCTACTGGACCATCTGAATATTCGAACACAAAAAATCCGGCGATAGCAAGGGGGGCATATTGCATTGCTCTTGAAGTTTTGACTGTACGTCCGTCCATCATGGACGGACGTACAGTCAAAACTTCAAGAGCAATGCAATATGCCCCTCTACTTTTTGACGTAAACTTACGGTAAGTTTGCAAAGTATACTGTAAGTCTATTTTATTGACAGAAAGGCAAACAGTGTAGGCCCTGATCTGGAGCCATGCTGTTTGCAACCCATTTTCAGACCAGTCCATTTATGAACATGGGTATTTTTTGTTCGCAAAAATATGAGAATTACTTGCAAAAAGTGCAGATCCTGATGCGTCGGCTCCTCACAAGACGGCTCATCTGGATTTACATACACTATTTGCTAATACCACTATACAGGTCTGTAGTGTTAAAAGGATTAACCCTTGCAATGCTGAATTAAAATTTGTCGTCCTATTTTTAGCTCGCGAAGAGCTTATGGCATACCCCCGGCTTCGTCGGCGTCCACAAACTTAACGTTGGGGTAAACTTCTGTTTCCTTTCATGGATCACCTTGTTATTTCATACATGCATTCCTTAGATGACCCTCTATCATGCTGTAGCAAATCCATGACCCACCACCCAACCCTTACCCCAAGGTCAAGGTCACAAACTTAGCACATTCATAAACTTAACGTTGGGGTAAATTTCTTATAAGATCTGTTTCCTTTCATGGAACGCCTTGTTATTTCATACATGCATTCCTCAG
Organism: Conchocele bisecta; assembly: GCA_029237695.1. NCBI lineage: Eukaryota > Metazoa > Mollusca > Bivalvia > Lucinida > Thyasiridae > Conchocele > Conchocele bisecta. The sequence continues at coordinate 46,557,256 of CM055274.1, forward strand.
ATGACCCTCTATCATGCTGTAGCAAATCCATGACCCACCACCCAACCCTTACCCCAAGGTCAAGGTCACATTCTTAGCATGTTTATAAACTTAACGTTGGGGTAAATGTTGTGTAACTTCTGTTTCTTTACAGGGAACGCTTTGATATTTCATACATGCATTCATCCGATGATCCTCTATTGTGCTACAGCAAATCCATGACCCACCCCCTCCACCCCTTTCCTCATGGTCAAGGTCACAAACTTAGCACATTCATACATGCATTCCTCATGTGAATAGCTATCATGCTGTAGAAAATCACCAACTTAATGCGTTCATAAACTTAACGTTGGGTTAAATTTTGTTTTACTTCCGTTTTCAGGGAGCGCATTGATATTTCATACATGCATTCATCTTAATACGCTATATTATGCTATTGTAAACCCACGACCCACCTTGCACCACTGACCTCAATGTCAAGGTCCACCCTTAACCCAAGGTCAATTATATATAATATTCATGTTTTTTTATGCAACTGTGCCAAGTTTGAGTGAAGGCTGCCAACAGGCGAGCTTCGTTGTCTTCTGACAACTCTTGTTATCATCAAAACCATGTTTTGATAACACTTTAGCGTTGTCAAAACATGTTTTTATTGATATAAAAGACAAAACATAAATCGACAGCAGACGACAATTTACGTTTCCCGTGTTCGAAGTGTTAAGCATGGCTGAGTGATGACGCTGATCATAGTGTGCATATTGTACTGGCCGATCAGGGGCTACACCGATCACACACGTCTTTAAGGTACCATTTCTCTTCCCTGCGCTCATGCAAATGCAGTAATCTAATTTTCTCACGAGACACCAAGATATATCCAATTAGGTACTACGGCACATTCCGAATTTTCCAACACATTTTGCGTAAACATCTTTGAAGATCTTTATTTATATTGATGTTCTAATTTGAGCGCGAGTATGATGGAAATATAACATTTGGGTCGCCAAGTGAAAAAAAGGCGTTTGTTGATGGGATGGTACACGCATATCTGTTTGATGTTTAACCCTTACACTGCTGATTTAAATTTTGTCGTCTGCTGATTATTATTTAGTGTCCATTTTTCTCATCAAAACATACTTTGACAGCACTTTAGAATCATTTCCATTGGAAATGATTCTAAAATGCTGCCAAACTATGTTTTTAGGGAGAGAACAGACAAAATATGAAAAAACGGCAGGCGACAATTTTCGGTTCCCGCCTTTTTAGGGTTACGGGTCCATACTAGCTTGCTATGGAGTGCATGTTTCTATACACATGTACACTGTGTACCTTTCACCCCTAAGTAACTGGAATGGATTTTGATACGTTAATTTTGCAACCAATCCAACCATCACAAAATGGTGTTCAGAATAGTCAATTTTCGAAAGGGGGCGTTTTTGTTCTCAAAAATTTGAAAATTACTTTCAAAAAATGCAGATCCTGATGAGTCGGTTCATCCGGATCTACGTTTAACACTTAACACTTTCAGTTAAGAAGTTTGCCAGAATTTCTCCAATCAGAAGTTGTGTCATTACGAGCCGGCTCATCTGGATCAGCACTGTTTGCATAAACATTAGCTTTCAGGTTCAAAGGGTTAACAATGAATCCATTCTCAGGTTGAATCTTAATGGGATTCACACCTGGGCCCAAGTAATCCGGTGTAAAAGGCTGCCAGGTACAAGGTCAAAGCAATTGCAGGGGCGTCGGAACAGGCCCGGCAGGTACGGCGACTGCCGGATCAATAATTTTAACATATTTGTATGTACCGGGTATAAAAAAACCCGGAATGTAAAATATTTTTCTCATTTCTCATCAAAAGTGTATGTTGTTACCACTCAGTTGAACCGTCTCGGCTCGGCGAGACGGTTCAACTGAGTGGTAACAACATACACTTTGGGTGGATACCGGGGGCACCCAGTAGATTTGCCGGACCAATCTTATGCTTCTGGCGCCTGAATTGTACACTGGTCATGAACTCCATGAAGACTAGTTTTGCCCACCGTTCTCAGCAGCTGTTAATTAATTATGTTTACATTGCTGGTGCAAATTTCGACTAATGCCAAAATCAGGTGTATTGGGTTTGCACTGTGGGAAAAGTATGTCAGGTACGGATTCTGCCCACATTTTTATGCCCTCACGACCACTACCCCACTCACACTTCAATAATGCTTCAATATATCAATACTTGTGCACATCCATGCTTCCCTCAACTCTTTGCATGCTAGCGTCGAAAATAATGCCAAACGAATTACGAGTACATATATATGTTTTATTTCTCTCTGTAAATATGTCTTGAAATTTCATTAGAATTGAGTCCTGAGGACTCAATTCTAATGAAATTCCAAGACATATTCATGATTTACGGGGAGAAATACAAGCAAATATGATGAATTCCAGGGTTTGTCACTAACTATAGGGCCAGGGATTCCGCAGCACAGACAGCCCAACTTTTTCATTATGCTGAATGGGATCTTCTTGAAAATTCATGGATTCCTCCTACATAACAGGGGTCCTCGGGATCCCGGGACACTGCAAGTGTCGACCCCTAAATTCTTGTCCGCTAGTTTTGAACTATTTATAGCCCACAAGTTTCCCAGCATTCAAAGAGTTAATATGAGTTCTAAAGATCCTGATTTTTTACCTTCACAACCTAGTCCACCTTTTCACCCCTATAAGTAACTGGAATGGAGTTCAATTTTGCAACCAATCCAATCGCCACAAAATGATTTTCAGGTTCGCCAGAGTTTCTCCAATCTGACACCGGCGGAATTTGTGTGCAATGAATGTTCATGTTGTGACCACTCATTTGAACTGTCTCTGTGAGACAGTTCAATGAAGGGTTACAACATATATTTCTGTGTTGATGGAATAAAAACATCTATATTTATCTTTAGCATGAAAAGAGTTAAAGGTACATGCCCACTCAGGAGGCACAAAATGTTCTTTTTAGGAATTTAATAAGTGTATATAATTGTGTCACTATTCCACCAGTTCTAAATATTACGAGTGCCCGCTATACAGATATAATCATTTAGTAATATTTATTTTACTGATAGTGACGCGTGATGGTATCAAGCTATTTTCATATGCAAGAGAAGATAGCGTGATTATTATGCTAGCCATAGGGTAAATTAAATTGACAAGGTGATGAAGAAATATATCAGTCATCACAGTGCTTCTGTTCCAGTCCCTAGAGATAATAAAATACAATTAGCTGTTTTTTTGCTGGTATTTTAATTAAAGGCACCGGGTCTCAGATATACGCGAAAGTGATTAAACAGATTAACCCTTAGACCGCTATCATACTTTTGTTGTCGTCTGCTGTTTATTTTTTATAATTTTATCATCAAAAACATGCTTTGACAGCACTTTAGAATAATTTACATGCTTTGACAGCACTTCAGAATCATTTCCTGAAGTGCTGTCAAACCATGTTTTTTATTGAGAAATAAGGCAAGATATGAAAGCAACAGCAGATGACAATTGTTGTGAGTAGCGGTCTAAGGGTTAATAAAGAATAATTTCATTGTAGATGTGTATCCTATTTACATTTATTGGTGAATACATATACTTACTGGGATTCACATGTATTGGCGAATACATATACTTACTGGGATTCACATGTATTGATGAATACATATACTTACTGGTGAATACATATACTTACTGGGATTCACATGTATTGGTGAATACATATACTTACTGGGATTCACATGTATTGGTGAATACATATACTTATTGGGATCTACATGTATTGGTGAATACATATACTTATTGGGATTTACATATATTGGTGAATACATATACTTACTGGGATTTACATTGATGAATACATATACTTATTGGGATTCACATATATTGGTGAATACATATACTTACTGGGATTCACATATATTGGTGAATACATATACTTACTGGGATTTACATATATTGGTGAATACATATACTTACTGGGATTTACATATATTGGTGAATACATATACTTACTGGGATTCACATATATTGGTGAATACATATACTTACTGGGATTTACATATATTGGTGAATACATATACTTACTGGGATTCACATATATTGGTGAATACATACTACTTTGGGATTTACATGTATTGATGAATACATATACTTATTGGGATTCACATGTATTGGTGAATACATATACTTACTGGGATTTACATATATTGGTGAATATATATACTTACTGGGATTTACATGTATTGATGAATATATATACTTACTGGGATTCACATGTATTGGTGAATATATATACTTACTGGGATTTACATGTATTGGTGAATATATACTTACTGGGATTCACATGTATTGGTGAATATATACTTACTGGGATTCACATGTATTGGTGAATATATATACTTACTGGGATTTACATGTATTGGTGAATACATATACTTACTGGGATTTACATGTATTGGTGAATATATACTTACTGGGATTCACATGTATTGGTGAATATATATACTTACTGGGATTTACATGTATTGGTGAATACATATACTTACTGGGATTTACACGTATTGGTGAATACATATACTTATTGGGATTTACATGTATTGGTGAATACATATACTTATTGGGATTTACATGTATTGGTGAATACATATACTTATTGGGATTTACATATATTGGTGAATACATATACTTACTGGGATTTACATATATTGGTGAATACATATACTTACTGGGATTCACATGTATTGGTGAATATTTTTTAATTATGTATACTAATTAAATGTGTCACCTGAAAAAATAATATTTTCGACAGATTATAAAGTATGATAATTGCACATCAAAAAATAAATACTGAGAATAAATAGTAATGTCTGTTAACATTTTAAGGAAACACGGTTATCGCCCCTGATACCAGTGTGGAAATTTATGTCTGATATAAAATGTATAATAATGCCAATCAATACTTGGGGTAATGGCGAATGAATGTTTACTTAGCCAAAAAGTGTCTCATGATTTCTCTGATATAAAGAACATTGTGTGCCTGCTGTGTGGGCATGTACCTTTAACCCTTAGACTGCTATCTTATTTTTGTTGTTGTCTTCTGTTATTTTCTATTTTCCATTTTTATCATCAAAAACATGCTTTAACAGCACTTTAGAATAATTTGCAACATGCTTTGACAGCACTTCAGAATATTGAAAATGATTCTGAAGTGCTGTCAACACATGTTTTTATTGAGAAATAAGGCAAGATATAAAAACAACAGCAGACTATTGTTGTGAGTAGCAGTCAAAGGGTTAATATATAAGTGCTGCAGATTGATGTAGACAGGGCATAGAAGATAGCGTGATTATTATGCTAGCCATAGGGTAAATTGAATTGACAAGGTGATGAAGAAATATATCAGTCATCACAGTGCTTCTGTTCCAGTCCCTAGAGATAATCAAATTCAATTAGCTGTTTTTTTGCTGGCATTTTAAAGGCACCAGGTCTCAGATATACGTGAAAGTGATGAAACAGATTAACCCTTAGACCGCTATCATATTTTTGTTGTCGTCTGCTGTTTATTTTTTATAATTTTATCATCAAAAACATGCTTTGACAGCACTTTAGAATAATTTACAACATGCTTTGACAGCACTTCAGAATCATTTCCATTGGAAATGATTCTGAAGTGCTGTCAAACCATGTTTTTTATTGAGAAATAAGGCAAGATATGAAAGCAACAGCAGACGACAATTGTTGTGAGTAGCGGTCTAAGGCCCAAGAGACAGTCTAGTTCTTTTACAACATGCTTGGAAATGATTCTGAAGTGCTGTCAAACCATGTTTTTTATTGAGAAATAAGGCAAGATATGAAAGCAACAGCAGACGACAATTGTTGTGAGTAGCGGTCTAAGGGTTAATAAAGAAGAATTTCATTGTAGATTTGTATCCTATGTCTGAAAACAATTGTTGTGAGTAGCGGTCTAAGGGTTAATAAAGAAGAATTTCATTGTAGATTTGTATCCTATGTCTGAAAATAATTGTACATGTATCTATGATTTAGTCGCCTGAAAAAAATGGATTTTGGAATAAAATGTTTAGAAATGTTCACACAAACAACAGCTAAGAGTTAATTAACCCTATTGCATTGGCAATACATTTTTGGGTGCATGAACAAATTGAAATATTTTATTTCCAATTTTTCTTATTTCTCAATGAAAGTATATGTTGTGACCACTCATTTGAACCGTCTCAAATGGTGGTAACAATATATACTTAGAAATACAATTTTCCATCAGTCTGGTATCCTCCGCATGTATGGTGCTACCCATTTCACTTTTAAATAGACAACATGGACTGTTCCATACACATTTTGAACAATTCCAGTAATCCATACATTGGCATACATGTTTCAAAATGTCAAACTATAATGTCAAACACTGCAGATCCTGATGAGACGGCTCATTATGAGCCGGCTCATCTGCATCTACAATGTTTACAAATATTGGCTTATGGCCCACGGGGTTGAATGGATGAAGAATCATATAGGAGCCATCAAGTTTCTCTTGGCAAAGCCACTGTCATTTTGTAGTGGCCACGTTTATATGGGCGATATTGTAGTGGGTTTATGGGGGATATTGTGTACTAATATTTAGATAATAATTCATCAATGCCAAACGTTTGTTTGCTTCCTGGTAATTGAATCTAGCTGTATTGCTGACCTGGGCTGATAACACGTGTTCGCATATTTCTTCATTGGACGATTTGAGGGCACGCATTATCTCAATGGTGAATACATACTTACTGGAATTCATACCTATTGGTGAATCCGTACTAACTGGAATTTATACCTAACATATACTTACTGATTACACTTACTGTTACTGAATATACACATTACTACTGAATACATATACTTACTGGGATTCACATACTTACTGGGATTCACATGTATTGATGAATACATATACTTACTGGGATTCACATGTATTGATGAATACATATACTTACTGGGATTTTCATGTATACATTGGTGTAATTACAATACTACTTACTGGGATTACATGTTGGTGATAGTCATATACTTACTGGGATTCACATGTATTGGTGAATCATATACTTACTGGGATTCACATGTATTGATGAATACATATACTTACTGGGATTTTCATGTATACATTGGTGAATACATATACTTACTGGGATTCACATGTATTGGTGAATACATATACTTACTGGGATTCACATGTATTGGTGAATACATATACTTACTGGGATTTACATGTATTGGTGAATACAATATACTTACTGGGGATTACAATGTATTGATGAATAAATCTTACTTTACTGGGATTCATGTATTGGTGAATACTATACTACGGGTTCACATGTATTGGTGAATTACATATATTACTGGGATTTACATGTATTGATGACTATATATACTTACTGGGATTCACATGTATTGGGATTTACATGTATACATATACTTACTGGGATTCACATGTATTGGTGAATATATATACTTACTGGGATTTACATGTATTGGTGAATACATATACTTACTGGGATTTACATGTATTGGTGAATATATATAGTTACTGGGATTCACATGTATTGGTGAATATATATACTTACTGGGATTTACATGTATTGGTGAATATATATACTTACTGGGATTTACATGTATTGGTGAGTACATATACTTACTGGGATTCACATGTATTGGTGAATATATATACTTACTGGGATTCACATGTATTGGTGAATATATATACTACTGGGATTTACATGTATTGGTGAATACATACTTACTGGATCACATGTATTGGTGAATATATACTTACTAGGACAACATGTATTGGTGAATACATATACTTACTGGGATTCACATGTATTGATGAATACATATACTTACTGGGATTTACATGTATACATTGGTGAATACATGTATTGATGAATACATATACTTACTGGGATTCATATGTATTGATGAATACATATACATATTGGGATTCACATGTATTGATGAATACATATACATATTGGGATTCACATGTATTGATGAATACATATACATATTGGGATTCACATCTATTGATGAAGACATATACGTATTGGGATTCACATGTATTGATTAATACATATGCTTTCTGGGATTCACATGCACATGTATTGATGAATACATATACTTACTGGGATTCACATGTATTGATGCATATACTTATTGGGATTCACATGCACATGTATTGGTGAATACATATACGTATTGGGATTCACATGTATTTATGCATATACTTTCTGGGATTCACATGCACATGTATTGATGAATACATATACTTACTGGGATTCACATGTATTGATGAATACATATACTTACTGGGATTCACATGTATTGATGAATACATATTCGTATTGGGATTCACATGTATTGATGCATACATATACTTTCTGGGATTCACATGTACATGTATTGATGAATACATATACTTACTGGGATTCACATGTATTAGTTTAAACAATATTTTATTTCATATATAGCAGGTTACATATATACAAGACAAGTGATAAAAGGATTAGAAAACAAGCTTCGTAAAAGCTTATGTGAATTCTTCTCCTTAATTCACATGTATTGATGAATACATATACGTATTGGGATTCACATGTATTGATGCATACATATACTTTCTGGGATTCACATGCACATGTATTGATGAATACATATACTTACTGGGATTCACATGTATTGATGAATACATACTTACTGCGAGGGATGGGTTGATCCGTAGGTTGGGGATTCAAAATACTTTCATAGTATTTCCATCCCACTGGTCTGTTGGATGAGACTTTAAACTATGGTCCTGTCTCTATAATGCCAATTAAAAGTTCCAGTAATGTTAATTGAATGCTGACTTAAAAAAATTAAAATAAAAGAATTGATGAACAAAAAATATTTCAAACGGGGATGTGGGAGTCAAGGTTTAACCCTTACAATGCTGACTTACATCTACGTGCCCACTCAGTAGGCACACAATGCTGACTTAAATCTACGTGCCCACTCAGTAGGCACACAATGCTGACTTAAATCTACGTGCCCACTCAGTAGGCACACAATGCTGACTTAAATCTTTAGGAGCGCCGTGGCGTAATGGTTAGTGTGTCGGACTACTGATCCAAGGGTCGTGGGTTCGAGCCTGACTAGCGGCGTGCGTTGTGTCCTTGAGCAAGACACTTTATCCACACTGCTCCAGTTCACCCAGCTGTAAATGGGTACCGATAATTCGTAGTTGCTCTGTAAATACGAATTACCGTCTTCTCTCAAAAAGTCTCTACCTCCGTTCATTCTCCCATTCTTGGGAGACGGCATGCAAGGTCCTAGAGCCAGTGCCGCCGTTAAATATAAGCAAAAAAAAAAATAAAAAAATTAAAAAAAAGACTTAAATCTACGTGCCCACTCAGTAGGCACACAATGCTGACTTAATATCAGACACCATCCGAGACATTTTCTGGCAAAATAAACATTTGTTCACTATTACTCCACGTATTGATTGGCATTATTATACATTTTATATCAGACGTAAATTTCCACACTCAGATATCAGGGGCGATAACGTGTTTCGAGATATTACTATTTATTCTCTGTATTTATTTTTTGATGTGCAATGATCATACTTTAAAATCTGTCGAAAATATTATTTTTTCATGTGACACATTTAATTAGTATAAATCATTTTAAAATATCATGCCTCATTTGCATATGAAAATAGCCTGATTCCACTGCGCAGAGTCACTATCAGTAAACTAAATATTTCTAAATGATTATATCTGGATAGCGGGCACTTGTAATTTTTAGAACTACCGTAGTGGAATAGTGACACAATTATACACTTAGATATTTAATTCCAATAAAGAATATTCTGTGCCTACTGAGAGGAAATGTACCTTTAAATTTTCTCGTCTGCTGTTTATTTTTTATTTCAATTTTTCTCAACAAAATAGTGATCTGGCAGCCCTTTAGAATCATGGAAATGATTCTAAAGTGCTGCAAACCATGTTTTTCTTGAGAAAAAGAAAAAATATATTAAACAACAGCATGCAGACAACAATTTTCGTTTCCTGTTTTTAGCCAGGTTTTTTGAAAAAAAATCCAGGCTATTCGATTGGCGAAAGCCGGGCGGGCGGCGGCGGGCGGGCGGCGGGCGGCATCCACAATCAATGTTAAGTTTTCCTGTTTGAGTCCATTTCTTTGTTACTGTACCACCTAGGACCACCAAACTTTCACAGCTTCATAATCAAGGGGTGCCCACCACATATCACTATCCAACATGTTACTTTTTTTTTAACTTCACCCATTTTTTCCGCGCAATCGACTTAGCCATTTTCAATGTTAAGTTTTCGCGTTTACAATGTTAAGTTTTTGTGTTTAAGTCCATTTCTTTGGTACTGTACCAACTAGGACCACCAAACTTTCACATCTTCATAACCAAGGGGTGCCTACCACATACAACTATCCAACATGTGACCATTTTTTTACCTTCACCTATTATTTCTATGTAATTGACTTAGCCATTTTCAACGTTAACTTTTTAACGTACATCTGGTTAAAGTTTTTTGGTTAAAACATTTTTGTTATACTACCGGTATATCTCTGCAACTGCTTCACCCATTACCTTGAAACTTCACATGGGTGTTTATCATCATCCATATTTTCATTCTAACCCCCAACCGTGCGGCCCCTGAGCCCAATGTCAAGGTCAAATTACTTTGAATTGTTTTGTTTGTTTTTTCATGTACTATATCTCTGCAACTGCTTCACCCAATACCTTGATACTTCACATGGGTGTTTATCATCATTGTCGCACCCGCTTGCGGAAAGCGCGATATCGTCGGCATTTTGGCATACGTCCGTCCTTCCGTCCTTCCGTCCGTGTGTCCGGTTAAAGTTTTTTCGTTAAAGTTTTTCCATCTACTATATCTGGTTTTTAGCTCACCTGAGCAAAGCTCATGTGAGCTATTGTTATGGCAAAGTGTCCGTCGTCCGTCGTCCGTCGTCCGTCGTCCGTCCGTGAACATTTTCAATCATCTTCTTCTCCCGAACTGCTGAGCCGATATTGGTCAAACTTCACAGGGATGATATATGGGTGATGCCATTTCAGATTTGTTAAAATGGAGGTCATCGACAATCCAAGATGGCCGCCATGGAAAAGTAGGTCAAATTCTTAAAAAATCTTCTTCTCACGAACCGCCAGGCCGATTTCGACGATACTTGGTATGAATGATCGATAGTTAGCGCTGTTTCAGATTTGTTCATATGGTGGCCCGTGGGTCAAAAATGGGCGTCGCCCAAGGGGTCAAATAGGGGTCAAATTTTATTTTTAACCGAATATAGTCATGTAATATATCAAATCAAAGGTATCGACTAGACAATCACTCTGGAACATTTTTTGTCTAAATCATATGATTACGTCATCCAAGATGGCCACCGATAGTTAAAATGGTCATTCTTTTACTAAAGATTTCAAACGTCTTCTTCTTGTAAACTGCTTGGCCGATATTGGCCAAACTTAACTGTAATGGTCTGTGGTTGAAGCCTGTTCATTTTTGTTAAAATGGAGGTCATCACCAAATCCAAGATGGCCGCCGTTGAGAAGTAGGTCAAATTCTTAAAAAATCTTCTTCTCACGAACCGCCAGGCCGATTTCGACGATACTGGGTATGAATGATCGATAAGTAGCGCTGTTTCAGATTTGTTCATATGGTGGCCCCTGGGTCAAAAATGGGCGTGGCCCGAGGGGTCAACTAGGGGTCAAATTATATTTTTGCCCAAATATGGTCATATAATATATCAAATCGAAGGTATTGACTAGTTGATCACTCTGGACCATTTTTTGTCTAAATCAGATGATTTTGTCATCCAAGATGGCCACCGAAAGGTAATAAAGTTGTTCTTTTACTAAAGATTTCAAACGTATTCTTCTTGTGAACTGCTTGGCCGATATTGGCCAAACTTAACTGTAATGGTCTGTGGGTGAAGCCTGTCCATTTTTGTTAAAATGGAGTTCATCACCAAATCCAAGATGTCCGCCGTTGAAAAGTAGGTCAAATTGTCAAAAAATCTTCTTCTCACAAACCTCCAGGCCGATTTCGACGAAACTTGGTGTGAATGATTGATAGTTAACGCTGTTTCAGATTTGTTCATATGGTGGCCCCTGGGTCAAAAATGGGCGTTGGCCCGAGGGTCAACTAGGGGTCAAATTATATTTTTGCCCGAATATGGTTATATAATATATCAAATCGAAGGTATCGACTAGTCTATCACTCTGGATCATTTTTTGTCTAAATCAGATGATTTTGTCATCCAAGATGGCCACCGAAAGGTAAAAAAGTTGTTCTTTTACTAAAGATTTCAAACGTATTCTTCTTGTGAACTGCTTGGCTGATATTGGCCAAACTTAACTGTAATGGTCTGTGGGTGAAGCCTGTCCATTTTTAGCTCACCTGAGCGAAGCTCATGTGAGCTATTGTTACCGCAATGTGTCCGTCGTCCGTCGTCGTCCGTTGTCGTCGTCGTCCGTGAACATTTTCAAACGTCTTCTCCTCGGTAACCATTGGGCCTATGGTCACCAAACTTCATGGTCATGGTCCTTAGGTAGGGGGATTACAAAATTGTTAAAATGACGTCATTACGTAATCCAAGATGGCCGCCGTCTAAAAATAGCACAAATTCTTAAAAAATCTTCTTCTCAAGAACCGCCAACCGGATTTCGACAAAACTTGGAAGGAATGATCGATGTACATTGCTCTTTCAAAGTTGTTAAAATGGTGACCCTGGGGTTAAAAATGGGCGTGGCCCGTGGGGTCAAATTGGGGTCAAATTTTATTTTTGACTGAATATGGTCATTTCATATATCAAATTGAAGGTATCAATGAGGTGATCACTCTGGTGCATTTTTTGTCGAAATCGGATTGTTATGTCATCCAAGATGGCCGCCGAAAGGTCAAAAGGTCGTTCTTTTATTAGAGATTTCAAAATTCTTCTTCACATGAACCAGTTGGCCCATGGTAGCCAAACTTAAAGGTTATGGTCCATGGGTAAAGCCTTTTCAGATTTGTTAAAATAGAGGTCATCGATAATCCAAGATGGCCGCCGTCTAAAAATAGCATAAATTCTTAAAAAATCTTCTTCTCATGAACCGCTTGCCGGATTTCGACGAAACTTGGTAGGAATGATCGATGTACATTGCTCTTTCAAAGTTGTTAAAATGGTGACCCCGGGGTCAAAAATGGGCGTGGCCCGTGGGGTCAAATTGGGGTCAAATTTTATTTTTGACCGAATATGGTCATGTCATATATTAAATTGAAGGTATCAATGAGGCGATCACTCTGGTGCATTTTCTGTCGAAATCGGATTGTTATGTCATCCAAGATGGCCGCCGAAAGGTCAAAAGGTCGTTCTTTTATTAGAGATTTCAAAATTCTTCTTCACATGAACCGCTTGGCCCATGGTAGCCAAACTTAAAAGTTATGGTCCATGGGTGAACCCTTTTCAGATTTGTTAAAATGGAGGTCATCGCTAATCCAAGATGGCTGCCGTCTAAAAATAGCATAAATTCTTCAAAAATCTTCTTCTCATGAACCACTAGCCGGATTTCGACGAAACTTGGTAGGAATGATCGATGTACAATGCTCTTTCAAAGTTGTTAAAATGGTGACCCTGGGGTCAAAAATGAGCGTGGCCCGTGGGGTCAAATTTTATTTTTGACCGAATATGGTCATGTTATATATCAAATCGAAGGTATCAATGAGGCGATCACTCTGGTACATTTTTTTGTCCAAATCAGATTGTTATGTCATCCAAGATGGCCGCCGAAATGTCAAAAGGTCGTTCTTTTATTAGAGATTTCAAAATTCTTCTTCACATGAACCGCTTGGCCCATGGTAGCCAAACTTAAAAGTTATGGTCCATGGGTGAAGCCTTTTCAGATTTGTTAAAATGGAGGTCATCGCTAATCCAAGATGGCCGCCGTCTAAAAATAGCATAAATTCTTAAAAATCTTCTTCTCATGAACCGCTAGCCGGATTTCGACGAAACTTGGTAGGAATAATCGATGTACATTGCTCTTTCAAAGTTGTGAAAATGGTGACCCCGGGGTCAAAAATGGGCGTGGCCCGTGGTGTCAAATGTGTCAAATTTTATTTTTGACTGAATATGGTCAGTCATATATCAAATTGAAGGTATCAATGAGGCGATCACTCTGGTGCAATATTTGTCGAATCGATGATTATGTCATCCATGATGGCCACCAAAAGGTCCATTTATTCAAGATTTTTAACGTCTTTTTCTCAGGAACCACATGGCCGATGCTGGGTGAAGCATTTTCAGATTTTGTAAAATGAGAGTCATCGCTTAATCCAAGATGACCGCCATCTAAAAATAGCACAATTTTTTTAAAACACATAAACTCAATGTCACATTCTCCTCTGGTGTTCATGGAGTCAGGTGAGCGAATTAGGGCCATCATGGCCCTCTTGTTGTTAAAATGGAGGTCATCACCAAATCCGTTGAAAAGTAGGTCAAATTGTCAAAAAAATCTTCTCACAAACCGCCAGGCCGATTTCGACGAAACTTTGTATGAATGATGGATAGTTAACGCTGATTCAGATTTGTTCATATGGTGGCCTCTGGGTCAAAAATGGTCATGGCCCGAGGGGTCAAATAGGGATCAAATTTTATTTTTGACCGAATATGGTCATTTTATATATCAAATCGAAGGTATAGCAGTAAATTACATGCACATTCGCAATATATGTTAGATCAGAAGGTACCAACAAATTCTGTGGAACATTTGAAGTTGTAAGTGAAGAGTCTTTGTGAAATCAAGATGACCACTATGGAGGCTTTTAGGTGAGCGATACAGGCCCATTTGGGCCTCTTGTTTTTAGTGCCCATGCCTCGCCCCAAGGCGCGACATGCAGGCCACGGCCATCTAGTCTACAAAAAGTGGGTATAATTATGTTATCCAAGTGTCTATGCGTGGAAAAAACCTGGCCTTCGTGGCTTTGCCTCGTTTCTTTTCTTGTCTTAGGGTTAAACCCATTTACTTTCACTTTAGAGGAGTTGTTCTCCGACAAAGGTTAGTAACCGAACTTGCACCAGAATCGGAAAAGGAATTGTATTTTGTAAAACGCCTCCCTCGAGACACAATCATGACACCGAGACATTGCTTGAACAAATAGGAACACATTTGCTTTGCAGCTAAACAGATTGTTCCGTCAAACACGTTTGAGTTTAGATTGTGGTGGATGAGTGCTGTTCTTACTCCATGAATTGTAGTGTTCAGTAGCCTATTTCATCAATATTGCAAAGTATACTTTCCTAGCAAAGTATACTTTGAGGGATAAATTTTCAATTTTAAGATAAATGTATTAATGTTTATTATACTGAATTTATTACATTATCACAGCCATTTTGGCTGTGATAATGTAATACATTCAGTACAATAATTCTGCATAGTTTTAATCATCATATATGCAATCGTTAGTTCTATATGAAATAATGCATTTCAGAAAAATCAATGATTACTCCTTCAAAGTATACTTTGAGGGAGAAATTTTCAATTTTAGGATAAATTTATTAATTTTTAGCCAGGTTTTTTGAAAAAAAATCCAGGCTATTGGATTGGTGAAAGCCGGGCGGGCGGGCGGGGGGCGGGCGGGCGGGCGGGCGGCGTCCACAATCAATGTTAAGTTTTCGTGTTTGAGTCCATTTCTTTGTTACTGTACCACCTAGGACCACCAAACTTTCACAGCTTCATAATCAAGGGGTGCCCACCACATATCACTATCCAACATGTTACTTTTTTAGCCAGGTTTTTTTAAAAAAAATCCAGGCTATTGGATTGGCGAAAGCCGCCGGGCGGCGCGGCGGGCGGCGGCGGGCGGCGGGCGGCGGGCGGGCGGGCGGGCGGCGGGCGGCGGTGGGCGGTGGGCGGCGGGCGGCAGGCGGCGTCCACAATCAATGTTAAGTTTTCGTGTTTGAGTCCATTTCTTTGTTACTGTACCACCTAGGACCACCAAACTTTCACAGCTTCATAATCAAGGGGTGCCCACCACATATCACTATCCAACATGTTACTTTTTTTTTAACTTCACCCATTTTTTCCGCGTAATCGACTTAGCCATTTTCAATGTTAAGTTTTCGCGTTTACAATGTTACGTTTTCGTGTTTAAGTCCATTTCTTTGGTACTGTACCACCTAGGACCACCAAACTTTCACAGCTTCATAATCAAGGGGTACCCACCACATATCACTATCCAACATGTTACTTTTTTTTTTAAATTTTTTTTTTAACTTCACCCATTTTTTTCCGCGCAGTCGACTTAGCCATTATTTCATTGTTAAGTTTTCGCGTTTACAATGTTAAGTTTTCGTGTTTAAGTCCATTTCTTTGGTACTGTACCACCTAGGACCACCATACGTTCACAGCTTCATAACCAAGGGGTGCCTACCACATACAACTATCCAACATGTGACCATTTTTTTACCTTCACCTATTATTTCTACGTAATTGACTTAGCCATTTTCAACGTTAACTTTTTAACGTACGTCTGGTTAGAGTTTTTTGGTTAAAACTTTTTCGTTATACTATATCTCTGCAACTGCTTCGCCCATTACCTTGAAACTTCACATGGGTGTTTATCCTCATCCATATTTTCATTCTAACCCCCAACCGTGCGGCCCCTGTGCCCAATGTCAAGGTCAAATTACTTTGAATTTTTTTGTTAAAGTTTTTTCGTGTACTATATCTCTGCAACTGCTTCATCCAATACCTTGATACTTCACATGGGTGTTTATCATCATTGTCGCACCTGCTTGCGGAAAGCGCGATCCTGTGCCCAATGTCAAGGTCAAATTACTTTGAACTTTTTTTTTAAGTTTTTTCGTGTACTATATCTCTGCAACTGCTTCACCCAATACCTTGATACTTCACATGGGTGCTTATCATCATTGTCACACCTGCTTGCGGAAAGCGCGATCCTGTGCCCAATGTCAAGGTCAAATTACTTTGAATTTTTTTGTTAAAGTTTTTTTCGTGTACTATATCTCTGCAACTGCTTCACCCAATACCTTGATACTTCACATGGGTGTTTATCATCATTGTTGCACCTGCTTGCGGAAAGCGCGATCCTGTGCCCAATGTCAAGTTCAAATTACTTTGAATTTTTTTTGTTAAAGTTTTTTCGTGTACTATATCTCTGCAACTGCTTCACCCAATACCTTGATACTTCACATGGGTGTTTATCATCATTGTCACACCTGCTTGCGGAAAGCGTGATACGTCGCATTTTGCATACGTCCGTCCGTTCGTCCGTGTCGTTTTCCGTAGTGTCCGGTTAAAGTTTTTTGGTTAAAGTTTTTCCATCTACTATATCTATTTTTTTAGTGTCCATGCCTCGCCCCAAGGCGCGACATGCAGGCCACGGCCATCTAGTCTACAAAAAGTGGGTATAATTATGTTATCCAAGTGTCTATGCTTGGAAAAAACCTGGCCTTCGTGGCTTTGCCTCGTTTCTTGTTATTATACTGAATTTATTACATTATCACAGCCATTTTGGCTGTGATAATGTAATACATTCAGTACAATAATTCTGCATAGTTTCAATCATCAAATATACGCAATCATTAGTTCTATATGAAATAATGCATTTCAGAAAAATCAATGATTACTCCCTCAAAGTATACTTTGCTAGATAAGTATACTTTGCAATTTTGATGAAATCGGCTACTGAAATATGTTTTAACCCTTAGAACGCTACACACAACAATTGTCGTCTGCTGTTACTTATTTCTTGCCTTATATCGATCTCAATAAAAACATAAGGTCAAATTCTATTTTTTTAATACATGTACTTTCAATGTTAAGTTTTCGTGTTACGATCATTACTTGCAACACCTTATCAGCTACAGTCATCAAACTTTATACATACCTTTACTATGATATGTAGATGAATATACGACTATTAAATTTTTTTTCTCCGGGCCCCAGGTTGAAGGTCAAGGCGGAAGAAGGCGAGACATTTGATTCCGCGGAATTCTTGTCATTTAGTAGCAATCTATTTAATAAGTGCGGTCACGCTGATGTGTAAACAGTAGTGTGATTCTATTTGACAAAATTACAATTTTGAAATACCCAATTGCTTCAGAAATGATGGACTGACAATGCTCAATTACGAATTCCTGGCGTATATTGTTACCTTTGGTACTTTTGTTACTCCTGAAATTAGGGTAATGGATATTTTTGAAATGGTCATTTTCTTTGTGTCACACGTCCGACTATTCCACCTGTGGGTTTGAGTACAGACCTGTATAGACATGTTTTGCCCGACGTGTTATAATATTGCGCCAGTTCATGAGGTAATCAGGCTTATCACGTGAGATTTTCGACGAAGATAAATCTGATAATAGTGTACATTTTCTGTAAACGATATCGAATGTTGACGAATATTAAATTAGTAATTATTACGCATTTGCTCTGAAAATGTTATCAACTTTCCGATATATTTGCAGAAAAGAGTCAAATCATTCTCGGCGAAAATCTCAGTTATATAATAAAGTTGATTATCTCATGCCCTGGCTCAATTATGACGTAGCGAAACAAGGCCAGTTGTCACGTACACATTTGTGTACATGCGCCGGGGGCGTGGGCAGTACACGTGCTGTAACAATTTAGTTAATCTGGGTCGAGTTAATCTGCGCGACTGATACGCGATCTCCGATTGGTCAGCCTTTACACCTAATTAATATTCCACCAATGGTGAGCGTGAACGCATGCCGGAAAAATGAAATCGAGCACATAACAATTAGCACTGCTTTGTTACTGGGACCAATAATTGATCTTATTCCCAGTTTGCTCGGATTAATTTACGAAATGTGCAAACGTGATCAGCTGCACATTCACATCGGTGAGATAAAAGGAGGCTATGCGTCCATAAATATATTTTTTTTCGTCCATTTTGGGTCTACCGTATTTACCCTATGTATTGGGACACCCTTAATATTGGGACACCCCCGTTAATTATTTTTTAGGAAACAAGTTTTGGGACATATCACAATTTTAAAAAAAAATCAATAATTTCTGCACCTTAAGTATTGGGACATCTCTTTTTTTTTTAAATACTTTTAAACACAGTCAGGGATTCCGCCACTCCAATTTTTTTAATTTTTTTTTCACCGGCTACTGGTCATGCCGACTATTGGCACGTCTCGCTATAAACAGAGGCCGTCGCTGATTAACTAATATAACACAGTGCTGACGGTAAATCTGAGCTCTGTTGATTAAATAGATTACCAATAAACCGTATACATCGACAATGCCGCCTGTCAATGCCGGAATGTGATTTATTTGCGAAAATTATTTTGATTCACTCGGAAATACTCCTAATACATCGCCCCGCCCTCTCATCAATATTCACGAGGTAAGTTTAAAGTACGGACATGTAGCCGGTCACGGCATGCTCTTCATGCTATTATATCCAGACACTACCGAGGGATGGCGTTTCGATCTGGACAACTGGGTGGAAAGTATAGTACAGTGCGACCCCGTTAGTACACGGAAGTCCGGCGACATACAACCTTCCGTGTTGCTTATCCGAACCGTGCTATATCCATTCTCGCCCAAGACGCATCATAATGTCAACAAAAAATACATGTACACTGTACACTGTGACTGCGAATGAACGACGTCGCCAATGCCTATAATATGCCATAAGTTTTCACTGTTATCTTCGCATGTAATAAATATATTGAATCCAAGAATTGTTAACGTCATGTTTTATTTATTCATCATGTTCATGTAGAATGTAGATCTACGCAGGTCCGTGCAATCCATTATTGTAAACGTGTGTAGAAAAAAGTGTAGTAAACACGTGTAGCCATCATCATTCGATGACGCAATGACCCAATGACCAGCTGCAACGTCACGTGACAAGCTTGTGCGTTGCAAACTGTGTTTACTCATATGGTGAGCACAGGTGGAAGACTCGGACCTATGACACCAAAATAAATGCCTATTAAAAAAATCCCATTATCCCACCCACCTGGTATCGTACTGTACATGACGTTAATAATAGAACGAGATCAAGTGGGTGGGGTAATGGATATTTTTGTAATGGTCATTTTCTGTGTGTCACACGTCCGACTATTCCACCTGTGGGTTTGAGTATGCACAGAGTTTTAACCCTTTCAACACCACAGACCTGTATAGACATGTTTTGCCCGACGTGTTATAATTTTGCACCAGTTCATGAGGTAATCAGGCTTATCACGTGAGATTTTCGACGAAGATGAATCT
Organism: Conchocele bisecta; assembly: GCA_029237695.1. Taxonomy (NCBI): domain Eukaryota; kingdom Metazoa; phylum Mollusca; class Bivalvia; order Lucinida; family Thyasiridae; genus Conchocele; species Conchocele bisecta. The sequence goes on from CM055274.1 coordinate 46,577,576, forward strand.
GATAATAGTGTACATTTTCTGTAAACGATATCGAATGTTGACGAATATTAAATTAGTAATTATTACGCATTTGCTCTGAAAATGTTATCAACTTTCCGATATATTTGCAGAAAAAAGTCGAATCATTCTCGGCGAAAATCTCGGTTATATAATAAAGTTGATTATCTCATTCACTGGCTCAATTATGATGTAGCGAAACAAGGCCAGTTGTCACGTACACATGTGTGTACATGCGGCGGGGGCGTGGGCAGTTCTGTAACAATTTAGTTAATCTGGGTTGAGTTAATCTGCGCCACTGATACGCGATCTCCGATTGGTCAGCCTTTTACACCTAATTAATATTCCACCAATGGTGAGCGCGAACGCATGCCGGAAAAATTAAATCGAGCACATAACAATTAGCACTGCTTTCTTACTGGGACCAATAATTGATGTTATTCCCAGTTTGCTCGGATTAATTTACGAAATGTGCAAACGTGATCAGCTGCACATTCACATCGGTGAGATAAAAGGAGGCTATGCGTCCATAAAAAAAATAAAAAAATCATCCATTTTGGGTCTAATTTGGGAAATAATCGCAAATTTAACACGATTTCTGACAATAGTCGTGTTACAAATTTAACACGATTTTGATATACAAATAGGCAAACAATTCGGGAGCCAAGGCACAACCGTGTACTAACCAACTTGCCATTTTTGGTGAATATATATCAAAATTTCCATCAGTTAAGGTGATTAATTTGAGGGAAATTTTAACTGGAAACTTGATTATCTCATGCACTGAATTGTGACGTAGCGAAACAATGGCACTTGTGACGTACACCATTTTGGGAAGGATTGAACAACGTGTTTGTTGGATTTAAGAATGCAGAATATCAAAAGTGTGTGTTCTTCCAAATATGTGTACACACTCCAAATGGATTCACACAATGATGAAAAATGGTTGTCCCAAAACTTAATACGAAAAAATTATGGAATTTTACGCTGATTTGAGGTAAGTCCCAAATCTTAATCTCCCAAAAATAATTATTTTCGTAAAAAATAGAGGTGTCCCAATACTTCCGGTGTCCCAATACATACGGTAAATACGGTAATCAGAATTTATTGGGTTAAAATTTAACACTCAAGACCCAGCGAGACTTGTATCTTCAATATTTAACCCTTTTACCCCTAAGTAACTGGAATGGATTTTGATATGTTTATTTTGCAACCAATTGAATCATCACAAAATGATTTCCAGACAAGTCCATTTATGAAAACGGGGTGTTTTTGTTCTCAAAGATATGAAAATTACTTGGAAAAAGTGCAGATCCTGATGTCGGACGGCTCGTCACGAGCCGGCTCATCTGGATCTACACTATTTGCCAATACCACTATACAGACATGTGCATGTGGTACTGAAGGGTTAATATTGCTGGGTCCTGAATGTTTTTAAGACCCTTAGCCTATTACAAGCTGACGCTACAGATTTTTTTGCATCGAGACGGTTCCAATGAGTCAAGCATATACTTTTGTAAGAAAAGTAGCAAAAAATATTTCAATTGATTCATACACGATTTAGGTGTATTCAGCTTTAATGGGTTAAACGTGATCACAGATGTTTTACTTACATTTGAACTTGATCAATAAAAAAAGCAATACAGTATAATCATGATAATATGTCATCGGATTCTCCGCCATATGTCGCCGCATACCGTGATGTCATAATCTATATTAAATTGACATCTGGGCCCGGTTGTTCAAAACACCAGTTTAGCTTAACGGACTGTTAAATCCTTAACGGACTGTTAAATCCTTAACTGAATGGTTAAAATCTCTGTTGAAACAGAGATTTTAATCATTCAGTTAAGGATTTAACAGTCTGTTAAGCTAACGGATGTTTTGAGCAACCGGGCCCTGGCTGACAAATGTAACATCAGAGCTCCAGATAAGCTGCGTATTTGCTTAGATACCCAATTAAAATTGCCAAAAACCCAATTGAAATCAGAAGTAGCGAGTATCGAAAAGCAGTAAAAAAATTGTGGTACCTTTATCATGCTACAGAAAACAATAAACAAACCACAAATATAGCATATTTTTCTTATTTTCCATGAAAACACATCTTGGTATTTCATGTCTCCAAGGAGACAATTCTAATGAAATGCCAAGACATTTTTTTATTTCGAAGCACATTATTCAATAATTGCTGTCTGTTGATGTGTAAACAGTAGTGTGATTTTATTTTACCCAATTCAAATTTTGAAATACCCAATTGCTTCAGAAATGATGGAGTGACAATACTCAATTAGTAATTCCTTTTCTGGAGCCTGTAACATGTGTACAGTAATGTCTGTATTTTTTATCCGAGTTTACACATGGCATTCTGGTTCGACCCACGTTTTGCTCACGTTTGCCAGAAGTCCAGTTCTTGTGGTATCTGTGTTTCCCTGGTTTTTGTTTATCCCACCACCGATAGCGTTAGTCCATGTACCTACGTGCGTGCGTTAGTAACACTTTTCATTTTTCAATAACTTATGAACTTCTTCACCGATTTTGATAATATTTGGCCACAATTTGTGTCATGGGATGATGCTTTGTTTCGCATACAACCCACGATCGACCACCCAAAGTCAAGGTCACTGAGGACTTATGTTCACCTTGTTTGTAAGGGAAAAATGTTAAAAGTTTGTTGTTTTTTTTATTAAGGCTGCCAGCGAGGGGATTAGCTTAGTGATAACGATGCCCTTGTCTTCACTGCGCATATGCAGCATTTTATCCCGTCAACACAGTGCGTATGTGCCGTGAAACATTTTTGATTTCCGGTCAATACTATTTTTGCATTTTACAGCCATTTGTAGGTGTTGACGGGATAAATAGAATAGTAGGTTAGTGCCGTGAATGGGAAAAAATATCTGGCGCGGCACGGAAACGGGATGTGCTCGGCATAGCCTCGCCCATCCTGTTTCCTGAGCCTTGCCAGATATTTTTTCCCATTCACGGCACTAACCTACTATTCTCTATTTATCAGAAACATTTAACTGTGAGAGTGCGCTGCTACAGTGGTCACAAATCCCATAAGCCCCATTTTTCCACAGGTTGAAGTAACGGACCGAGGTCTATAAATACGTTAAATATGCCTAAAAGCATCAATAAATGAAGAAGAAAAAAAGCAAATTTTTTTTTACCCCCTCCATATAATTCAGTATATACTGAATTATATGGAGGGGGTAAAAACAAAATTAGCTTTTTTTTTCTTCATTTATTGATGCTTTTAGGCATATTTAATGTATTTATAGACCTCGGTCCGTTACTTCAATCTGTGCATTTTTCCAGTCACGGCAACAATATGACCATGCTGGACGTAAAACCGAAATCAATCTGTTTGTTTAACTCTTTGCATGCTGGGAAATTTGTGAGCTATAAATAGTTCAAAAATAGCAGATGACAATTCATTATATTTTCTTTTATTTCTCCTTATAAATGTGGTGAATATGTCTTGGAATTTCGTATTCTAATGAAATTTCAAGACATATTTACAGAGAGAAATAAAACATATTCCTAATTCGTTTGGCGGATATTTTCACCGCTGGCGCTAGCATGCAAAGAGATAAGGATTGGTTGACCTAGCTGAATCATCCTTGTCACAGAACTTTTAATATCATGTTTAGGCCGTAAGAAAAGAAACATTTGGTTCTCAGACTCCCCAATATTGGCAAAACATATAGTTCCCACTCTGTCTGTTGGTTTGGAGATGTTCCACTGTAAATGAGAGATGTTAGCACTTCGTGACTCATTCTAGTATTTTGCAATCGTGAAAAGTCATTGTAATACATAACAGCGAATGGAAGTTAAACATCCATATTTTCCCAAGTGGCTTAGAGAGGTTCCATTGTACTAAATGTCTGTTACCGTGAATCAGATTCGCTTGAAATTTCTTTCGTTCGGCTCATATTTAAGGGTGGGAATTGGCTCGAACACCTTCCATACCCGGTATGAAATTTCTTACGTCATCATCCATATTTATACCCCCCGCAACGACTTGTGGGGGGGGTGGGGGCTATACTGGAGTCAGGTTGTCGGAGCTTACAAATAGATACATATGTGGCTAGGAGAACAATAGGTTATGTAATATTCTATTGTTCCGTGATTTTATGTGGTTAAAAATGAGTTTATGTGGCTACAGAACAATAGGGATGAAGAAAGGAAAAGGTTAGGGTTAGCCACATAAGTATCCATTTGTAGGAACGTCCGTCCATCCGTCCGTGGGTCCGTGTGTGCATCCGTCACTAAACTTAACATCTATTTCCTTCATCGAAAATGCTTAATATTTCACTGGGCCCACGTACGCGGGGGTTATTCCGTAAGCCTCGCTTACTGACAAATCTAGTTTCATTCTATAGCCCATCCCTGTGCCCAGATGGCATAGAAAATTGTGTTTGAAGGGTACATCCTCCATCCGTGCTACTCAGATTTCTTGTTCTACTGTTTATACTGTCATAGACTTTGATAAACAGGGGAGGTAATTTGGTACTGCTCTCTGGTTTCAAAATTTTCTGATGTTTTTTCCAAATTTTCTTATTTTTCAACGAAAGTATCTATTGTCACCACTCATTTGAACCGTCTCGTCGAGACGGTTAAATTAGTGGTAACAACATATACTTTCAGCGATAAATAAGAAAAAATCCATGTTTTGCCTTTTGTATAATGGCGTATCCCCGAGATAATGGGTGAAATAAAATGACTGAGATGCCAATAACTTTATGAAAGTCCTTAGTTATGGGAGTGGAGCATATGTTGCATTTCCTGTCTATATTTACATTTTAGATGATTATAATATGTAGCTGTGACTGGAGGAATGGGTCTTACGGCTGTGATTGGAGAAGTACGGTTTATCATATTTATTCTACTGTAGCTGCATGCCTCACTTTTTTTTCTGTAAAAAAATGTATTATTTTCACGTACAAAAGCAATTTGAAACAAATTGTCAAAGTATCATAAGTTTCAATTAAATTTTGTCGTCTGCTGCTTATTTTTTATTTTCCATTTTGCTCATCAAAAACATGCTTTGTAAACACTTTAGAATCATTTCCAATGGAAATGATGATTATAAACTGATTTCAAAACATGTTTTTATTCAGAAAGAATACAAAATATAACACGACAGCAGACGACTTAATTTCCATTTCCCGCATTCTAAGTGATAGTGAAATCTGTATTATAGTGGTATTGGCAAACAGTACGTGTAGATCCAGATGAGCCGACTCATGACGAGCCGTCTCATCAGGATCTGCACTTTTTGCAAGTAATTTTCATATTTTTGCAAACAAAAATGCGCCCTTTTCATAAATGGACTCTAGTCTGCAAACATTTTGTGACAATTGGATTGATTGCAAAGGTAACATATAGAGAATAGTAGGTTAGTGCCGTGAATGGGAAAAAATATCCGGCAAGGCTCAAGAATTTCTTTATTTCTCATCAGAAGTATATGTTGTGGCCACTCATTTGAACCGTCTCGCCGAGACGGTTCAAATGAGTGGTCACAACATATACTTTTGTTCAGAAATAAGGAAAATAGATAGAGAATAGTAGGTTAGTGCCGTGAATGGGAAAACATATCTGGCAAGGCTCAGGAAGAGCCGAGCACATCCCGTTTCCGTGCCGCGCCAGATATGTTTTCCCATTCACGGCACTAACCTACTATTCTATTTATCCCGTCAACACCTACAAATGGCTGTAAAATGCAAAAATTGTATTGACTGGATATCAAAAATGTTTCACGGCACATACGCACCGTGTTGACGGGATAAATTAAAATCCATTCCAGTTACTTGGGGTGAAAGCGTTAACCATTAGACTGCTGGGAACGAAAATTGTTGTCTACTGTTGTTTTATATTTTGCCTTCTTTATCAATAAAATTATGGTTTGACAGCATTTTATGGGTTACTCGAACACACAATTCATTTATGACTTTAAAACAGACGCAATTCCCTATTTGAGTTGAACATCTGTAGCAATTAAACTTACAAACACTGCAAATTTGCATGATCAGACAGTGGAATGCTGTTTGCATGTAGGCAAGCTGTTTATTGAATTACCACGAAAGTGTTGTCAGTCCATTTAGGCAAATGTTGCCTAATTTGTATAGGCACTCGGGGAGACGAGTGTTAATGTTTGCAAAATGGCTCTGTGATCTAATTTTGTGCCAGACCAATGCAAAAAGCAGGAAGTACCATTTTTTCTGGCTGATGAGATTTCTGGCCTAAACAAATCAGGAGGCGTTTTTTATGCTGGTTGTATTCTCAATGTGTTTTTATGCCCCCTGTATGATAGAGATTTGGGTATATTGCTTTGCTCTTGAGATTCCGTCAATTCATACATCAGTCCATACGTACATACTGTCTGTTTCACGAAAGCTGCCCAAATTTTACGGCCATATAGACAATTCAAAAACAATATTATTTTCGATAATATTAAATTAAAGGAAAATTTAAGAATGAGCCTTCTTTTTATTTAGTGAAATTCGGTCAAATATTGATTTTATTACGAAAAATTGATTTGTCTATGGGAATTTAACATGGGGGGAAAAAGTGGTAAGAAAGTGTGGGAGGAGTCAAAAAACGAAAAAATTTGGAAATTGACTCCGAAACCTGACTAGATAGCTTGGATATGATCTAACTAAGAAAACAAAAGTTAAATTTTAAAAATCAGTCCAGTATTTCTAAAATTCAAAATAAATTCACGGAGTGAAGATGTCTATGGGGATTTAACATGGGGAAATTGTTTTTTCGCAATAAAATCAATATTTGACCAAATTTCACAAAAATAAAAAGAAGGCTCATTCTTAATTTTTCCTTTAATTTAATATTATCAAAAGAATTCTTGTTTTTGAATTGTTTATATAGCCGTAAAATTTGGGCAGCTTTCGTGAAAAAGATTGCGTCAAAAAGATTGTAAGAATTTCTCAACAAGCCCATGCCTATTTTTTCTCAGTTAAGCGTCCACCCAGATTGCCAAAACCTATAAGTCACAGGTTGAAGTAACGGACCGAGGTCTATAAATTTATAGACCTCGGTCCGTTACTTCATCCGGTGATCTAAGTATGCAGTAAAAACAAACAAGGCCTTGGTAAAATGGTAAATGTATGCTAAAAACTTCCTCAACCCATTGCAGTGTGCAAAGTATTGAGGACGTATTTAACATAAATTGAAAGTGCCGCCAAATAGAAAGAAAATACTCTCATAATTAGACTTATTGAGTAAATTCATGAACGGATTTAAAACTAATGGACAAGCCCTAATCAGTTTTCATATAACTTCACCAGTTGACTGTACAGTCGAACCTGTCTTTAACCACCTCCGAATAGCAATTACCTGGCTGTAAAGGCCACAATTATTTTGTCCCAATGGCACAATTACTATATAAATGACCCTGCGAATAAAGACCACCTGTGAACAAAGGCCAGATTTTTCACTTCCCATGGCTGGCCTTTATTTACAGGTTTGACTATACGTGTAAAATAGCATACACAGACTGTTTGTTTTTTCTCAGAATCACCCTCAAATCCTACCCGCCCGCGGACGCTTAACCCTTTCAACCCTAAGGAACTGGAATGGACTGTGATATGCTAATGTTCCGACCAATCGAATGGTCACAAAATGATTTTCAGATTCGTCCATTTATGAAAAGGGGGTGTTTTTGTTCTCAGAAATATTATAATTACTTTCAAAAAGTGCAGATCCTGATGAGACGGCTCGTTACGAGCCGGCTCATCTGGATCTGCACTTTTTGCATAAACCGATATAGCGGGATTTCGGGTTCAATTAGCGTTAACAGAGAAAGAACTTGGTACGGCCTAATGCCATAACTTCAATTTTACAGGATGGATTACTTCAATATTCACATACTTGACATGCAAACATTATTAACTTGACCTTTCTGACCTTTACGAGATCACTGAATATACATCTGATATAGCCATGTCGTATATCTAGTTTAAACATCTTTAAGTTATTAGCAACAAAACTCATTACTAATTGTGAAAATTGTCTGTCCGTAGGGAATTTTTAACGTCGTTTCGTATGAATTTTGAAGAATTCCAGCTGTAAAGTACAAATTGTGAAAATTGGCCATCAGTAGCGTACGTATTTTTGTCGCGCCCGCTAGCGGACAGCGCGATATAATCGGCAATTTGACATCTGTGCGTGCATCCGCATTTGCATTAACGTTTTTACGTATGTTATATCTCTGCAACCGCTTCACTCATTGACTTTAAACTTCATATGCATGTTTACCATCCTCCAAATATCCATTGTGCGCAATACCCATGCTGCCCACATGCCCAAGGTCAAGGACAAATGTCTTAGAAGTTTGCGTTAAAGTTTTTGACGTATGTTATATCTCCTCAACCGCTTCACTCGTTGACTTTAAACTTCATATGCATGTTTACCATCCTCCAAATATTCATAGTGCACAATACACATGCTGCCCACATGCCCAAGTTCAAGGTCAAATGTCTTAGAAGTTTGCGTTAAAGTTTTTGTAAAACTTTTTACCCATCTTATAAACTCAACCACTTCACTCATTGACTTGAAACTTCATACGCATCTTTATCAATGTGTACAGCACAGTTTATCCGCATGACTCTTTATCCGACCACATTTCATGTCTCCCGACCTGTCCGGATAATCTGTGTTGTACTGTATATTCAATGAGTGGCATGCTATTCCTCGACGGGCGCAACATGCTGGCCGCGGCCATTCTAGTTTTCATCACATGTCGCTCCATATACATGTACATTCGTAAGAGGTCTCGTCATAAAGTTAAATGTTCAACACTATAGATCATATTGCTAGTTTTTCATGCACCTTCATTGTATCATTGATCGATCGAGGCATTTTAAAATGGGAAAATCTCCACCGACCTCGCTGTAGGCATAAAGCAGTTTCTTCAAAACTTCTGACGGACAAGTTTGTCCATTTTCTCACAACTGTGTCACTTATGTCCTATAAAAATGGAAATGATGTTCAAATGAAAATAACACGTTTCCAGGGCAGTGCAGTGTGTCTTTCTGCATATTAATGATAGACATGTCCATCAATGTGTTATTGCTATAGAATTGTTAGTGCTCCAGATAGTGTGTGTATTGGCGTATTTTACATACTTATTTTAGCAGAATACGCATTGATTATCAAAAGTGGGAGTACAAAATACTCACAGCAATGTGAAAATACGCATTGATTTTCAAATCGAGTAGTGAAAATACTGTAATAAAGTTAAAATTTACTTAGTTGAGCTGCAAAAAGCAAACAGTGTTTGCTTGTTGCAGCTCAAATAAGTGAATTTTTTAATTTATTTTATTTGTTATCATTTGTTCCCTGTTTAAAGGTACATGCCGACTATAAGTAGGCACAAACTGTTCTTTTAGGAATTAAATAAGTGTATAATTTTGTCACTATTCCACCAGTTCTAAAAATTACGAGTGCCCGCTATACAGATATAATCATTTAGTAATATTTATTTTATTGATAGTGACTTGCGGTGGTATCAGGCTATTTCTGTATCATACTTCCCTGTTATATGTTGCTATATAGCTTCTATTGGGGCTACCCATTCCGAATACAATTTATTGACCCGCACTTACACCTGTCCCATCCCATATCGACCGTGCATGCGCGCACGGGAGACTTCCTCTTTGCTTCGGACGGCTGGCGTGAAAGTATCCTTTTTGGTGCTCATTTTCGTTTGGCTGTTTTATACACTCTATTCATGGTTATTGTCCGTAAGTAGGCAATATCTTCTGTAATAGAGTGGGGGCTATTCATTTCTATAAGTTGCTAGTCGAAAATATTTCATTTTGAAAGTATTTCAAGTTTTTTTTCTTAGTGTGGCCACAGGGCGCGAACTTCGCGATTTTCCTATTGTCGGACGTATTGTCGACAAAGAAATTTTTATTTATTTATTTTTGTTTTTTTCGACTTTGTTTAGTTCGATATTTGAATAGGTTTTCCGTACCACGTTCACTAATGGGCTAAGGGAAACCTAAACCAAGTTCGGGTCAGGAATTTGGTGGTGGTCACAAAACGGGAACTTGTGATTCTCATGAGATAATTTGTTTCCGTTGTTGCTAGAGACATAACGGTTGCTCTAATGAGAAACCGGGCTTGTCTCAGGCCTTGGGGGCCTCTATGGAGGGGCCTGACCATTAGGTACTATCATGGTAAGTATCAGGTTAAGTATCAATAAGTGAGATACAGTGGTTTCTGAGTCTGAGCCAAGTCCGAGTCCGAATAGTGGCAGGGTGTCTCTTATGACTGAGGCATCCAACGTCGCTAGTTCTGCTCTGGGTGGTCCGCTACCCAATGAGTAAGAACACCGGACGCCAGTCTGTGTTCGGCAAGATTCAGAAACTAAAGACTGTTTCTGAGTCTACGCCAAGTCCGAATAGTGACAGGGTGTCTCTTATGACTGAGGCATCCAACGTCGCTAGTTCTGCTCTGGGTGGTCCGCTACCCACTGAGTAAGGACACCGGACACCGGACACCGGACACCGGACACCAGTCGGTGTTCGGCAAGATTCATAAACTAACGACTGTTTCTGAGTCTAGCCAAGTACGAGTCCGAATAGTGGCAGGGTATCTTATGACTGAGACATCAAACGTCGCTAGTTCTGCTCTGGGTGGTCCGCTACCCACTGAGTAAGGACACCGGACACCGGACACCACCGGGACAACCGGACACCGGACACCGGACACCGGACACCGGACACCAGTCGGTGTTCGGCAAGATTCATAAACTAACGACTGTTTCTGAGTCTAGCCAAGTACGAGTCCGAATAGTGGCAGGGTATCTCTTATGACTGAGACATCCAACGTCGCTAGTTCTGCTCTGGGTGGTCCGCTACCCACTGAGTAAGGACACCGGGACCGGAACCGGACACCGGACACCGGACACCGGACACCAGTCGATGTTCGGCAAGATTCATAAACTAACGACTGTTTCTGAGTCTAGCCAAGTACGAGTCCGAATAGTGGCAGGGTATCTCTTATGACTGAGACATCCAACGTCGCTAGTTTCTGCTCTGGGTGGTCGCTACCCACTGAGTAAGGGCACCGGACACCGGACACCGGTCGGTGTTCGGCAAGATTCATTAAAATAACGACTGTTTCTGATCTAGCCAAGTACGAGTCCGAATAGTGGCAGGGTATCTCTTATGACTGAGACATCCAACGTCGCTAGTTATGCTCTGGGTGGTCCGCTACCCACTGAGTACGGACATCGGACACCGACACCAGTTTCTGCTCTGGGTTATACGCTAACCACTGAGCAAGAACACAGGACACCAGTTAGGCTCTGGTTTATACGCTAACCGCCGAGCACGAACACCGGACACCGGTTCTGCTCTGGGTTATACGCTAACCACTGAGCAAGAACGCCGGCCACTAGTTCTGCTCTGGGTTATTAGCTAACCACTGAGCAAGAACACCGGACACGGGACAGGTAGATTCAATCGGATAGGCGATGTGGGTAGTATACACGCAAATCCAATTGGGCGCGCCTCGGGTGGAATGCAAGCGTATTCCTCTGGTCAACAGAGTGTAAAATATAGCCACTGATAACGGCGACGCTGGTCTTGACCACGCCGTTTTCAGCGGAATATCTGTTCAAGGTTATGGATATACAACAGTGTAACGGTATAGGACATGGCCTGCCGACACACTGGATTAGTCCTGATGTGAGTCTGATGACGTCAGACTGGAGGGCACACAAACTTGTAGATCAGGACGGGTAGATCCGGGTCTAGTAGCAAGAGAGCTAGGTATAGATCATCTTCCAGTAGCTCGTCTACCAGGACGCGGGATTGTATATCCATGAAACACAAACGACGTTCTAGGTCGTGTCTAGGTACGATCATTGACGTCGTCATAGGCATAGGTGAAGGGACCTCCTTCGGGAAGCATTCCTTCAGGCCACGAATCTGTTTGAAAACAGATGTTCGCAGGTGACTGCTGCTGACGCTGCAGTAAGACAGAGTCGGCAGTTAGCGAGACTATCAGTGGTATCTTTAGCCAAGCGGTTCGCTTATAGAAGCGCAACTCGGGCTGGAAAAGGGGCATAAGCAAGCTTCAATATCCCCTTCTCCTAAACCAACGAGTGATGTAATGGGTAGCTTTAAGCAACCCATAACACCTATACAGCCCCATAGGGTGGGGCTACCAGAGGGGCGCTACACGCATCAGAGATTGGCAATCTCCAAGCTTCTACAGCGTGTGGTTTGTTGTACCAACAGACAGATCATTTCTAGATAGAGACGGCTCGATCGATACGTCGGACTATTAGAGTCAACGATTGGGCAGTCTCCAGCGAACCACATGAAGGTTATCTTCATATACCGATATGCCATGCGTCCAGAAACTTTATAAGCTTTCATTCGCAAGGCATGGTATAACAGTTTTGTGTCCTACCCTTCAAAGCCACGGCGTTCACAAAACTAATAGAGGTAATCTAGGCACAGTCCAGACCGTGTGTTATTGCATACTTCAATACTTGGACGACTGGCTACTGCACGATCAGTCTAGAGACACACTGCTACTCAAGAAAGCGGTGTTTGTTCTGGGATCTTATCACGGGGTTAGGTCTCAGGCCGAACATAGAGATGTCGGAACTAGTACCGAAACAGGACATCTGATACGTAGGGATGAGTTTCCTTACCAGACTGGGGATAGTCAGGGTACACTTGGACAGTGCCGATATGTACAGAGTAGACATCATGTTGCGAGTGATCGTCAAAGCTGTGTATCCAATTCAACTACCAACCAGGGAGCTATTTTAGCTGCTAGGGTATTGAATTCAGAAGCAGATATGCGGTGTAGATCATCTACCAATGTACTGTGGACTACCTGTCGAGGGGGGCTCGAAAGTCCGTACCGAGGGGTCACTGTTAAGAACAGTGACCAACGCGGTTATCAACAGGTAGAGCCACCCCTGGTTGTGTCTGTTTGCGACCATGATGGACAATCAGAGCCCAATGTATGTGTCTCCAGTTCTGGACTAGGGGGCATAGGCGGTGGGCGCATGTCAGTATCATGGAAATGAGTATACGGGTGAGCATTTCCACAATCAGTAAATTCGGGTCACACTAGTGGCAACATGCTGGCCAGTGACAAGTTGGTTCTCCAGCATACTGGAACGTCTAGTGTACCATAAGGTGGGCATTCCAGGGTTTCCCAAGCTTCTGTCACAGCATGCAGGGTGAACACTTCATGCGAATACGCTCGTTCTGATTGTTCACGTCTGGAGTCTTATCAGGAAGGGAATAAGGAAGGACAAATTTTCGCGGCTAGCTAAGGCAATCATTGCACAGGCAAAGACGCGAATGGGAGGTCTGTGTTAATTGCTGTAAGTAAGGCAAATTAATCCAGTCAGTCCAGCGGTAGGCGAAATGGGCGATTTCCTTAAGAAATTGTTCGATGAAACGAATTCGTCAGCGTCGATTAGGACGGGATACATGTAGGCATTGGCCAACTGTTTCAAGTTCACTTCAGTGCCGATATGTATCATAGGTTCAGACCCCAGTTATAGGCGCTGATTTCATTCTTCACTAGAGAAAGATCAGTAGCTAGAATAGTTAACCTAAGGGAATCTAACAGTGGTTAGATGGGATTTAACGACAAATCAGTATGAGCCCATGGGACAGCTTCCCTATTGATTGATCAGTCAATAATGGGTTAATCCTCGTTTTCGCTTCGGCGAAAAGAGGGCGGCCGGGAAATTACGCCAGGCCTGTACAGGGGCGACCAGAAATCTGGAATTGGATAATGAGTTCCGTTACTATGGTTGCGAAGCTGGGTTCCTTACTACGGCTCGGGTCCCAGTTAGGCATAACCGACCGTTCGTGATCCCAGGCATGGCCAAATCGGGTCGGTTATCTGTGACATTATATACTTTACGTATTCTATAATGTACAATTGTCGTATTTTAACTTGGTAAAAGCACATGCTTCTGGTTAATAACAACAACAATGTCAATAGATTAAAATTCATTCGCACTGATCCAGAATATGAGTTTATATCTCGCCCAGCACGAACCTACCAAATTTAACCGAGACGGAAAACACGCTATGCCCTGGCACATAGATCAAGGTCACGATCAGATGATAATGTGTGCTTCGTGGCGCAATCGGTTAAGACATTCGGCTAGATGATGGTGAATTTCATAAGACAAAATACACCAGGCTTGTCAGAGGAAAAGGGCACTTCACCGGTACGGGTAAATGTTAAAATCCTCTGATGGCATCAGGTGGGACTGGTCTCGGCAGCTAGTGTAGCTGTGGAAGAACAGTGCCCCTTCTTATCCGGAGGCAGTAGCTTCGGTATACCAGTATCTGTCTCAGGATAGTGGTCCTGTTTAACCTGCGCAGGTGCCGAGGGCGAAGTCTCTGTGTGAAGCAGAATAGGTTACTGCTTTCAAGGGTAGGCCTAGACTGCCTCAGACCCACACTGTAGGAGCTCTGTTAGAGGAATTGATTTGGCACAGTGTTTGACCCCAAAACTAAGTTGGATTTCTTAAAACCAGTACTTTTCTGGAACATCAGGGTATTTCTCATCAGGCTCAAGTATTAGGTTATGCTTACATAAACTTGGCTCATAGAGTATTCGGCCTTGGGAAAGGAGGCTCAGAGATGGGAGTATCCAAGGCTTAGTTCCATAAGGCACGGAATTGTTTTGTGCAAGGCCAGAGCGTGGTGAATTAGGCACTACATCTCAATGACTAGCCAATGAGAGGTAGGCACTGGATTTTATTCCATGCGTGGGTAATCAGTTTATATCCAAATCGTCAGTTTACATATGGATATCTCTCGCAACACGCAGAGCATATCGATCCAATTCGGTTAAGGGCTCATAAGGTTATAATCGATGCCATGAGGTCGGAGCAGTATTTACCTCCTCGGAGTTCCTCTATGGAGTGATCCTGGGGATAAGATAATGGAAGTGGCATCAGGGAAGTCTCATTCCACTTTTATCAGTTTTACATACGTACACTGACTGCGCAGAGCGCAGATATTTACACATTGGATCCCCTAGTCGCGGCTAGCAGGGATGTCACGGGGGGCCAAGCATGTGTAAAAGGCTCAATTTTCTAGCCTGTTGTTATTCTGGGCCAGTGGATCTAGGCCAGGATAACAAAGTATATTCACATTGGCATTACAAAACGTTCTAGTTATCAGCTAGTTTAAGTTTTGTGCCTGGAAAGTTTTAGTACATTGTTTTCTTGATTACACATGACTGGTTATACCAGTCTGGATACATATTTTACTATAATGTGTGCAGTGTTTGGTGTTACCAATGATTGTGAGGTCCGGAGAGGGTAAAGGTGAGTTACCTGTGCTCCGGGGTGCTAACGGTACTAGGTATCATGACACTCGAAAACACATAATCATTCATCCAGGGTCATGAATGCCATGTTTGGTAATTATTGATAGTATGTGGTTGTCAATATGCATAGGGTATTTTATGTTAGCATTACTATTTGTGAGTAATGTGGGTTAGAACTTTAAGAGACTTGTGGACATGGACAAGGGTCAGTGTAGATGCTGTGAGTCTTAGATGTGAGGCACAACAGTGTGTATGACATGACGCTAATATGATATGAGTTAGTCACATTCAATGTGTGTGAAACTGCGACTGGGGACAGTACTCAAGCAGACCAGAAGACTTAGCTGGCGGCTCAGTTATCTTCTGGGAGCAGGAATAGGGGGGGTGCTGCTCAGACGGTGCCCGGGTCTAGTCTACAAGTTGTTTGGTGAGTCAATTTATTGATCCTAGGTTAAGTATTCACAGAGCGAATTCAATTATTTTTCTGGTTTCTGTATCACCTTACCTTCCCGCCTTGGAGACAAATTCTAGCAACATATAACAGGGAAGTATGATACAGAAATCAGAATTTTTCAATGTAAAATTAGTTTCTGTGAGTACTTACCTGTTATATGTATTTAACACACGCCTCCCACCCCGCAAGGTGAGAGATTTGTTCTATCGCAAAGAGGAAGTCTCACGTGCGCGCATGCGCGGTCGATATGGGATGGGACAGGTGTAAGTGCGGGTCAATAAATTGTATTCGGAATGGGTAGCCCCAATAGAAGCTATATAGCAACATATAACAGGTAAGTACTCACAGAAACTAATTTTACATTGAAAAATTCTGATTTTCATATGCAAATGAGGCATGATATTTGTTAATTATTTATACTAATTAAATGCATCACTTGAAAAAATAATATTGTCGACAGATTATAAAGTATGATCATTGCACATCAAAAAATAGATACAGATAATAAATAGTAATGTCCATTAAAATTTTAAAGAAGAAAGGGTATCGCCCCTGATACAAGTGTGGAAATTTACGTCTGATATAAAGTGTGTAATAATGCCAATCAATACATTGGATAATGGTAAATTAATGTTTATTTTGCCAGAAAATGTCTCAGATGACGTCTCTGATATTAAGAACATTTTGTTCCTACTGAGTGGGCATGTACCTTTAATAAGGAAGAAAATCAATAATACATTTGTAATTGTAAAATAGCATTGAATTTGAAATATTGGGGTATAATACTCTTTTAGATACAAAACTTATCTGGAGCGCTGATGGGATTATAGAAGTATGGTCTGTGTGTGTTTGATAGACACGCAATCATCTCAACTCGGTTCACTTTTGACCTGTACGTATTAAGCGATCCAAGAATCCGACACAGTTATGTTAAGAGCGACAACTGTTAGTCTGGCGGAAAATCGGCTTTCTCACTTCGTATGACCTTTTGTAGCCCATCACAGAAATGCTAACGAGCGTGGGATTTGGTTTATGGCATAATAATCAGTTGGTTACCGCCCACGTGTACTTGACAACTAGAAACAAAATTGCTACCCTGCTACGAAACTTTGATAAACATATCGCAGGCTACTCTTTTAGCTTCTTGACAAATGGCGAAAATTACATGTATTGACTATTGTGTCTAGATTGAGAACATGTCAGAGAGCTCCAGTAGCCGATTTCATCAACATTGCAAAGTATACTTTACTAGCAAAGTATACTTTGAGGGAGTAATCATTTATTTTTCCTGAAATGCATTATTTCATATAGAACTAACAAATGCATATATTTCATGATTAAAAGTATGCATTATTCATTATATAAACTGAATTTGTTACATTCATTATCACAGCCAAATTGGCTGTGATAATGTAATAAATTCAGTATAATAAAAATTAATAAATTTATCATAAAATTGAAAATTTCTCCCTGTTTCTGTCTGAATTGGATTGTGATAACAAAAATTATGTTGATTTTCCAGCAAATTAAATTGTCAAAATGACATTAATTTTGAACAATTCCATTGGGTATTGTTTCAAAATCGTAAAAAATAGGACAAACACTGCATATCCTGATGAGATGGCTCGTTACGATCTACAGTTTTTGCATATTTTAGTTTTATGGTCTGTAGGATTGAGTGGGTGGTTTGTCGGGCGAACATGACGGCGTAAATTAATGGTAGGGTTCCTCCTTATAGAAATAACGATTTGCCTGGTTTTGCCCTCCAGTACGTTTTTATCTTTGGCTATTTTGTTACCTGGGCGTTGATTATTACTGATATTACTGCTTTTGGGAGGGGGCCAAGTGATACTGGTGTGGCGAGGACCTGACATCAGATCAGGATTATTCTGATTTCAGGGCTGAAAATATAGATTTTTATTGAAAATATTCAGTTCTGATTTTGTGATTCCCCCCATTGAGCCGGCCTTAAATGACTTTAGCTGTTGATAGGCCGTTAAACCCCAACAAACAAACAACACAAACTGTAGGATTGAAAGGATTAAAACACCAGTTGGTGAACGTACATGCAAAATTGCAGCTTTGACACGTAAAAATTTCATAATCTAGAAATATCTGCTACTACAATGAGATAATGCCTCGTTTTCGTGATTATTAGCCAGGTTTTTTTTAAAAAATCCAGGCTATTGGATTGACGAAAGCTGGGCGGGCGGGTAGGGGCGGGCGGGTAGCGGGCGGGCGGGTAGCGGGCGGGCGGCGGGCGGGCGGCGTCCACAATCAATGTTAAGTTTTTGTGTTTGAGTCCATTTCTTTGTTACTGTACCACCTAGGACCACCAAACTTTCACAGCTTCATAATCAAGGGGTGCCCACCACATATCACTATCCAACATGTTACTTTTTTTTTAACTTGACCCATTTTTTCCGCGCAGTCAACTTAGCCATTTTCAATGTTAAGTTTTCGCGTTTACAATGTTAAGTTTTCGTGTTTTAAGTCCATTTCTTTGGTACTGTACCACCTAGGACCACCAAACTTTCACAGCTTCATAACCAAGGGGTGCCTACCACATACAACTATCCAACATGTGACCATTTTTTTACCTTCACCTATTATTTCTACGTAATTGACTTAGCCATTTTCAACGTTAACTTTTTAACGTACGTCTGGTTAAATTTTTTGGTTAAAACTTTTTCGTTATACTATATCTCTGCAACTGCTTCGCCCATTACCTTGAAACTTCACATGGGTGTTTATCATCATCCATATTTTCATTCTAACCCCCAACCGTGCGGCCCCTGTGCCCAATGTCAAGGTCAAATTACTTTGAATGTTTTTTTAAACTTTTTTCGTGTACTATATCTCTGCAACTGCTTCACCCATTACCTTGATACTTCACATGGGTGTTTATCATCATTGTCGCACCCGCTTGCGGAAAGCGCGATATCGTCGGCATTTTGGCATATGTCCATCCGTCCGTGCATACGTCCGTGTGTCCGGTTAAAATTTTTGTTAAAGTTTTTCCAACTACTATATCTATTTTTTTAGTGTCCATGCCTCGCCCCAAGGCGCGACATGCAGGCCACGGCCATCTAGTCTACAAAAGTGGGTATAATTATGTTATCCAAGTGTCTATGCTTGGAAAAAACCTGACCTTCGTGGCTTTGCATCGTTAAAATTAATTTCCTTAATTGATCTTTCTTGATAACGGTGCTAATTAGACAAGGCATTTTTGAAGTTACAACGATGGTCATTTGGAGATGATTGAACTCTAAAGCAAATTAGCAAATACTAGAGAACATAATTATGTCAGAGCTCCAGTTAAGGTGCGTAATTTGACCAACTTGGGGTGAAATTTTGTTATTTCTTCATCAAAAATGGCAAGTTGGGAGTCCTTTAGAATCGTCTCATTGAGACGATTCTAAAGCACTCCGAACTTGCCATTTTTGATGGAGAAATAATAAATTTACCTCCAAATTACGCACCTTAACTGGAGCTCTGATATGTGCCTAATATCTTTGAAATTTCAAAAATATAAACATTTCTTGAAAAAAGTGCAGATCTTGATCAGACGGCTCGTGACGAGCCGTCTCATCTGGATCTACACTGTTTGCAAACACCGCCATAGAGGTATGTAGTGTTGAAACTGTTAATGTGTGAGTTTTCAAAATGTTTTACCATTATTCAAATATTTGCAGGTGGCAGGTAGGGAACATATGAAGCGTAAATTTAATGATGGGGTTTATCCTTACTGGAAGCCTGATAGCTCTGGTCTTTGGCCCTCAGGTACATTTTTGGCTTTCTTGCTACTTGAGAGTTGAATCCAGTTATCCCATTATAAAAGTAGTAAGATTAGTGCTGTTTGTTTTTCTTTTAGGGTGTGATGCTAAGTGACTGTGCTTTGGTGAGGATCTATCACCAGATCAGGTTATTCTAATTTCATGGCTGAATGTTTTTTCCACATAAATATTCAGGTCTGATTTTGGGATTTTCCACTCCCATCACAACAGATGAAATATTGAATTTGACCCTGTTAACCCGGCTATAGCTGTTGACAGGCCATTAACACCATTAAATAAAATACATATTTGAAAATTTAGGAAAATGCAAGAAAAATAAAAGTAAAGGTGCCTGGCACTGGATCAGAACACTGTCTTTTAGTACAGAAAGTTGTTTTTATTGTATTTTCAGTGCCGATTGTATTGTTCTCCCCCATACAGCTGCATTCCTGGGGGCCGTTTCACTAAACTTTGTACGACTAAAATGTTTGTAAGTGCAAAATTATGATAGTCTGTAAATTTCACATTAACAATATTTTCTTGTAAACAATTGATGGATTTACATTTATTGAGTATAGGCTGCATATGCAGCCTATGCTCAATAAATGTAAATCCATAAATTGAAATTTACAGACGATCTTAAATTTTAACTTACAAACATTTTAGTCGTAAGAAGTTTAGTGAAACGGCCCCCAGGAATACAGCTGTATGGGGGAGAACAATACAATCAGCACTGAAAATACAATAGAAAACAACTTTCTGTACTAAAAGACAATGTTCTGATCCAGTGCCAGGCACCTTTACTTTCATCTTTCTTGCATTTGTGTATGTGGCTGTTACTGGAAAAATGAGGCTTATGGGATTTGTGACCAGTGTAGCTGCTTATCAAATAGCACACTGCAGTAGCCTGATACTGATATACAAGGTGTGGATCACGTGGTTTCCGAACCCGATTTTCCGACGTGATGTAATCTGTGACGTAATTTTTACTGTAGAATTTCTTTTAAATCTTCCTAACAAACGGACGGATTTTGATGATATGTAGCACACGATGACATGTGTGTTATGTGCGCTCTGAAAGTTTATAACTAATCGAGTACCGTTTATTTCTTACATTTACGTGCTCTAATTTTTATTTACATTTAAGGTAGCTGATTCTTCGTCAAAACGACAGAATTATGAGATTAAAGCCGCCTATATCGTCAATCAATGTGAAATGGAACACAATGTGTTTCGGAACACCACTGGATATAACGCATAGTGCGCTTGATTTCACGAATTGTACCGCATTTTTCGATGGGGTAGCTCTGGAAAACATTCATTCACCACAGAAAAAACGTGGAAAATCAACATCCAAAATATGATTTATCCTTTGTTTTTGTTCATGGGGGTTAAATATGTCTAAAAAACGTATTACCTAGCTTTTATCATCACCCTTATAAGGTCAGCTAAACTACCTTTTATCGCATTAAAACTGTTGATAGCTTTCCCCGCTGTATATTGCGGCTGCTGCAGTAAACATTACATGACCTAGTTTCGAGATAGGGTTAAATTCGATCAGTTTGTATGCTTAACTCAAGTTAGTTGGTTTCTAAAAACAAATCAACTGGGATGTGTAAAATTTGAGCATACGAAGTGTATGGCATAATGGTGTTTTAAAGTAAATTTGTCTGAATAATATATGCAATATACAACTGTGTATGTAAGAAACAATGTGACAAACATTTGTAGTTAGCACTAACTAAAAAGAGGAACAAACGTGTATCGGCCGTATTCACATACCAGCATGACCAGGGCAGACACAAATGTAATGAGCAAAGGAATGGATGAAAATAATTATAGAAACATATTTAAGAATACACTGTTATATTTAAATACACCCATTAACATGTTTAAGGCGATTTGATATGTTGAATAACATCTGCAGTACGAGTATGCATGATTTTGAAGACATCGTGTCTGGTACCCGGGAGTAATACTGGAGTAGCCAAATCGTTCCGAAACCCATTAGACTGGGTAACATATCGAGCTTAAGTGACGTCCATAACTTGAGCGTCTGGGAAAAAAAATGTCAATAATCGGAAATTTGTAATTCCTATGGTAAGTTTTTATCTTAATTGAATAGTTTTCCTTCTTTATTGATTTATTTTGTTTGAAATTTGCTGTTCCACTGAAAGAAGGAAGCACATGTCGTTGGGTGTTCCGAAACTAATTGATTGATGCGGTATATTTCATAAAAATATGTCATTCCAATAGAAAGATATTAAAGGAAATCTACTGTAAACACATCTAAAAAAACATGACGTTACGCCGTTCAGAAACACGTGATCCCACACCTTGATATATATTGCTTGTTAGAAGCATGACGGTGTTTCATTGATGGAATGGCGAGCAGTGCAGAACCTGATCAGACTGTGCGGATTCACAGACTGATCTGGATCTACACTGGTCGCAAAACTCATAATTAAGCCCCATTTCTCCAGTCACAGCCACAAATTACATTGCTGTTGAACAGACATAAAACACCAATCAATCAATCAACATCATGAGAATCTTATGGGTGTAAGATTCAGAACCAAGTATAAATTGTATAATAGCAATCTACATTATATTCTGGTTTGCTAACAGTATACTAGTCCTTTTATCAGCATTAACTCTTAAACTCTCTTTAAACATGTATTGACAGAGCTTTAGAATCATTTCCAATGATTCTAAAGTTCTGTCAAACCATTTCATTGTGAGAAAAATGGAAAATAGAAAATAAACAGCAAATGACAAAATGTAATTCAGCGTGGTAAAAGTTAAGTAAACGTGGTAACAGACAGAAAATATGGATGTAAATAGTTTTTCCAATGAAAATTGTTTTGACAATGCATGAAAATTGTCAATGGAAACACTTTTCGTGTGATGCCAAAACTAGTTCTTTTGTTTCTCTGAAGGAATTGAAACAAATTTGAAAAAACAATTTCAGCACGAAATGAGATTATTGGTTTCTCGCCTTTTATAAGGGTTAAACTGATTAAATTTTTATGATGATTACCTTTTCCTGGTTTTGTCATTTCTAATCAGAGGTTTTTGTCGCGCTTGCTTTAGCAGAAGTCGCGAATAGTCGCCGCTTTTGCCGTCATAGTCTGAAATGTTAAAAAGTTTGTACAAGCTTCGTATTCATGGTATAACTGTAATATTACTTGACAGATTGCTTCAATATTTGGACACTTGATACATTTGAGCATTTGGAACACACTCAGGCCGCCATTAACATGACCTTAACCTTGACCTTTTGTACCTTCACATGAAACACTTTGAACAAATGGGACGTATTATGTATTCACCTTGTGCGGGCGGGTGGGCGGCGGGCCTATTGATTTTCAAAAATTTCCGATGACTTATCTCCCCTTGACGGCCATTTTTTTAATTTTTGCACTCTGTGTCCTTGTCCACGCAATAACTCAAGTTCTACTTCACTGATCGTAACCAAATTCAGTATACATGTTTATCATGGCAAGACGAAAAAAGCCTATTGATTTTGAAAAGTTTTCAATGACTTATCTCCCCTTGGCAGCCGTTTTTATTTTTCGCACCCTTTATGCTTGTCCACACAATAACTCAATTTCTACTTCACTGCTCGTAACCAAATTAGGTATACATGTTTATCACGGCAAGACGAAGAAGCCTATTGACTGGCCTTGGCTCGACGGGCGTATATTGTGATCTTCAGCACTCTGGCTCTTTTGTTACCTGGGAGTTGAATATGGTTATTGCCCATTATAAAAGTAGTAAGATTATTACTGATCCTACTGCTTTTGGGGGGGGGGGGGGCAAGTGATTCTGGTGTGGCGAGGACCTGGCATCAGGAGTATCCTGATTTCAGGCCTGAATATATATATTATTTTTTTAATTGTAAATAGTTAGTTCTGATTTTGTGATTTTCCCCCCATTTGTACATGTACTTGAACATATACTTGAACATGTACTTGAACATGTACTTGAACATGTACTTGAACATGTACTTGAACATATACTTGTACTTGTACGGGTAATATATGGGATTTAGTACTAAACCCATTGAGCCGGCCTTAACTGACTTTAGCTGTTGATAAGCCGTTAAACCCCAACAAACAAACACACAAACAAACAAACAAACAAACAAACAAACAAACAAACAAACAAACACAAACAAAACAAAAAAATAGTAGCCCCCCCCCCCCCTCTCTAATAGTAAGCCCCTTTCCCTAATGTAGTAGCTCTCTAATAGTACCCACCCCCATTTCTCTAATAGTAGCTCTCCTCTCTAATAGTATCGCCCCTCTCTAATAGTAGCCCCCCACCCCCACCCATCCCCCTTTCTAACAGTACCCCCTCTCTAATAGTAGCCATTCTCTCTAAAAGTAGCCCACCTCTCCAATAGTAGCACCCCTCTCTAACAGTAGCCACCACCCATCCCTCTCTAATAGTAGTACCCTCTATAATAGTAGCCCCCACCAATCACCCTCTCTAATAGTAGCCCCCTTCTCTAATAGTAGCCCTCTTTAATAGTAGTGCCCATCTCTAATAGTAGTATCCCTCTCTCTAATAGTAGTCCCAAAGTACTCTCTAATAGTAGCCCCCCCCCCCCCCCTTCTTTAATAGTAGCCCCGCCATCCCCTGTCTCTAATAGTAGCCCCCTCTCTAATACTAGCTCCCTCTCTAATAATAGCCTCCTCTCTAATATTAGCCTCGTCTAATAGTAGCCCCACCCATCCCCCTCTCTAATAGTAGCCCCCTCTCTAATAGTAGCCCCTCTATAATGGTAGCCCCCACCCATCCCTCTCTCTAATAGTAGCCCCACCCACCCCACCCTCTCTAATAGTAGCCCCCACCCCCGCCCTCTCTAATAGCCCCCCTCTCTAATACAAGCCCCCGTCTCTAATAGTAATCCCCTTCTCTAATAGTAGCCCCCTGTTTAATAGTAGCCCCACTCTCTATAGAGCCCCCTTTATCTAATAGTATCCCCAATCTCTAATCGTTGCCCCCTCTCTAATAGTAGCCCCCACCCCCCCCATCCCCTCCTCTCTAATAGTAGCCCATTTCTCTTATCATAGCCTCCCTCTCTAATAGTAGCCCCCACCCATCCCTCCTCTCTAATAGTAGCCCTCTCTCTAATAGTAGCCCCCACCCATTCCCCTCTCTAATAGTATCCCCTCTCTAATAGTAGCTCCTCTCTAATAGTAGCCCCACCCATCCCCCTCTATAATAGTGGCCCCTCTCTAATAGTAACCCTCCTCTCTAATAATAGCACCCTCTCTAATAGTAGCCCCTCTCTCTAATAGTAGCCCCTCTCTCTAATAGTAGACCTCTCTAATAGTAGCCCCTCTCTAATAGTAACCCTCCTCTCTAATAATAGCACCCTCTCTAATAGTAGCCCCTCTCTCTAATAGTAGCCCCTCTCTCTAATAGTAGACCTCTCTAATAGTAGCCCCTCTCTAATAGTAGCCCCACCCATCCCCATCTCTAATAGTAGCCCCTCTCTAATAGTAGCCCCATTTCTCTTATCATAGCCCCCCCTCTAATAGTAGCCACCACCCATCCCCCTCTCTAATAGTAGCCCCCACCCATCCCCTATATAATAGTAGCCCTCCTCTCTAATAGTAGCCAACCTCTCTTATAGTAACCCTTCTCTCTAATAGTAGCCCCTCTCTAATAGTAGCCCCACACACCCGCTCTCTAATAGTAGCCATCCTCTCTAATAGTAGCCCCCTCTATAAAATAGTAGCCCCTCTCTAATAGTAGCCCCCCGCCCCCCCTCTCTAATAGTAGCCCCTCTCTAACAGTAACCCACCTCTCTAATAGTAGCCCCTCTATAATAGTAGCCCCCCTCTCTCTAATAGTAGCCCCCCTCTCTCTAACTAGTAGTCCCCTCTCTAACAGTAGCCCCCCTCTCTAATTAGGATCCCCCCTCTCTAATAGTAGCACCCCTCTCTAACAGTAGCCCCCTCCCTAATAGTAGCCCCCCTCTCTAATAGTAGCCCCCTCTCTAATATTAGCCCCCCCCCTCCCCCCCCCCCTAATAAGTAGAACCCCCTCTCTAATAGGATCCCCCTCTCTAATAGTAGCACCCCTCTCTAATAGTAGCACCCCCTCCCCCTATCTAATATTTTAGCCCCCCTCTCTAAGATTAGCCCCCCCCCCCCCCACCCCCCCCCCTCTAAATAAGTAGTACCCCTCTCTAACAGTAGTCCACCTCTCTAATAGTAGCCCCCCCCCCTCTCTAACAGTAGCCCACCTCTCTAATGGTAGTCCCTCTCTAACAGTAGCACCCTCTCTAATAGTAGCCCCCTCTCTAATAAGTAGACCCCTCTCTAACAGTAGCCCACCTCTCTAATAGTAGCCCCCTTCTCTAACAGTAGCCCCCTCTCTAATAGGATACCCTCTCTAATAGTAGCCCCCTCTCTAACAGTAGCCCCCTCTCTAATTGTAGCCCCCCCCCCCCCCCACCCCTCTAATAATCACCATCCTCCTTCACACATTTTCAGCAAAAATGTGTCGCATACACTACAACCATTTTTAAGAGCGTTATTTTCTTTTTGCAAATTGTGAAATGTGATAATGTATTTTGGCACATTGTGTACGTCCGTACGTCCTTACATCCATAAGTGTGTCCGGGTGAAAGTTTTTTGTTAAAGTTTTTCGGTATACTATCAAAGCCTTGGCGGGCGCGACATGTGAGCCGCGGACATCTCGTTTGTTAGATATTGGCCTATACATTACATTTGCAGTTAATACGATACGAAGTAATGGCGTCGTTTTAAAACACATCTGCGACCAGGAAGTAATTTTGCAATATTTATGACCAGATAACCCTTTGACCCCTAAGTAACTGGAATGTATTTTTATTTTATGTTAATTTTGCAAAATGGTTTTCAGACTAGTCCATTTATCAAAAAGGGGGTTTTTGTTCTCAAAAATATGAAAATCACTTGCAAAAAGTGTAGATCCTGATAAGACGGCTTGT
The DNA here is from genome assembly GCA_029237695.1 of Conchocele bisecta. Taxonomy (NCBI): domain Eukaryota; kingdom Metazoa; phylum Mollusca; class Bivalvia; order Lucinida; family Thyasiridae; genus Conchocele; species Conchocele bisecta. The sequence goes on from CM055274.1 coordinate 46,604,148, forward strand.
TACGAGCCGGCTCATCTGGATCTACATTTTTTTGTTCAATACCACTATACAGGTATGTAATGTTGAAAGGGTTAAATGCATGTGTGGAGTTTGTTAGGACGGAAATGGACTTATTAACATGCATATGTGCAGCTTAAAGGTACATGCCCACTCAGTAGGCACAACATTTTCTTTATATCAGAGACACCATCTGAGAAATTTTCTGGCAAAATAAACATTCATTCACCATTACCCCACGTATTACGTAATTGGCATTATTATACATTTTGTATCAGACGTAAATTTCCACATTAATATCAGCGACGATAAGCGATAAGCGTGTTTCCTTTAAATGTTAACGGACATTACTATTTATTATCTGTATTTATTTTTTGATGTGCAATGATCATACTTTATAATCAGTCAAAACTATTATTTTTTCAGGTAACTAGTATAAATAATTAAAAAAATAGCATGACTCATTTGCATATGAAAATAAACTGATGCGTCACTATTTGTAAAATATTTATTAAATGATTATACCTGTACAGCGGGCACTTGTAATTTTTAGAACTGGTGGAATGGTGACACAATTATACACTTATTTATTTCCTATAAAGAACATTTTGTGCCTACTGAGTGGGCATGTACCTTTAACCCATTGGATATAATACTTTTATTCGTTTAGGAGGTACAGTATTGGTCTTAAATAGCGGAGGTTGTGAGTTCAATCCCTACGCAAGGCGTGAAAAATACTTTTATAGTATTTTAATTCCACTGGTCTATCGGATGAGACTTTAAACTGTGATCCCCTCAGTGGCCTCTCTATATGACACGAGGGACGTTAACACATCCACTTTCATTTTTGTCACGCCTGCTTTAGCAGAGGCGCGACTATAGTCGGCGCTTTTTTCGTCGTCCGCGTCGTCCGCGTCGTCCGGTTTTTTGTAAGGCAAATACGTTATTTATTTTTTTCACAATATCTCTTTAACCCCTTGCCAGACTTTCATAATATTTCACATCAATGTTTGTCTAGGGATGATGCTTCGTTACGCACACCCGCACATCCAAATTCTTAAGGTCAAGGTCATTTATTTACTTTTAATGTTCACTGGTTTTGTAACAGAAAAGTGATAAAGTTATTGTTTTTTCACAATATCTCTTTAACCCCTTGCCAGACTTTGATAATATTTCACATCAATACTAGGGATCATGCTTCATTACGCATACCCCCACATCCAAATTCTGAAGGTCAAGGTCATTTATTTACTTTTAATTTTCACTGGTTTTGTAACAGAAATGCGTTAAAGTTATTGTTTTTTCACATTATCTCTTTAACCCCTTGCCAGACTTTGACAATATTTCACATCAATCTTTGTCTAGGGATGATGCTTCATTACGCACACCCCCACATCCAAATTCTCAAGGTCAAGGTCATTTATTTACTTTTAATGTTCACGGTCAAACTCTTCGGCAGGCGCGATACCGCTTCCGTGGCGGAATTCTTGTCCGATTATTTTGCTTATTTCTCCATAACAGTATATGTTGTTACCACTCAGTTGAACCGTCTCGGTGAGACGGTTCAACTGAGTGTTAACAACATATAATTTTCGTGAGAAATAAGAAAACTAATCAGGTTTTTCCATGAGAATAATTGTGCATCTTCGGCTTGAATTAGTCTACACGAGATCTATCTATAATTTCACGCCTGACAGGCAGTCTAATGATGTACGCCTGCAGATTTGAAGGACAGTGCAATTTACCACCAGAGCAATCTATTATATTTCTGCGGCTGCTCGTAAATTTGGACTTTACAACATTAACAATCAGTGGGACTTTCATGCAGTCTGATCGGGCCAGTATGCCCAATGGTAGGATACTATGTTATTGCGCACCTGTTAATAATTCCCGGTTCACTCAGTTTTGGTAAGGCATCATGGGACAGTTGAAAGCATGGTTTTTGTGGTGGGTGGCGGGAAAACCACCACTGACCCAAATAATATTTCAGGTGACCTTTGTGATATAGATTTAAAATCACTAATACAAATGCAAAACGCATGAGGCAACAAACAACAAAATTTCTACAAGCTCCCTAACTATTTATATTTGCACTTTTTCAAAGTTAACACACCCACCTATTTTTTTATGCAAAATTTCTAGCGAACATCATTCCGCAATAAGCATGAAAACATCAGGGGGCCGTTTCACTAAACTTCTTACGACTAAAATGTTCGTAAGTGCAAAATTATGAAGTGCAAAACAATGTTTTCTTGTAAACAATTGTTGGATTTACATTTATTGAGCATAGGCTGCATATGCAGCCTATGCTCAATAAATGTAAATCCATCAATTGAAATTTGCAGACGATTCTGAATTTGCGCTTACGAACATTTTAGTCGTAAGATTTAGTTTAGTGGAACGGCCCCCAAGGCATGCAGGCTCAGATATGAATCGTTATGTGAGTACGCATACTGGATAGGAATCTAAAACCGATTTTGAAGCAGGGTCATAACCAGCTCAAATTTTCACTACCAGGACTTGTATTTTGTGCACAAACTTTGACTTTATTCATTTCGGCTGAACCGGCTTTAATTTTCAGTACCACAATTGACAATGATGCTAGAGCTAGCTTAACCCTTAGACCGCTACTCACAACAATTGTCGTCTGCTGTTGCTTTTATATCCTGCCTTATTTCTCAATAAAAACATGGTTTGACAGCACTTCGGAATCATTTCCAATGGAAATTATTCTGAAATGCTGTCAAAGCATGTTGTAAATTATTCTAAAGTGCTGTCAAAACATGTTTTTGATGATAAAAATGGAAAATATAAAATAAACAGCCGACGACAAACAAATTAAGAAAAGCGGTCTAAGAGTTAATGTTTTGAAATTGGTAAATAACTTCACGTTCTCCAGCCCCCCACACACGAAAGAAATATTGATCAACCTATGTTTTTGCACACACTCGTGCAACTTGTAGGGTTGGTGCTGAAATAAATAGAAACTAGTCCGTCCCCAGAACTCCAGTTAAGCTGCGTATTTGCGTAAATAACCAATTAAAATTGCCAAAAACCCAATTGAAATCAGAAGTAGCGAGTATCAAAAAGCAATAACAAATTTGTGGTATCTTTATCATGCTACAGAAAACAATAAACAGACCACAAATATTCATACATTCGAACCTGTGCTAAAGACCACCTCCGAATAGCAATCACCTGGCTGTAAAGGCCACAATTTTGTTGTCCCAATGGTACAATTACTATATAAATGATCCTGCGAATAAAGACCTCTGTGAACAAAGGCCAGATTTTTCACTTCCCATGGCTGGCCTTTATACACAGGTTTGACTGAATTTTCTTATTTTTCCATGAAAACACATCTCGGTATTTCATTAGAATTGTCTCCCAGGAGACAATTCTAATGAAATACCAAGATGTCTTTTCATTTAGACAGTAGTGTGATTCTATTTTACATAATTAACATTTTGAAATACCCAATTGCTTCAGAAATGATGGAGTGACAATACTCAATTACTAATTCCTTATCTGGAGCCCTGGTTTTGGTAAACAGTTTTGGTCTCACCGAAACAGTTCAAATGAGTGGTCACAACATATACTTTGGACGAGAAACAAGAAACAATTGTAGGAAAACGCGCATTTTTTATACCCATATAAACGGGGTTTGTTTTCCACATGTAATATGGGCTGGAAATTACAGCAAGGATAATATGTAAATGTGAATGTAGATCAGATTGACGAACGGTTAAATGCAAATTGCAGATGCCAAGTGCACTTCATTCCCATTTCCATATTCGGTGTCGGCAGGAAATTGAGGTGGCATCTGTTGAATAAGTATTACGGTACATATATAATGACGATTCATTGAATAAATAGAAATATACACCAAAAACAAAACAAAAAACATGTTGGGGTACATGTACCTGTCCGTCTGAGTGTCCGAGATTTGTGTTAATGTTTTGTCTACCTACTATCTCGGACTTAGACAAGGTGTATGATCACGTGGTACTAACAACAACAACAAGTACTGAAACTTCCAGAATCCATCCGATTGAAAGTACGTATTCTTTTATATTGTCCTTATTACGTAACGGATTTTGATGAAATATTGCGCATCAAACGCATCTCGTTAAGCTGCATTTGGTGGTCTCAGTATTTTCGGCCAAACTTCTGTCGTTTTTGCGAAGAATCGATTTCCGTGTCTCTGACACGGAAATCGATTCTTTGCAAAGACGACCTAAGTCTGTGCCAAACTCCCTGGACTACCAAATGCATCTCATGAAGATGCCTTTGCTGCGCCATATTTCATCAAAATCTGTTGCATATTAAGGAAAATATCAAATAATACTTACTTTGGAGTGGGCGACGTTGTTGTTGTTGTAACCACGTGATCATGCACCTTGTTAGATATCCCCCATGTTTTCATCAGCTGATCAACTGATTTCAGATGATTTTGTCATAATTTGCGTTTTCAAAATGATTCAGAATCAATCTGGTATGCTCAAATTTGATACTTTTACAAGTGGGGTGAGGGGGTTTCAGTGGATTTTCAGATGTTTTTAGCAACATCCATTCTCATGTCTGTCTATGCTATTGTTTGCTTTATCTGGAGTTTATTCAACTACCATTTTAAAATACCTGATTTATTTCCCGAGACATCTGGCAGGCCCGTAGCGGTGTGTAAAATAATGCTACGGCAGCCTTTTTAGTGGGCAAAATTCCACTTAGACCCTCAAAATCGCATTTCCTACAAAAAAACAAAAAACAGGCCAAAATAATGACACGGCAACGCCGTGCTGCCGTGGTGGCCGCTACAGCCCTGTCTGGAAATCCAATATTGAAACAAGTGCAGAGCACAAGTTTCTTTGTCGGATTTACAGATTTCAAGGGAAATAAATCCGGTAGTGGAATAAATTATATATTACATGCTCTTCGAAAAAAGTGAAATTTTCTCTTAGACAACTTATAACGTTGTCAAAATTGACAATTTTGAAGTTAGCTTATGAATTGTTTCTTCGCCGGAAAATGACGTCAAAATGGGGGAAATAAATCCCTCCAGAATCACGGTAAATCACTGGGTAGCATGTAATTAATATATATATGTATCATACATGTTTATACGTATGTATACGTTTTGTTTCCTAATTGATAAAATCCACAGAAATCGTCAAAGTGTACCGTTAACACGTGATGTGCGCGTATGATCAGAAAAAATGTAATGTAATAACTTATGTAGTCTGTCATGTAGTGTCCAGTCAAAACAAAGTTTGTCACGTCACTACAAATCGTGGGCATATCCTGGGAAATATGAATACTATATTTAGCAAAACTGGCATTTGCAAAGCTATTTATGTTTTCCACAAAAAATGTTTCTTTTCTTATTCCTTTCATATTTAGGGATATATGGTCGTATATTATGTTCAGAAAACCGATAATAAGCTACCGTTTGATGATCTTTACAAACTGTTTTGCTCACATGTCGTTCACATCGAGACCCTGGTGGCCTTTAGTGCATTCATTTTCCTCCAAGTCGCCATATAAAGCTGCTCCAGGGCTGTCCATCTTGATTATCTTTAATTTATTCGCTCGAATGACAACATTTTTCCGCTGCATTAGCCTCGGAGTCTGCTTTGGAATTCTAGTCTATAATGATGAAACATTTGATCAATAATCTATTTCATGTCGTCGACTGATTTATTTGTTAACTCTTTCAACAATACAGACCTTTTTTGTGATGTTTGCAAACAGTGTAGATCCAGATGAGCTGGTCTCATCAGGATCTTCCCTTTTTCAATTATTCATATTTTTAAGGGAAAAAATACATTTTCTGAACTAAGTAATTTTCACATTTTTATACGCCCGTTTGAAAAAACGGGATGTGTTATGTATTCATCTTGTACGGGCGGGCTGGCGGCGGGGCAAGGCAAGACGAAGAAGCCTATTGATTTTGAAAATTTTCCGATGACTTATCTCCCCTTGGTGGCCATTTTTAATTTTCGCACACTATCCTTGTCCACGCAATAACTCCCAAGTTCTACTTCACCGATCAAAACCAAATTCGGTATACATGTTTATCATGGCAAGGCAAAGAAGCCTATTGATTTTGAAAAGTTTCCGATACTTATCTCCCCTTGGCAGCTATTTTTAATTTTTTTCGCACTGTATATCCTTGTCCACGCAATAACTCAAGTTCTACTTGACCAATCATAACCAAATTCGGTATACATGTTTATCACGGCAAGGCAAAGAAGCCTATTGATTTTGAAAAATTTCCAATGACTTATCTCCCCTTGGCGGCCATTTTTAATTTTCGCACTCTGTATCCTTGTCCACGCAATAACTCAAGTTCTACTTCACCGATCGAAACCAAATTCGGTATACATGTTTATCATGGCAAGACAAAGAAGCCTATTGATTTTGAAAAAATTCCGATACTTATCTCCCCTTGATCGTAACCAAATTTGGTTTACATGTTTATCACGTCAAGATGAGTTATCTCCCCTTGTTGACTGGCCTTTCCTCGACTGGCGTATATTGTGACCTTCGGCACTCTTGTTATAAATGGACTAGGTCTCACGGGACAGTGGGCAGCTAGCTTTAAAAAGGGGGTGGACGATTTTCTATATACTTCACTACCGACCCTGTAAGTTACACCAGTGTGTCAGAAAAATAGGTTTATGGATATTTCTTGACTTAGGGAGGCTTGACTAGGTGTATTTTTTAGAGTATTTCATAATTATACGAAACTGAATGTTAGCTCTGGTTGATTTTGACATCTTGGAAAATGTGGCCTGCTATGCTGTCTCGCGGTACGGTTTCGCGTCAGAATTTAAGGTATTTTTCGGGCATTTGTAGCGAAAATTTGAGCTGGTTATGACCCCGCTTTGAAATCATTTTCAGAAAATGGTGTGGTGTTACAAGTGATAGAACAAGACATAACAAAGTATCTGTGCCTCATATTTTCATGAAAACAATTCCGATAAATTCAGTCGTGTTGAAATTTCTGGCCAAAAATAGGTGGGTGGGGTAACTTTGTAAAATATTAATTGAACACATCTGATGCGGTTACTGAATTTTTATTGTGGCGCGCGATTTGTACTTCATTTGCGAGTATTTTTCAATACTTGTCGCAAGAGCCTACTTAACTGATTGTGAGAGGTGGTGATTTTTATAAGTCACCCGCCGCCCTCAGAAAAGCAGTCAATGTTGGCTATTTTGAACCGTCCCGTGATGCCTTAAGGGGAAAAGTCTGATATTTCAAGGTGTCATATTTCTTTCACCTCTAACCAGTATTGTTTGACAGAAGAACATGTCCCGAGATAACATCCAGCAGTTTTAGTTTACTGCACTCAAATATGCAGGGTTCAGCAGGGCTGGAGGTAAGCATGGTATTTTGCTGTCGATACACCGAAATGAAACTTCGCGTTTTGCCATTTTGGGGGTGGGCGATATCCGCGCCCCATTTCAACATCGGCTTTCATTTTGTACATTTTTCTTTGTTTGCGTTTTACGTAAAATTGATGAAATTAGCAATATAGAGCGAGACGAGCCGTTTCGGGGGAAAAATATTTCCCCTTAAGGACTCACGGGACAGTGGGCAGCTAGCTTTAAAAAGGGGGTGGACGATTTTCTATATACTTCACTACCGACCCTGTAAGTTACACCAGTGTGTCTAGAAAAATAGGTTTATGGATATTTCTTGACTTAGGGAGGCTTGACTAGGTGTATTTTTTAGAGTATTTCATAATTATACGAAACTGAATGTTAGCTCTGGTTGATTTTGACATCTTGGAAAATGTGGCCTGCTATGCTGTCTCGCCGGTACGGTTTTTCGGCGTCAGAATTAAGGTATTTTCGGCATTTGTTAGCGAAAATTTGAGCTGGTTATGACCCCGCTTTGAAATCATTTTCAGAAAATGGTGTGGTGTTACAAGTGATAGAATAAGACATAACAAAGTATCTGTGCCTCATATTTTCATGAAAACAATTCCGATAAATTCAGTCGTGTTGAAATTTCTGGCCAAAAATAGGTGGGTGGGGTAACTTTGTAAAATATTAATTGAACACATCTGATGCGGTTACTGAATTTTTATTGTGGCGCGCGATTTGTACTTCATTTGCGAGTATTTTTCAATACTTGTCGCAAGAGCCTCCTTAACTGATTGTGAGAGGTGGTGATTTTTATAAGTCACCCGCCGCCCTCAGAAAAGCAGTCAATTTTGGCTATTTTGAACCGTCCCGTGATGCCCTAGTCTAAAAATTATTTTGTGATGATTGGATTGGTCGGAAAATTAACATCCATGTCCATTCCAGTTAATTTAAAAAGGTTGAAAGGTTTAAGTATTTTGAAAGATTTTCGTTTCTTAACTCTTAGAATGCTTAACTCTTAGAATTAATCTGCTGTTTATTTTCTGTTCTCCATTTTCTTGTAAAATCATGGTATGACAGCGCTTTAGAAATATTTCTAATGGAAATGATTCTAAATGTCTGCCAAGCCATGTTTTATTGAGAAAAAAGACTATATATAAATCAACAGCAGTTGGCAATTTTTGTATCCCGCATTCTAAGGGTTAAGCTTTTTATTATCCCCTCGCCGATAGGTAAGAGGGGATATAGCGTTAGTCCATGTATGTACGTACGTATGGACGTGCATATGTACATTAGTAACGCCTTTCATTTTTCAATAACATAAAGAACCTCTTCACCAATTTGATAATATTTTGCCACAATGTGTGTCTAGGGATGGTGCTTTGTTTTGCATGCGACCCACGTTCGACCGTCCAAGGTCGCTGCGGAGTTGGTTTTTTGTGTTTTTTTTTTCTTACTATCAAGGCTGCCAGCGAGGGGATAAGCTTTGTTTAACTCTTTGCATGTTAGCGGTGAAAATTTCCGCCAAACAAATTACGAGTACCTGGTAGTATAGTTTTTATTTCTCTCTGTAAATATGTCTTGGAATTTCATTAGAATTGAGTCCTCGGGGACTCAATTCTAACTAAAGAATTTCCAAGACATATTCATGATATTTACAAGGCGAAATAAAAGAAAATACGATTTATAGATTTATAGTCCAAAGGTTTCCCAGCATGCAAAGAGTTAACAATGTCATTTCTTGTTTCTCCACCATAAAAGTATATGTGTTGTGATCAGTGTGAAAAACGGGATGTATTATGTCGAGGCATTGTCTGTCCTTCAGTAAACTTTAATCTTGTACATCGAGCTAGTCCTATGGGTGGTTGATCTGGCGAACGTGAAGGCGTAAATTGATGGTAGGGGTTCCTACTTGTAGGAATCACGACATGCCTGGTTTGGCCCTCAGGTACGTTTTTATCTTTGGCACTTTTGTTACCTGGGAGTTGAATTGGGTTATTGCCCATAATGGCATTATAAAAGTAATAATATTATTACTGATCATACTGCTTTTTGCAGGGGGCCAAGTGATTCTGGTGTGGCAAGGACCTGGCATCAGATTAGGATTAATCTGATTTCAGGGCTGCAAATATATTTTTTTTATTGTAAATATTCAGTTCTGATTTTGGGATCCCCCCCTCCCCCATTTGTATAGGTAATATATCGGATTTAGTACTAAACCCATTGACCCGGCCTTAAATGACCTCAGCTGTTGATAGGCCATCATGTCCCGCAGTGCATGATGCAAGCATTTTCACTCCACCTCAAATCTTTATGGAATTATCCTTTTTCAACTCCGAAATTCCCATTTTTGGCAAACTGGTGACCTTGACCTTTGTTTCAATAATTTTGGATGTACATCAAATGTTGAATGCCTCCTGATGCGCGAGTCGGATCATTACCAAACTTCATCAATAGCTTCCTCACATTGATGGCTATCCAACCAGTGTCGTTTGCATGACCTTGATCTTGCCATGGTGTCAACAATTTTCGACCTTTGTCCATATGTTGAATAACTCTTGATCCGTAGGTTCAGCCCTTCCAGCGGTCCTATAATTCCTATATTGTTCAGACTTTTTCAAAATGTCCTATAATATCCTATATTTTGGGCAAAATTCCTATAATTCCTATATATTTTTTGGGTAAGCAAAAGGTTGCTTTTTCTTTGGTTAAAATAGATTTGTTTTGTTAAATTTGTTGCACTAAATTCATCATGCAATTTAAAGGACATCCATAAGTATTTATTAATGTCATGTTGACATCATTTCAACAAAATTAATTTATGTAGTACCATGATGTGTGCCAATTCATTCTTAATTTTTTTTCAAAAATCCCTTTTTGAATGTAATAAGTTAAGGTAAAATGACTTATTTGCACAAATAAATGATTTGTGGTGGAACGCGACTGGCTAGAAGGGGTGTTGGGAGGCCAGATATAGTGTCCTATATTTTTTTGAAAAAAAAACTATATATTTTTTTCACTGTGCTGGAAGGGCTGGTAGGTTGAATCATTTCCAAACTTCATCAATAGCTTCCTCACATTGATGGCTATCCACACAGTGTAATTTGCCTGACATTGACCTTGGTGACCTTCACTTTGGTGTCTGTCAACAAGTTTGGACATACATGTATATCCAAATGTTGAATATCTCCTGATCTGTTAGTGACATATCATTACCAAACTTCATCAACAGCTTCCTAACACTGATGGCTATCCACCCAGTGTCAGTTGTGTAATCTTGGTGACCTTCTGGACTTTTGGACTTCCTCACATTGCGACCTTGATAACCTTGACCTTCGTGTGTGAGACACTCGCGGGGATCGCCTTGTTGATATTTACGGGTTTCTATTTTATCGGACATGGCTTACAGTATGTGCTTTGCGTTGTCAGAAATCTTTCTCAATGCTCGTTTTTTTTCTTCATTTTCTGCCAAAACCTCGGATATTTATCGTTGACCAACATCACCAACATTGCAAAGTATACTTTGAGGGAGAAATTTTCAATTTTAGGATAAATTTATTAATTTTTATTATACTGAATTTATTACATTATTGGCTGTGATAATGTAATACATTCAGTATAATAATTCTGCTTACTTTTAATCATCAAATAAATGCAGTCGTTAGTTCTTTATGAAATATGCATTTCTGGAAAAATAAAGGATTACTCCCTCAAAGTATACTTAATGCTATAGATAAGTATACTTTGCAATTTTGATGAAATCGGCTACTCCATGGTCTCCGTAAAACTAAATACACCACTGTGTTCAGCATTAACTCTTTGCATGCTGGGAAACTTGTGGGCTATAAATAGTTCAAAACTAGCGGACAAGAATTCATCATGTTTTCTTGTATTTTTCCCCGTAAATATCATGAATATGTCTTGGAATTTCATTAGAATTGAGTCCTCAGGACTCAATTCTAATGAATTTCATTAGAATTGAGTCCTCAGGACTCCATTCTAATGAAATTTCAAGACATATTTACAGAGAGAAATAAAACATATACCGGTACTCCTAATTCGTTTGGCAGATATTTTCGCCGCTAGCATGCAGAGTTAAACCACACATACCCAGGCGCGGATCCAGGATTTCGGTATTTTGCAATACTTGACTATATTATCGAACGAGCGTAGGGGGGTCCGGGGGGAATCGCATTTCCTGCGTTCTGGCGCATTTTGGAGTAGAAACGTGTGCCTTGTAAAAATCTTTACTCGGCGAATTTTAGGGGGAGGGGGGGCGCGCGCCGGGTTCGCCCCCCCCCCCCCCCCCCCCCCCCCCCATGAATCCGCTCATGCATACCGTAGACGGCATACAAAAGATATTTATCGTGACACATGTTGATCGGGTCTCCGTAAAACTATTGTCTGTTTCACGAAAGCTGCCCAAATTTTACGGCTATATAGACAATTCAAAAACAATATTATTTTCTATAATATTAAAGGAAAAATTAAGAATGAGCCTTCTTTTTGTTTCGTGAAATTTGGTCAAATATTGATTTTATTGCGAAAAAACAATTTCCCCATGTTAAATCCCCATAGACATCTTCACAGAAAATGGGGAAATTTTTTAGAATTTCAGAAATACTGGACCGATTTTCAAAATATTTAACTTTTGTTTTCTTAGTTAGATCATTTCCAAGATATCTAGCCAGGTTTCGGAGTCAATTTCCAAAGTTTTTCGTTTTTTGACTCCTCCCACACTCCTCTACCTCTTTTTCTCCCATGTTAAATTCCCATAGAGAAATCAATTTTTCGTAATAAAACCAATATTTGACAAAATTTGACGAAACAAAAAGAAGGCTCGTTCTTCATTACGCAAACATACGAGCCAAGCGGATTGTTCTGTTTATTAGTATATATAGTTTTAATCTGTCTCCTGTGATATATAATGATACATTACTTCGTTATGTTATGGGTACTAATACATGTTGTTTCAATAGCGTATCTCTGTAACGGTATCGTTGTAGATGGAGTTGCAAATAATTTAATAATTATTACGTTCAAATGGTTGCGTAATACTGATAGCACTTCTGTATAAATGTAATCGTCGTAACTGGCGCAATAGTCGTGAGGTTAAGGTCGCCAACTTCTATGATTTAATTACCGATTCCCGAAAGGGTCGGTGGTTCAAACCTCAACTTGGTATAAAAAAAAATTATCCATATACATTATTTTTGTGATTTCAATATTTTCACAATTTTATGATTTTAATAAAAATAGCTATACAGGGATCCTCTAGATTATCGGACAAAAATGGCTGTTTTTTTTATGATATTTTTCTTAAAATAGCAGCTACGGGCATACAATTTTCACAGAACAATCATCGATTCTTGCTTTCTCAACGCATGGAAACTATTTAACAAACTGTGCCATCTTTCTCACTTAAAATTGGGTCAAATCATCAGTCGTAAGATTGCCCCAAAATTAACATCGACAATCAATTATCCGGACAAATGTATAACCGTCTTATAACTTGTATTCTCACCTTAAAATCATAATTTTATCACCCGAAAACCAGTATAAACAGCATTGTGTTGTTTTGCAGAAAAAACAATCACCATTCGCTTCTTGGAAAACATCGTATTTATATAATTTATTGTATTTATAGAAGAACTTTGCAATGACGTAATGGGCGCACTCGATTGAGCTCTTCATAATTTGGTGGAAAATCGGCGGTAATGATCGTTTCGTACACTGGTGTTTTCGCACCTGTCGATTTTACCCACGAATTAATATGGGTGCGAAGTGTGTAATGGCTTGGGTCCGAAATGGCTTGGGGCTTTCAATTATTATTTGTTTTTGAATAAGTAGCTCTTCATTCTTTTTCTATCATGATACATTTTCGCATTCCTTCCTATCTGCTCTGTATTGTACATTGTGTATTAAACAGTCTGAAAATTATATTGGAGGAATGCATCGTATCGTCTGCATACTTCACACAACAGAGTATTGAAAAACTCTATAGGGCCTCAAATTATGCGCATGCACAGTGACAGATACAAGCCCCCGCGCGACGTTTGACGTTGTAAACAACTTGTGGACATAGTTGGGGGAATGTTTTCAGCAAATTTTACTAAAATGTTTACCTTGGCGATATATTATTCACACTGGCATGGAAACAGCAAGCACCTGAGGGACTTAGATGTGTTCATTGCAAAATCGGATCAAATGAATGCGTTTAATTAACAGCTATTTTGATTTGTCCGATAAATTGATTGTCCGGATAATTGGTAGGACCCCTGTAAATTAATAGAAACTTACCAACGATGAAAGTTTCCATCTTTAAGTAATATATACACATTTATGGAAAAAAAATACTGATAAAAAATACTGATTTTTTTAAAACAATATCGGCACAGCTAAATACGGTGATAGAATTTTGGTCAACTTTTCAACACTTTTCAACACCATTTACGAAAAATATTACTGATTTTCTAAAAACAATATCGGCGAAGGTGTACTGAACTACTTTTTTTTTTAAAAATAACCAGCCGTCTAATAGATCTGTGTATAATCGAGAGTATATCGTTAATTGTCATGTTGTCTCCAACAGTGAGGTGATGCGGCACACATCAAAACGACACGTCAATTTCAAAACATTAATTGCCTAAGGGTCAACATTTACAGTGTGGTGTCATCAGTTCAACACCTCGTCACACACGACTGCGCATTATCGATTTTTTTTCCACACAAAGCGAAGTGTATTTACAACTAGATCTGTGTAATGTGTCGGGTGTAGCCAAAGACCATACATAAATTCGTAATTACGTCCGCAAGTTGACAGATATGTCAGAGCAGACGTCATCGTAATTTGCCGTTATTTATTTCCAAAATTAGCCATATATTCTGTAAATGGTGTTGAAAGTTGACAATAAATTAAGACCAGATCAGTACAACGTTAAATCGCTATCGACGGCAACTGACGATCCGATGAGAGAGTAATACCGTTTACGCGTATCCAATGTTAAATATACATCGTTATTTTTGTATGACTTTTGTAGTTTTTACCGAGAAATTCAAACCATTTCCAATTATTGGGGAACATAATATCATGATTAGCACACCGTTTCACTAAGCGGGGGCTACTCAGGGAATGGGATCACATGGTCTATTGTTTACACTGGATTAATGGCGGCCCCCATGAGGTCTCAGGTAAATCTTATTTTACAATAATACGACTGTTGTTTCTTCTTTTTAGTGATGACCATGTTCCAGCCATTAACACTTATTTAGCAGCATTACTTATGTAGTTAGTCTGAACATTCTGCAGAGAAATTTGAATTAGACGGAATCGAGCGTTGTTTAAACTTAGTCCGGTTCATATGCACATGTCAAAATATGAACTGAAAATGGCGCTTTGTGTGACAGAAATCCGTACGCGGACGAATAAAACAAATATTTTGTTATAAATATCACATATAGCGAAACAGCGGTAGCATCTACTGTTTTAATAATATGCATACATATTGTAATTAATGTTTAATAGTGATATACTTATGAATAATATACAATACTATGGTTTATACTCCTGCACTATGTTTTAAGGCTGTGTGATTTGCCTCAATATAAGCTGGATTAATTGTATCCCCCGGACTCCGTCGGAGTATACTATGGATTTGACAGCACGTCCGCGTCCGCTGCAGACACTTCTTGTCCGGAGCATAACTCGCACACCCTTTGGAATATTTTCATGAAACTTCACACATGCATAGACCACGACCCGAAGGTGTGTCACGCACAATAATGACAACTCTTGCATAGCTAATTTTTTAGTTATCTCCCTTTTTAGCTCACCTGAGCGAAGCTCATGTGAGCTATTGTTACCGCAATGTGTCCGTCGTCGTCCGTCGTCGTCGTCGTCGTCCGTGCCGTCTCCGCTCGTCGTCTGTGAACATTTTCAAACGTCTTCTCCTCAGTAACCATTGGGCCTATAGTCACCAAACTTCATGGTCATGGTCCTTAGGTAGGGGGATTACAAAATTGTTAAAATGACATCATTATGTAATCCAAGATGGCCGCCATCTAAAAATAGCACAAATTCTTCAAAAATCTTCTTCTCAAGAACCGCCAACCGGATTTTGACAAAACTTGGTAGGAATGATCGATGTACAATGCTCTTTCAAAGTTGTTAAAATGGTGACCCCGGGGTCAAAAATGGGTGTGGCCCGTGGGGTCAAATTGGGGTCAAATTTTATTTTTGTCTGAATATGTTCATATCATATATCAAATCGAAGGTATCAACGAGGCAATCACTCTGGTGCATTTTTTGTCGAAATCGGATGGTTATGTCATCCAAGATGGCCGCCAAAAGGTCAAAAAGTTGTTCTTTTATTAGAGATTTCAAAATTCTTCTTCACACGAACTACATGGCCCATGGTGGCCAAACTTCACAGTTATGGTCCATGGGTGAAGCCTTTTCATATTTGTTAAAATGGAGGTCGTCGCTAATCCAAGATGGCCGCCGTCTAAAAATAGCACAAATTCTTAAAAAATCTTCTCATGAACCGCCAGCCGGATTTCGATGAAACTTAGTAGGAATGATCGATGTACAATGCTCTTTCAAAGTTGTTAAAATGGTGACCCCGGGGTCAAAAATGGGCGTGGCCCATGGGGTCAAATTGGGGTCAAATTTTATTTTTGACCGAATATGGTCATGTCTGTATCAAATTGAAAGTATCAAAGAGGCGATCGCTCTGGTACATTTTTTGTCGAAATTGGATGGTCATGTCATCCAAGATGGCCACCGAAAGGTCAAAAGGTCGTTCTTTTATTATAGATTTCAAGATTCTTTTTCACACGAACCACTAGGCCCATGGTGGCAAAACTTCACAATGATGGTCCATGGGTGAAGCCTTTTCAGATTTGTTAAAATGGAGGTCATCGCTAATCCAAGATGGCCGCAGTCTAAAAATAGCACAAATTCTTAAAAAATCTTCTCAAGAACCGCCAACCGGATTTCGACAAAACTTGGTAGGAATGATCGATGTACATTGCTCTTTCAAAGTTGTTAAAATGGTGACCCCGGGGTCAAAAATGGGTGTGGCCGGCCTGTGGGGTCAAATTTGGGTCAAATTTTATTTTTGACCGAATATGGTCATGTCATATACCAAATTGAAGGTATCAATGAGGCAATCACTCTGGTTCATTTCTTGTCGAAATCGGATGGTTATGTCATCCAAGATGGCCGCCGAAAGATCAAAAGGTCGTTCTTTTATTAGAGATTTCAAAATTCTTCTTCACATGGACCGCTTGGCCCATGGTAGCCAAACTTAAAAGTTATGGTCCATGGGTGAAGCCTTTTCAGATTTGTTAAAATGGAGGTCATCGCTAATCCAAGATGGCCGCCGTCTAAAAATAGCATAAATTCTTAAAAAATCTTCTTCTCATGAACTGCTAGCCGGATTTCGATGAAACTTGGTAGGAATGATCGATGTACAAAGCTCTTTCAGAGTTGTTAAAATGGTGACCCCGGGGTCAAAAATGGGCATGGCCCGTGGGGTCAAATTTTATTTTTGACCAATTATGGTCATGTTATATATCAAATCGAAGGTATCAATGAGGCGACCACTCTGGTACATTTTTTATTGAAATCGGATTGTTATGTCGTCCAAGATGGCCGCCGAAATGTCAAAAGGTCGTTCTTTTATTAGAGATTTAAAAATTCTTCTTCACATGAACCGCTTGGCCCATGGTTGCCAAACTTAAAAGTTATGGTCCATGGGTGAAGCCTTTTCAGATTTGTTAAAATGGAGGTCATCGCTAATCCAAGATGGCCGCCATCTAAAAATAGCATAAATTCTTAAAAAATCTTCTTCTCATGAATAGCTAGCCGGATTTTGACGAAACTTGGTAGGAATCATTGATGTACAATGCTCTTTCATTGTTAAAATGGTGACCCCGGGGTCAAAAATGGGTGTGGCCCGTGGGGTCAAATTTTTATTTTTGACCGAATATGGTCATGTTATATATCAAATCAAAGGTATCAATAAGACGATCACTCTGGTCATTTTTTGTCGAAATCGGATTGTTATGTCATCCAAGATGGCCGCCAAAAGGTCGTTCTTTTATTAGAGATTTCAAAGTTCTTCTTCACATGAACCGCTTGGCCCATGGTAGCCAAACTTAAATGTTATGGTCCATGGGTGAAGCATTTTCAGATTTGTTAAAATGGAGGTTATTGCTAATCCAAGATGGCCGCCGTCTAAAAATAGCATATATTCTTAAAAAATCTTCTTCTCATGAACCGCTGGCCGGATTTCGACTAAACTTGGTAGGAATGATCGATTTACAATGCACTTTCAAAGTTGTGAAAATGGTGAACCCGGGGTCAAAAATGGGCGTGGCCCGTGGTGTCAAATTTTATTTTTGACCGAATATGCTCATGTCGTATATCAAATTGAAGGTATCGATGAGGCGATTGCTCTGGTGCAATATTTGTCGAAATCGGATGATTATGTCATCCATGATGGCCACCAAAAGGTCCATTTATTCAAGATTTTGAACATCTTTTTCTCAGGAACCACATGGCCGATGCTGGACAAACTTCATAGCAAGTTAAGATCCTTGGGTGAAGCATTTTCAAATTTGGTAAAATGAGAGTCATCGCTTAATCCAAGATGACCGCCATCTAAAAATAGCACAATTTGTTTAAAACACATGAACTCAATGTCACATTCTCCTCTGGTGTTCATGGAGTCAGGTGAGCGAATTAGGGCCATCATGGCCCTCTTGTTTGTTTCTCACACTGATTTCGTGTCCGGAGCATAACTCCACCACCCTTTGGAATATTTTCATGAAACTTCACACATGCATAGACCACGACCCGAAGGTGTGTCGCGCACAAGAATGACAACTCTTGCTTAGCTAATTTTTTAGTTATCTCCCTTTTTTGTTTCGCGCACTGATTGACCATAACTCGACCACCCTTTGGAATATTTTTATGAAACTTAACACATTCAATTAGACCACGAACCGAAGGTGTGTCGTGCGCAAGAATGACAACTCTTGCATAGCTAATTTTTTAGTTATCTCCCTTTTTTGTTTTCGCGCACTGATTTCCTGTCCGGAGCATAACTCGACCACCCTTTGGAATATTTTCATGAAACTTAACACATGCATAGACCACGACCCGGAGGTGTGTCGCGCACAAGAATGACAACTCTTGCGTAGCTAATTTTTGAGTTATCTCCCTTTTTTGTTTTGCGCACTCTACAAACTGGACAATAATGCATGAAGACCCGTTTTCTCGTCTGCTCTGTACACCTTTTCCTCATGTGCTCTGTACACCTTACCTGTAGAGAGAACAATAGAGACTGGGAGAACCATGTGCTAGCATGGGCTTGCATGTGCAAATGTCCAGCGCTTGACCACTGCTGACCACAGGTAATTTATACAGGTAAATTACTACATTGGGTACTGTGTTGAAAATATTGTGGCATTATGTGGACCTGTGCAGATATATGTAGATAAATATAGGACTATTAAAAAAAATCTGGGCTCCAGTAGCAAGCATTATTATTTTTAAACATTTCCATTTTTTTTTTTTTTTTTTTCATCATTTTTTTTTTTTTTTTTTTTTTCATTCTTTTTTTTCCATTTTTTTTTTTCATTTTTTTTTTTTTCCATTCATTTTTTTTTTCATTTTTTTTTCATTCTTTTTTTTTTTCCATTTTTTTTTTTCATTTTTTTTTTTCATTTTTTCTTTTTTCATTTTTTTTTTTTTTTTCATTTTTTTTTTTTCAAATTATTTTTCAATTTTTGTCTAGTAGCATAAGGTCGTAAGTGCTATATACAGACTATTCACCTGTGCATGTGCTAGCATGTGCAACTGACCACTTACAGGTAATTTATACAGGTAAATGATTATATTACATTTCCGTAAACTGTGTTGAAAATATTGTGGCAATATGTGAACCTGTATATATATGATATGTAGATAAATATAGGACTATTAAAAAACATTCTGGGCTCCAGTAGGGAGCATTATTCTTTTATTTTTTTTAAATTTAATTTTTTTTTTCCATTTGTTTTTTTACATTCTTTTTCAATTTTTTAACTGACCACTAACTTATTACAGGTAATTTATACAGGTACATTATTACATTTCCGTAACTATTAACAAAAATTCTGGGCTCCAGTAGCGAGCATTATTATTTTTTAATTCTGGGCTCCAGTAGCAAGCATTATTATTTTTAATTTTTAAAAAAAAAAAAATCATTTTTTTTTTTTCAAATTCTTTTTCAATTTTTGTCTAGTAGCATAAGGTCGTAAGTCCTATATACAGACTATTATCATATAATAAAACAATTATTGACTAGTGAGCCATAGAATATAATCTGATATTCTATGGCTCACTAGTCAATAATTGTATAATATATTCTGGCCAGTGAAAATTGCTTTCGGGCCCAGGCTCGAGGTCAAGGCTGGACAAGGCGAGGCATCTGATTCGGCGGAATTCTTGTTTACTTATCTCCCTTTGTTGTTTCGTGCTCTGATTTTGTATCCAGAGCATAACTCGAACACCCTTTGGAATATTTTTATGCCCCACCACGATAGTGGAGGGGGCATTTAGTGTTACCCTCGTCCGTCCGTCCGTCCGTCCGTCCGTCCGTCCGTCCGTCCGTCCGTCCGCACACACGAATGGGTACTTGTTGTAAGCGTACGGGGATCTTATTGGGTAGGGTTAGGATTGTGTTGGGTACTCTTGTTGGGTATTTTTATACAGTAAAAACCCAACAAGTATTCATTCGTAGGAACGTGCGTCCCGTCCTCCCGTCCGTCCGTCCGTCACAAAACTTTAACACTCGGAAAATGTCTCATAATTTCTTCATCCTTCGACCGATCTGCTTCATATTTCATATACACATTGCTCTGATGGTTCACTACCGCCCTGTGCCAAATCCACGTTCGTCCTGCCCCCGGCAAGCCCAGGGTCAAGGTCACATACTTGGTGCTTCAAAAACATTAACGCTCGGGTTAATATCTTATAATTTCTTTTGTTTTCTTTCACGGATCAGCTTCATATTTCATATACACATTGCTCTAATGGTCCTCTACCGCCCTGTGCCAAATCCACATTCGTCCTACCCCCGCCAAGCCCAGGGTCAAGGTTACATACTTGGTGCTTCAAAAACTTTAACGCTCGGGTAAATATCTTATAATTTCTGTTTTCTTTCACGGATCAGCTTCATATTTCATATACGCATTGCTCTAATGTCCTCTACCGCCCTGTGCCAAATCCACGTTCGTTCTGCCCCGCCAAGCCCAAGCCCAGGGTCAAGGTCACATACTTAGTGCTTCAAAAACTTTTAACGCTCGGTAAAATATCTTATACTTTCTGTTTTCTTTCATGGATCATCTTCATATTTCATATACGCATTGCTCTAATGGTCCTCTACCGCCCTGTGCCAAATCCACGTTCGTCCTGCCCCGCCAATCCCAGGGTCAAGGTCACATACTTGGTGCTTCAAAAACTTTAACGCTCAGGTAAATATCTTATAATTTTTCTTTCCATTCACGGATCAACTTCATATTTCATATATGCGTTGCTCTAATGGTCCTCTACTGCCCTGTGTCAAATCCACGTTCGTCCTGCCCCCGCCAAGCCCAGGGTTAACATCACATACTTAGTGCTTCAAAAACTTTAACGCTCAGGTAAATATCTTATAATTTCTGTTTTTTTTCACGGATCAGCTTCATATTTCATATATGCATTGCTCTAATGGTCCTCTACTGCCCTGTGCAAAATCCACGTTTGTCCTGCCCCCGCCAAGCCCAGGGTCAAGGTCACATACTTTGTGCTTCAAAAACTTTAACTCTCGGGTAAAAGAAAATTTTGACTTGGAATTTGGCCTCATTTATTATCAAAGCGATATGTGGGACATCCGTGTTCTATGAACACATTTTCTAGTTTATTAAACTTCACACATGCATAGGAGACGACCCAAAGGTGTGTCGCACGTAAGAATGACAACTCTTGCGTCGTTAATTTCTTAGTTATCTCCCTTTGTTGTTTCGTGCACTGATTTCGTGTCTGGAGCATAACTCGAACACCCTTTGGAATATTTTCATGAAACTTCACACATGCATAGACCACAACCCTAAAGGTGTGTCACGCAAGAATGACAACTCTTGCATCACTAATTTTTTAGCTATCTCCCTTTGTTTTTTCCGTCACTGATTTTGTCTCCGGAGCATAACTCGAACACCCTTTTTTCAAACTACTTGTGTAAATGGGGAGGGGGATACACATGCGCTTGTCGACAAGCGTCCATTTCTAGTTAATACTTATATTCATGCGCTTCATGAGAACATCAATACATTTAAAATATACAAATATTACTTAAAGGGGTACCGATATGATAAATTTTAATAATATAAATATTGAAAATACACATTAAAATCGCTTACAACATAAGTTATTGATCGAAAATAGTCACTGCATCGTGACCTATTTGACCGCATTACCTATTGCGCGGGTACCTCACCATACCCCCTGTTTACATAGGTAACTGGGGGTATAGTGAGGTACGCTTGCTAATACAATGTTTGCGTAATGTTAAATTTTGCTTTAATTTAATATTATCAGAAAAAATATTGTTTTTGCATTGTTTATATAGCTGTAAGATTTGGGCAGCTTTCGTGAAACAGACAGTAAATTCACCACTGTGTTCAGCATTAACCCTTTCAACCTCACAGGCACTGTATTATATAAGTGGTATTGACAGTGTAGATTCAGATGAGCCGGCTCATGACGAGCCGTCTCATCAGGATCTGCACTTTTTGCAAGTAATTTTCATATTTTTTTAGACAAACACCCCGTTTTCATAAATGGACTAGTCGGAAAACCATTTTGTGACGATTGGATTGGTTGGATGCACCATCACAATACATTACACAAACACGTCTTATTTGGAATTAATAAATCACTGAACTACTTTCGGCAAGGGAGATAATCAATATCACGCGAACTATTTTCATACGAACCAAGCGGATTGTTCTGTTTATGATTAGTATATATAGTTTTAAGCTATCTCCTGTGATATATAATGATACATTACTTTGTTATGTTATGGGTACTAATACATGTTATTTCAATAGCGTATCTCTGTAACGGTATCGTTGTAGATGGAGTTGCAAATAATTTAATAATTATTACGTTCAAATGGTTGCGTAATACTGATAGCACTTCTGTATAACTGTGATTGTCGTAAATGGCGCAATAGTCGTGAGGTTAAGGTGGCCGACTTCAATGATTTAATTACCGATTCTCGAAAGGGTCGGGGGTTCAAACCTCGACGTGGTATATCTTTTTTTCTCCATATATATTATTTTTGTGATTTTAATATTTTCACAATTTTATGATTTTAATAAAAATACCTATAAATTGATAGAAACTTACCAACAATGAAAGTGTCTGTCTTTAAGTCATATATACACAGACAGTTTGTTACTGTTTTTTTAAGTTCGAGGTACTGTCTATACCATATAATGTTTTACTGTCCCAAAATCAATTTTTTTGGCTGTCACAATTAATTAATTTTCGGACAGCAAATATTTTTTTATGAATTTGAAATAAGTATTGTCCTCCATCTGCTCACAACACTGTTCGAACTGCGCCTGTGGCTACCATGACCAGAATTCACTGGCCGCAAACACAGTAGCCATCGGCGTCCATTTATTAAATTATTATTTTTTATTTTATTTGAATTCCGCGTGAACGCTGCATTTTGTGTCAACACCATTTACAGAAAATATTGGTGATTTTCTAAACGAATATCGGAGAAATGCGGCTATATATTTTGTCAATTTTCAGGATCAGGATATGCACTGTTCGCAATTGCATCAAGAAACCAGTTATTATTTTAGTCTGATAACGATCTATACTGCTTGCTAAAATAATAACTGGTTTCTTGATGCAATTGCGAACAGTGCATATCCTGATCAGACTGTGCGGATGCACAGGCTGATCTTTATCTACATTGGTTGCAAAACCCATGAGCCCCATTTCTCCAGTCACAGCCACAATTACGTTAGAAAAGTGACAACCAGATAACATTCAGCATGCAAGCAAATATATTTATCATTACATCTGTGTGTCTTTTGATCTGATAAATATGACTTCAAAGTATCATATACGATAGATGGAACATTAGTTCCGAGTTCTAATTGCATTTCATTACACCATTTACGGAAAATATTACTGATTTTCTAAAAACAATATCGGCGAAGGTGTACTGAACTACTCTGTATAAATAACCAGCCGTCTAATAGATCTGTGTATAATCGAGAGTATATCGTTAATTGTCATGTTGTCTCCGACAGTGAGGTGTTGCGGCACACATCAAAACGACACGTCAATTTCAAAACATTGCCTAAGGGTCACAGCTGTGTGGTGTCATCAGATCAACACCTCGTCACACACAACTACGCATTATCAATTTTTTTTCCCCACACAAAGCGACGTGTATTTACAACTAGATCTGTGTAATGTGTCGGGTGTAGCCAAAGACCATACATAAATTCGTAATTAGTCACAGATGTAGCCTTAACATATAATTGATTTCCTTAAATTACGTCCGCAAGTAGACAGATATTTCAGAGCAGACGTCATCGTAATTTGCCGTTATTTATTTACAAAATTAGCCATATATTCTGTAAATGGCGTTGAAAATTGACAATAAATTAAGACCAGATCAGTACGTTAAATCGCTATCGACGGCAACTGACGATCCGATGAGAGAGTAATACCGTTTACGCGTATCCAATGTTAAATATACATCGTTATTTTGTATGACTTTCGTAGTTTTTACCGAGAAATTAAAACCGTTTCCAATTATTGGGGAAAATAATATCATGATTAGCTTACCGTTTCACTAAGCAGCGGCTACTCAGGGAATGGGATCACACGGTCTATTGTTTACACTGGATAATGGCGGCCCCCATGAGGTCTCGGGTAAATCTTATTTTTAAATAATACGACTGTGATTTCTTCCTTTTAGTGATGACCATGTTCCAGCCGTTAACACTTATTTAGCAGCATTATTTATATAGTCTGAACATTCTGCAGAGAAATTTGAATAGGACGGAATCGACGTTGTTTAAACTTAGTCTGTTCATATGCACATGTCAAAATATACATGAACTGAAAATGGCGCTTTGTGTGACAGAAATCCGTACGCGGACGAATAAAAAAAATATTTTGTTATAAATATCACATATAGCGAAACAGCGGTAGCATCTACTGTTTTAATAATATGCATACATATTGTAATTAATGTTTAATAGTGATATACTTATGAATAATATACGATACTATGGTTTATACTCCAGCACTATGTTTTAAGGCTGTGTGATTTGCCTCAATATAAGCTGGATTAATTAATACTTATATTCATGCGCTTCATGAGAACATCAATACATTTAAAATATACAAATATTACTTAAAGGGGTATCGATATGATACATTTTAATAATATAAATATTGAAAATACACATTACAATCGCTTACAACATAAGCTATTGATCGAAAATAGTCACTGCATCGTGACCTATGACCGCATTACCTATTGCGCGGGTACCTCACCATAACCCCTGTTTACATAGGTAACTGGGGGTATAGTGAGGTATGCTCGCTAATACAATGTTTGCGTAATGTATACCCACTTTTTCCCATTTTTTAGTCCTAAAATACAGATACAGATCTCCAGTTAAGGTGCGTAACTTGGAGGTAAATTTCTTATTTCTCCATCAAAAATGGCAAGTTGGGAGTGCTTTAGAATCGTCTCAATGAGACGATTCTAAACGACTCCCAACTTGCCATTTTTGATGAAGAAATAACAAAATTTCACCCCAAGTTGGTCAAATTACGCACCTTAACTGGAGCTCAGTAGATAATCCATCACTCAGGGGTCAAATAAAAATATCAAAATTCACTTTACACATATGCTCACCATACGGAAGCCACATAATAACTATGATCCATCTCCATCTGTTACGGTTAATTTAGATGGACAGACGGATGGACGGACAGATCTAGACACTGTGACAATAATAACCCATGAATCTATTTATACCTTTTTGTTAGCAGATTTTTGCAAATATTTCCAAGTTCATACCCACAGAGGTGTATACCGACTGTAATGGTATAACTGTTGTACAGATTTGCTGGAATTATAGAATTATTCATAAATGCATAAAAGATAAGGAAGCTTGTAAAAGTATTTGTTTTGTATTATTTTTCACTCCATTTCACTTAGTTCTGCTGATTGCAAATTGTGGCTGTCACTAGAGAAATAGGGCTTATGGGATTTGTGACCAGTGTTAGCTCCTGATCAAATAGGCACACTCCTGGGGGCCGTTTCACTAAACTTCATACAACCAAAATGTTTGTAAGTGCAAAATTATGATAGTCTGTAAATTTCACATTAACAAAGTTTTCTTGTAAACAATTATTGGATTTACATTTATTGAGCATATGCAGCCTATGCTCAATAAATGTAAATCCATCAATTGCAATTTCCAGACGATCCTAAATTTGCACTTACGAACATTTTAGTCTTACGAAGTTTAGTGAAACGGCCCCTGTAGCCTGAAAATGATCTATATGTCTGGTTAGAAGCAGGACTGATGTTGCATTGATGGAATGGCAAACAGTGCAGATCCTGATCAGACTGTGCGGATGCAGAGTCTGATCTGGATCTACACTGGTCGCAAAACCCATAAGCCCTGTTTCTCCGGGAACTATTATTAGACAGTGTAAACTCGGATAACGGGCTACTCTTCGATGGAACAAAGCTCTAGATAATGTGCGTATTGGTGCATTCAGGGATTCCGCTGGGGAAAAAAATCGGCACTTCAAAAAAAATAAAACAATTGGCGATAAAAAATACTTTTTTTCGAAAATTGTAATTTTTTTTCGAAAATTGTAATTTTTTTTCGAAAATTGTATTTTTTTATTGCCAATTGTTTATTTTTATCGCCAATTGTGAAAGTGGCGATCGCCAGCGGAATCCCTGCGCATTTTATGCACTTATTTTAGCTGAATATGCATTGATTATCAAAAGTGGGAGTACAAAATACTCGCAGCAATGTGAAAATACTGTAAAAAAAAGAAGTTGAAATTTACTTATTTTGAGCTGCAAAAAGCAAACAGCTCAAATCAGTAAATTAAAAAAAATAAAATGGTATACTTCTTTTCCTATTTAATAAAGAAGAAAATCAATAATACATTTGTAAAAGTAAAATACGCATTGAATTTGAAATCTGGGGGTATAATACTCTTTAGATACAAAACTTATCTGGAGCTGTGAATTTCTGTATCCTGCTAGCTGTATCTGTATCCTGCTAGACAGTTTTCTGTGAATCAATCTATAACTTTACACATGTTTTATACACATATGGACACATGTGCACCATGATGTTTTTATGACAGAAAAAATATGTTTCGCAAAAACACCACCTTTTTAACTTTTTCTACACTTTTGCATACAATCCTGTATATGGTATATATAGAGCAATGCTCCAGATAAGCTGCGTATTTGCTTAAATACCCAATTAAAATTGCCAAAAACCCAATTGAAATCAGAAGTAGCGAGTATCAAAAAGCAATAACAATTTTGTTGTACCTTTATTATGCTGCAGAAAACAATAAACAGACCACAAATATAGCATATTTTTCTTATTTTCCATGAAAACACATCTTGGTATTTCATTAGAATTGTCTCCAAGGAGACGGTTCTAATGAAATGCCAAGACATGTTTTCATTTCTAAGCAAACTAGTCAATAAGTACTGTCTGTCTGTTGATGTGTAAACAGCAATGTGATTTTATTTTACCCAATTAAAATTTTGAAATACCCAATTGCTTCAGAAATGATGGAGTGAAAATACTCAATTACAAATTCCTTATCTGGAGCACTGTATAGAGTTTGTGTATTCAACTCATCTGACAGTTTTCTGTCACATCATTTGAAAAATTATACACATGTGACACACCATGTGATTTTGTACCTTCGGACATCTGCGTAATTTCATCACGTCAAAAATTTACAACATCCCGCAATATTGTAAATGTTGTAAACGTATTTAATGAAATTACGCAGATGTCCGAAGGTACAAAATCACATGGCGTGTCTCGTATGGACCATGTACACCTCGGTGTTTTAACCCTCACTACGCGGGAAAGTAAAAGTAAAAGTAAAATACGCAATGATTTTGAAAATCAGGGGGTATAGTACGCTTTAGACACAAAGCTTATCTGGAGCTATTTTCACTTTTCTAGCAAAGTATAACTTGAGGAGTAATCATTTATTTTTCCTGAAATGCATTATTTCATATAAACTAACAACTGCATATATTTGATGATTAAAAGTATGCAGAATTATTATACTGAATGTATTACATTATCACAGCCAAAATGGCTGTGATAATGTAATACATTCAGTATAATAAAAATTAATAAATTTATCCTAAAATTGAAAATTTCTCCCTCAAAGTGTACTTTGCAATTTTGATGAAACCGGCTTATCTGGAGCTCTGTGAAATTCTGTCAAACTTTGTTTGTATTGAGATTAGACAAATCAGAGCAAATATGAAACAACAGCTGAAGACATTTTATTATTATTTACGTTTCCCGCATTGTAACGGTTATACAAATATTCCATTTTTTGCACCATTTAGCAATTTTGTGTTATAACATGCAAATTTTTGAAAGCCAAAGAAATTAATTAATAGATTCTTATCTAATTTTGAAAGCAAATCTGGGTAGGTGGAAGGCGTTTATTCTTTTATCTGTTTTTGAATTGGTTTACATTATTATAAGTCTTTCAACACTACAGCATGCTATAAAGCGGTGTTTGCAAACAGTGTAGGTCCAGATGAGCCAGCGTCACGATCCGTCTCATCAGGATCTGCACTTTTTGCCAGTAATTTTCATATATTTTATAGAATATATACACCCTTTTTTCATAAATGGACTGGTCTGAAAATATTTGACAATTGGATGGGTTGGAACATTAACCCTTTCCCTGTTTTGCGATATTTCGACTCATCCAAATCGAAAACATCTGAATAAAAGAATCAAATGCTGGGTCAAATGATGGTTAAATTATCTGATAGAGTCGAAAACATTGTGGGAAAAGGAGAAATTGCTTGTTACAAGCAATTTCTCCTTTTTCCACAATGTTTTCAAAAGACATCTTCTGCTGAGGCGTCAAAAGTCGTCTCTATCAGGGAAAGGGTTAACATATAAAATTCATTACAGTTATTTAGGGGTGAATGAATGGGTTAAGCATAAAAAGGCAGATGGTCCAACATTTATAGCAGATGCATCTTGAACTTCCAACCCTGCCTATTTTATATGTTTCTAAACAAATAAATAAATATGTCTCAATTTCGGTCACTCTGCAACTCAAAGTCAGATTAACTTGCAACTTGATAATATTTTACTCCTTTAATCATCATCTATATTTTCATTCTATTGCCCACCCATGCAGCTTAGATGCCCAAGGTCAAGGCCAAAATATTGGTTGGTCGGACCAGGTGGTGGCCCAGGGTATCCGTGAGCCCCTTGCTGCCGACAAACTTTTGACTAAATATAATATCTAAATGTAATTACTTTAAATCAAAAACAAAAGTCACCCTCCCCAATTGTTTTATTTGATGAAATTCCATCAAATATTGACTCCGAAACCTAGCATGATAGTGGAAATGATGTAAATAAGAAAACAAAATTTAGATTTTGAAAATCGGTCCGCAAAATCTATTTTTAGCCCCCATGATAAATTCCCAAATAAAAGAAAAAAATATTTGATGGAATTTTAACAAATAATTTGTTTTGGGGAGGGTGACTTTTGTCAGATGAAAAAGTACTTACAATTAATGTTTTCATGTTGGATGTGTTTAACCCTTAGACCGCTAGCGGTCTAAGGGTTAATAGCCAATAGTTCGGCAGCAATACATGGAACAAACAATACTGGTTGTTTATTCTGAACTGTTGCCCGTTACCACAATTGTTTCTTCTTTAGGCCTAAGTTTTTTTCCGTCAACTAATTCAGTGGCAAAATTGTCTAGCGCTTATTTCGTAATTTGACTTTCAAATTTAATTCTAAATGGAAATGGAATTTTCTTGCTGTTTATATTGGTATTAGCGAATCGTCGGCGAATGCAAATGATGCAATGCCCGATGGCAATTATCAGGATGTGACTGGAGAAACGTGGCCTATGGGATTTCTGACCAATCATGTGTCTCGTGACTAAATAGCACTCCTGTGGCCGTATAATGATCTAACTGCTTGTTAGAAGCATGATAGGTGTTTCATTGGAATGGCGAACAGTGCAGATCCTGATCAGACTGTGCGGCTGCACAGTCTGATCTGGATCTACACTGGTCGCAAAACCCATAAGCCCCATTTCTCCGGTCACGATCATCAGAATATGAAATGAACCACATTGTCGTTGGAAGAAGTAGCGGTATAATGTTTTGCCAATTTTGTTAATGATTCTGGATGGTTTATGCGTCCATCAACGTACTGTGTGATTCTTAGCAGCATAGTAATTATCCCGGGGCTCCAGATAAGCTGCGTATTTGCTTAAATACCCAATTGAAATTTGCCAAAAACCCAATTGAAATCGGAAGTAAGCGAGTATCAAAAAGCAATACAAATTTTGTGGTACCTTTATCATGCTGCAGAAAACAATTAACAGACCACAAATATAGCATATATTTCTTTTTTTCCATGAAAAAACATCTTGGTATTTCATTAGAATTGTCTCCAAGGAGACAATTCTAATGAAATGCCAAGACATATTTTCATTTCGAAGCAAACTATTCAATAATTGCGGTCTGTTGATGTGTAAACAGTAGTGTGATTTTATTTTACCCAATTAAAATTTTGAAATACCCAATTGCTTCAGCAATGATGGAGTAACAATACTCAATTACTAATTACTTATCTGGAGCAATGAATTATCCCATAATGCATCATTCATAGTATTTCCATCCCACTGGTCTGTCGGATGAGACTTTAAACTGTTGTCCCGTCTCTATATGACCTTATATAGCTGTTGCAGCGACGTTAAACCCATTCTCTTTCACTTTCATTCTGCTGAAGGAAATACCAGATGTTCTTTATTTCTCCTTGAAAGTATACATTTTTACCACATTTGATGAGAACCCAAGTGTGTTTTGATGGGTTACACTGTAATGAAACCCCCAGCATGCAAAGTATGTCGAGGGGTATATAGTTTCTGTTTGTCCGTCCGTCTGTCCGCATTAAAGTTTTGGGGTAGCCATTATCTCTGTAACAGTAAGTTGGATTAACCTCAAACTTCATATATAGACTTCCTTAGAAATTTGCTACTGTAAGATTTACGTTAAAGTTTTCGGGTACCCATTATCTCTATAACGGTCAGATTGACTTCAAACTTCATATACTTCCTTATCATCATACATATTTTCATTCCATACCACACCCATGTGGCCTTCATGTCTACGGTCAAGGTCAAATTACTTAGAAATTTGCGCTTTTTAAATATTTGTGTTATTAAAGTTTTTATTTGTCGGTCCACACGGCGGCCGGGCGTATACGTATTGTATTCTCTAGTTTGTATGTCTGTTCATGATTGCAAAACACGCAAACTTGTCTCAGTGAAGTCATATACCTGAATTACAGTGGAGCCTTTCTAAACCGGACACCCTACGAGGTCCCCAGGGTGTCCGGTTTGGAGATGTTCCACTGTGCTTTTGACCTATCTTCCGAAGTGTCCAGTTTACAGGTTCTGTATATTCGTATATAGCCTCTGTAATGTGCCAGCATGGCCGGACCATGCGCCGTTAGTGGAATCTACACCTAGGGGTAATGTATATTCTAGGCATGGAATTCACTAACATCGCCGATGCGATATCTTCAGAACGTCCGGCCATGCTGGCACATTATACAGTCCAGAGCTCCAGATAAGCTGCGTATTTGCGTAAATACCCAATTAAAATTGCCAAAAACCCAATTGAAATCAGAAGTAGTGAGTATCAAAAAGCAATGAAAAATTTGTGGTATCTTTATCATGCTATAGAAAACAATAAACAGACCACAAATATAGCATATTTTCTTATTTTTCCATGGAAACACTTCTTGGTATTTCATTAGAATTGTCTCCGAAGGAGACAATTCTAATGAAATACCAAGATGTGTTTTCATTTAGAAGCAAACTATTCAATAAGTGCGGTCTACTGATGTGTAAACAGTAGTGTGATTCTATTTTACACAATTAAAATTTTGAAATATATACCCACTTGCTTCAGATATGATGGAGTGACAATACTCAATTCCTAATTCCTTATCTTGAGCCCTGCAGTCTATGCAAAAGTGGAATCTACACCTAGGGGTTCCGTATATTCTAGGCATGGAATTCACTAACGTCGCCGATGTGATATCTTCGGAATGTCCGGCCATGCTGGCACATTATACAGTCTATGTAAATGCATTTCCGCCACCCTAATCCCATTTGCGTCCTCTCACACGTTCTTCGTATTTGCAAATGGACCATCATCCATCGTAATTGTTTCGTCAATAGCAGAAAAAAGGCCATAATAATTGGGCCACCGGCTGAGAAAAGGGACCTTATTATGCACAACCATCATAGCCTGCAGATACCCATGTAGTATGATAGTCTGATCAGGGCCTACGTACGCTGGACGCCATTCAGTCAATGTACCGTTCTACCAATTATCCGAGAATAACCAAGTTTTTATCCGATCGCATAGCGAAAATGGGATATAGGGATGCAAAAGTCGTCCATCCATCCGTCTGTCTGTATGTCACATTTTCCATTCTGCTATAACTTCTTTAGCTTGAAACTTCATGAGCAAGTTTGTCATTATCCACATTTTCATAGCTTGGATTAATGATCTAAGTAAGAAAACAAAAGTTACATTTTGAAAATCGGTTACCGTAACTATTTCTGAAATTAGAAAAAAATCCCCATTTTAAATCCCTATAGACATTCACTCTACATCAATATTAGACCAAATTTCACGAAATAAAAGGAGGGCTCATTCTTAAATTTTTATAAATTTAATAATTTAAAAAAAAAATTGTTTTGGATTGTTCATATAGCCGTAAAATTTG
Source organism: Conchocele bisecta (assembly GCA_029237695.1). Taxonomy (NCBI): domain Eukaryota; kingdom Metazoa; phylum Mollusca; class Bivalvia; order Lucinida; family Thyasiridae; genus Conchocele; species Conchocele bisecta. Next base: position 46,636,675 of record CM055274.1, read on the forward strand.
GGCAGGTTTCGTGAAACAGACAGTAATTATAACCGTTTCAACCCTAAGTAACTGGAATGGACTGTGATATGTTATTTATCCCGTCAACACAGTGCGTATGTGCCGTGAAACACGGTGCTGTGAAACATTTTTGATATCCTGTATGAATATGTGCGGTGGCTGGGGTCATATTTTTGCATTTTACAGCCATTTGTAGGTGTTGATGGGATAAATAGAATAGTAGGTTATAGTGCCGTGAATGGGAAAAAATATCTGGTTCGGCACGGAAACGGGATGTGCTCGGCAGAGCCTCGCCCATCCTGTTTCCTGAGCCTTGCCAGATATTTTTCCCATTCACGGCACTAACCTACTATTCTCTATCTATTTTCCTTATTTCTGAACCAAAGTATATGTTGTGACCACTCATTTGAACCGTCTCGGCAAGACGGTTCAATTGAGTGGTCACAACATATACTTCTGATGAGAAATAAAGAAATTCTTGAGACTTGCCTACAAATGGCTGTAAAATACAAAAATATGACCCCAGCCACTGCACATATTCATACACAGTTAACCTACTATTCTCTATCTATAGGGCAAATCCAATGGTCACAACGTGCTTTTCAGACTAGTCCATTTATATGAATTTTTCTAAACTATATTAAAATTACTTGCACAAAGCGTCGATCTGATGAGACGGGTCGTTACGAGCCAGCTCATCTGGATCCATACTATTTTCAAACACTGCTAAAGTGATCTGTTCTGTTGAAAGGGCTAATATAAGTTTTAAATATTAACTATGTATTGAATGGTAATTTATTTCTATAGGCAGTATATTTATATAATATTATCCTTTTCAAACTAAAAATCGTTATATTTCACAAATTGTGTTTCCTGGTGCTTAAATAAATTGTCTCCCTTATTTTACAGTCTGTGATAGTACATGTATATAGTAGAATACAATAGAAAGTCCTTGTAATTTGATCAAATAAAATAGTGCATTTAGTTGATACCGGTATGTCGCTGTGACAGGAGAAATGGGGTTTATGAGTTTTGTGACCAGTGTAGCTCCTGATCAAATAGCACACTCATGTAGCCTGATAAAGATGTATTTCTTACACAGGTGTTTCACTGATGGAATGACGAACAGTGCAGATACTGATCCTGCATCTGCACAGTCTGATCTGGATCTACACTGGTCGCAAAACCCATAAACCCCAATTCTCCAGTCGCAACCACATATAAATTAAATCATTGCAGTTGATACTTTACCGGATATGCAGGAAGGTTTCCCAGTCAACACAACAGGCCTGTGTAGTGGTATTGACAAAACGTGTAGATCCAGATGAGCCGGCTCGTGACGAGCCGTCTCATCAGGATCTGCACTTTTCGCAAGAAATTTTCATATTTTTTTTACAATAAAAATATCCCCTAGTCTGAAAATCATTTTGTGACGGCTGGATTGGTTGCAAAATTAACATAAAATCCATTCCCGTTACGTAGGGGTGAAAGACGGAGAAAAATGTGCATGGCCTAGCGAAAAACAGAATATCAGAGACATGATTGCCTTCAATGCTGCACAATGGTTATTTGAACACCTGAATGATGATGCGACTACAGCTACGGCGACACTGGGATCTGCCATTGACGATATTATGGTGACAATGGAGGCACATCGTGTAAATAAGATCCCCGGGGATTCGACAAATTCTGTGTGTCTGGAAAATTGCCACTCATTTCAATTGAGCATGGAATTTGTGGGAAATTACACCTCATTTCAATTGAGCATGAAATTTGTGGGAAATTTGGGAAATTATCACTCATTTCAATTGAGCACGGTATTTGCAGGACATTACCACTCATTTCAATTGAGCATGAAATTTTTTGGAAAATTGCCACAGAGAAATGACATCCGTAACGTCACAATGACATGTTTCTTTCAAATAATCAAATCATGTTCTCGGACACACCATCTGAATCACAAGAAGATCACCTACACTATAGCCCGCCTCTGGAAATTAATTTGCACTCTTGACCATATTTTTGGCTGGATTCGCTTTGTATCATGTGTGAAATGTAAGAAAATCTTTAACCAGTTGAGCTGATTACCTCATCTTGAAATAATACCCTTGTGATTGGCTAAACAAACTTGTTTCTCTATGCTCACTCATTTGTTTAACACAAGAACCCAATCAGGTGTGCATTATTTCACGATAATCAGCTCACCTGATTAATTAACACTGTCAACACCACATGCCTGTATAATGGTACATATTGGCAAAATGTGTAGATCTAGATGAGCCGGCTCATGACGAGCCGTTTCATTAGGATCTGCCCTTTTTGCAAATAATTTTCACATTTTTTAGAACAAAAACACCCCCTTATCATAAATGGACTTGTCTAAAAATCAGTTTGTGTCAATTGGATTGGGTGGGTGGTGGTCGGCTAATGAGACGGCGTAAATTAACGGTAGGGGTGTTCCTCCTTATAGTAATCACTATTTACCTGGTTTGGTCCTCCGGCGCTAGCCGGTACATTTTTATCTTTGGCTCTTTTGTTACCTGGGAGTTGAATTGGGTTATTGCCCATTATAAAAGTAGTAAGATTATTACTGATCCGACTGCTTTTGGGAGGGGCCAAGTGATTCTGGTGTGGAGAGGACCTGGCATCAGATCAGGATTATTCTGATTTCAGGGCTGAATATATAGTTTTGTTATTGTAAATATTCAGTTCTGATTTTGGGATTTTCCCCCCATTTGTACATGCACTTGAACATGTACATGTACATGTACTTGTACAGGTAATGTATGGGATTTAGTACTAAACCCATTGACCCGGCCTTAAATGACCTTAGCTGTTGATAGGCCGTTAAACCCCAACAAACAAACAAACAAAACAATTGGATTGGTCCGGAAATTACTGTTACTTCTGTTTGAATGGGTTAAAGGGTATAAATCACGTTTGGATTGATTATTCACAAATTATTATATTATTAATATTTAATGTTAACCAGGAAAAAGTTCAAGACTCGTTCCGGAGAAACTGTGCGTTTGGTGAACTTGTTGGACGAAGGTTTGGCCCGAGCAGAGGAAAGGTTACAGGAAACCGGCCGACATAAGGTATTTCATTCTCTCCCATCTTGCTTCTTGAGAGTTGAATCCAGCTTCTTATAAAAGTAGTAGATTTGTAATATTATGGGATTCATCCTTACTTAAGAATTCCGATATCCCTGGTTTGGCCCTCAAGTACATGTAAATTTTTCTTTTGGCTTTCTTGTTACTTGAGAGTGAAAACCCATTATAAAAGTAGTACAGTTAGTACTAATCAAATTACTTTTAGGGAGTGGGGCTAAGGGACTATCGTGAAAATCTGGCACCAGTAGCCTATTTCACGAACATTGCAAAGTATACTTATCTAGCAAAGTATACTTTGAGGGAGTAATCATTTATTTTTCCCGAAATGCATTATATCGTATAGAACTAACGACAGCATATATTTGATGATTAAAAGTATGCAGATTTATTATACTGAATGTATTACATTATCACAGCCAATGTGATAATGTAATAAATTCAGTATAATAAAAATTAATAAATTTATCCCAAAATTGAAAATTTCTCCCTCAAAGTATACTGTGCTAGATAAGTATACTTTGCAATGTTGATGAAATCGGCTACAGGTCAGGTTATTCTAATTTCATGGCTGAATATACATGTATATGTTTTTCTGTAAATATTCAGTTCTGATTTTGGAATTTTCCATTCATCACAACAGGTGAAATATGCGATTTGGTCCTTAAAATGACCTTAGCTGTTGACAGGCAGTTAAACACCATTAAATAAATAAATAAATCTATGTCATCTTGTGTAAGTGACTGGAGAAATGGGGCTTATGGGTTTTATGACCAGTGTAGATCCAGATTACCTTAGGCACAACACCGACTACATGACAAAGCTCCAGATAAGTTTTGTATCTAAAGTGTAATTTATACCCCCAGATTTCAAATGCAATGCGTTTTTGACTTTTATAAATGTATTACATGTATTGATTATTAAATAGGGGTTGGCCCTAATTTATACCACCAGATTTCAAATGCAATGCGTATTTGACTTTTATAAATGTATTATTGATTTTCTTCCTTATTAAATAGGGGTTGGCCCTAAATGATACTCTTTTGTGTTGATGGGCCATTAAGCACCATTCCATTCCTATTAAATACTGTAGGAAACAAATGATAATTGTTTTAAGAAATTCACTTATTATCCCACTTATCAACTAAGTAAATTTCAACTTTATTACAATATATTCACTACTCAATTTGAGTATTTTGTTCTCCCACTTAATTTCGATAATCAATGAGTATTCGGCTGAAATAAGTGCTTAAAATATGCGAATACCCACCTTATCTGGAGCTTTGTATGACTTATTTCTCCAGACAAGGACCTGAATCAACCAGGTTATCAATACTGATATCCGCTATAGTACGTACAAAATCCATATTTGTCTTCTTGCACGCTATATGCCTTTATTTTGTGATGTACGCCTTCAGTTAATGATGTATATATTCACCCTTTCACCCGTAAATGTCTAACATAGACTGTTCTATTTTAATGTTTCAACTATTCCATTCATCCGAAAATGGGTATGTGCAAAATAAATCTTGAAATACTGCCGATCCTGATGAGACGAGTTCAGGACTTGATACTGAGAACTTTGTCCTGTGAATGGCCACTCATTCCATCAACCAATCACTCAATCAAACAACCAATACATTTATCAACCAGCCAATCAATTAACCCTTTCAACACCACATGTACAGACCTGCCTAGTGGTATTGGCAAATAGTGTAGATCCCGATGAGCCGGCTCGTTACGAGCCGTCTCATCAGGATCTGCACTTTTTGCAACTATTTTTCATATTTTTAAGAACAAAAACGCCCCCTTTTCATAAATCATAAATCGACTAGTATGAAAATCATTTTGTTATGATTGGATTGAAATTAAATTTAAATTAAACATATCAAAATCCATTCCAGTTACTTAGGGGTGAAAGGGTTAAGGTATGTTGGTGTCATGGAACTGTTATATTGCTAAGGTATTCGACCTACCATTCATTCACTTAACCTCCCCAACCAACCAATCAGCCAATCAACCAATCCTGGAGGTGATACCGCGAGCTCAATTAATTGATCAACCAGCCATTCAATCAGTCTATCAACCAACAACCAATCATCAATCAACCAATCAATCAGTCTATCAACCAACAACCAATCATCAACCAACCAATCAATCAGTCTATCAACCAACAACCAATTTTCAACCAACCAATCAATCAGTCTATCAACCAACAACCAATCAACCAACCAATCAATCAGTCTATCAACCAACAACCAATCATCAACCAACCAATCAATCAGTCTATCAACCAACAACAATCAACCCCAATCAATCAGTCTATCAACCAACAACCAATCATCAACCAACCAATCAATTGATCTATCAACCAACAACTAATCAATCAATCAATTCAGGAGTTGACGCCGGAAGAACTATGTGCGGTAAAGGAGGCAGTCGCGTATGGCTGTATCAAGTACGCTGATCTCTCGCACAACAGGAACCACGACTACGTATTCTCGTTTGATAAGGTAACACTTTGTTATCTCCCTTGGCAAATAAGGACAACTCTCATATAAATAGGTTTCCAAACTTGGAAAATCACAGGTAACTTCCCTTCGACTGCTGCAGACGAAAATTGTTGTCTGCTGTTGCTTTATATTTGCCTTCTTTCTCAATAAAAACATGGTTTGACAGCACTTTAGAATCATTTCCAATGGAAATGATTCTAAAATGCTGCCAAACCATGTTTTTAGAGAAAATACAAATTAAGAAACAAATCGGTTAACAAGGGTTAAAAGTTGGCATTAGCGGGAATGTGTCAGTTTGATATCACGTTGCTTCGTGGCATCAAACTGAGAAATTCCTTCAATCAATCAACCAATCAATCAATCAGTCAATCAATGTATTCTTGTTTGATTTTAGTTAATAATTATCACCCATGGCAAATATTGACATCTCTTATTTATTTATTCATCTCTTATTTATTTATTTGTGGGTGGTTGGTCGGGTGAATGCGACGGCATAAATTAACGGTAGGGGTAGAGGTACGTTTTTATCTTTGGCTCTTTTGTTACCTGGGAGTAGAATTGGGTTATTGCCCATTATAAAAGTAGTAAGATTATTACTGATCCTACTGCTTTTGGGAAGGGGCCAAGTGATTTTGGTGTGGCATAGACCTGGCATCAGATCAGGATTATTCTGATTTCAGGCTGAATATACAGCTGATTCTCTTTATCTCGATATACCTGCTTATCTCGATATACGTCCGAGATCCCGGCCGAATTACCCATATAGATCATGTGTTTTACTCCTGATAAATCGATATCGGAAATGTCGATATTGCGTTTATGTCGAGGTGGAAATCGAGTCCCGATAGCATGTTTCCTTCATATTTGTATTCTGATAACTCGATGGGAAAAATAAGCGCCTGGCACTGTCAAGTCTGATTTAGGGAGATTATCTCGGGTAAGTTTTCACACGTCTATAGAAATAAAAAACGCCGCCGCTAAATCTGTTAAACGTTTCACAAACATGTTGAATGAATTCACTTAAACCATAATTAACCAATTAATCAATGGAACATCGGATCACTTAACATGAAGCTGATTTGATTTGACTTGGGCCGAATTTGTTTGTGGCCGATGAGTCTAGGTCCGACGTGGTTTGAGGACGAAATGCGGGTCTCAGAAATGGTCTCTACATTTGACGAATTTTTATCTCGAAGTTCGGATATGTCAATATATTTTGCTCAGTCCGGTCAACTTCGAGATAACGAGAATTACCTGGAAATTGCTTTTTTTTTGTAAATATTTAGTTTTGATTGGTAATGAGCCTGATTTTGTCAGTTTGTGTCATATTTGTGGCTGTGACTAGAGAAATGGCGCTTTGGTTTTTTTATGCATCTGCACAGTTTGATCAGGATCTGCACTGTTCACCATTCCATCAATGAAACACCTGTCATGCTAGAAGCAATATAAATCATTACCAGGCTACAGTAGTGTGTGTGATATTTGATCAGGAGTCACGTTCGTCACAAAACCCTTGAGCCCCATTTTTTCAGTCATTGCCACATTTGTGTTTTCTAGATGCTGGACGATCGCGGTAATACCGCAGCCTACCTTCTGTACGCCTACACCCGGATAAGGTATACCTAATGTTCCCCTACGCCAAACACTCCCGCCACCCACCCCGCCCCCACAGGCATATTTATTCCCGATTGCACCGTGCCAGATTATGGCGGAACCATGCCCAAACCTTATTTTACAATTTGTTTGTCACGTCTGCTTTAGCAGAAGCGGGACATATGCATAGCTTTTCCGTGGAGGCGGTGTAGGCGGCGGCGTCAACATTTCACGTTAAATTTTTCCATTTAGCTGAGTTTCCAGAAAACTATAGTGCTACGACCTCCATACTTGGTATACATGTACATCAACACTGTGGTGTAACCATGTGCGTTTAGATCTGTTTCTAAAACTTAACGCTCCGGTTAATTCTGTAACTTCTGTTTCCCTCAATGGAATGCTTTAATATTCCATACATGCATTTGTAACAACATACCGCATCATTCTACAGAAAGCCCATGGTGCGCGCTAACCCCAAAGGTCAGGGTCACTGACTTAGAAATTTCCGTGTTTGGAAAACTTAATGCTCGGTTCAATGTATTACAACTTTTGTTTCCTTGATGGAATGCTTCGGTATACATCAACACTGTGATGTAATCATCTCACACGGAGGGAGCCCATGTGACCGTGACCTAGTTTTCATGGTGTATCTCATAGCAAATGGAAACGAGTTTGAGATTCTGTTTATCACACGACTTCACACTCCAAATAGCAGAAAACTTGAGGATATCTGATACGTTTCAGTGAGAAGATGCCATTGACTATTTTCGCATCCAGTTGAAAGTCTATAGAGAAAAAATAGTTTTAATACTAGCAATAAATGTAAGCATTCCTTGCAAGCACCTTATCTTACCAAACGGGAACATATTTCAACAATTGTAGTGATTTAACTGATTCACCGACACTGCTAATGACGATTAAAATATGAGGACGCCAACATCAAAACAATATTGCTTTGTCGCGCCATTAGGGACGTCATTTGGAATGTCTTCATTTGGATTAACATTGGCGCATAATACGAATACATAATTAGGGTGATGCGGCAAGCCAATCAAATTTGCTGAAGGTGTTATTACACGTGTCATATCACATATCGATGGTCTAGTAACATAAGGTCGTAAGTGCTATGCTTTAGCATAGCACTTACGACCTTATGTTACTAGACCATCGATATATGAAAATGTGATAAACTAATGTATGGTACTCGAAAATGTGTCGAAATCAAAATTTCTGATTTACCGTATTTCCTTTGTTCTGTAATGACCTGATTTTGTAATAAATCCGTAAAGGGCCACTGATTGATATTTTCTATTTTCAGGTCTATTGCACGAAAAGCGAACGTCACCCCTGAACAGCTTAAAGCTGCCATCAACACTGATGGTATTCAACTGACCGAAGAGAAGGAATGGAAACTTGCGAAATGTATCGTCCGTTTCTCCGAAGTCATCTTGAAGTGTCTGGACGACCTATTGCTACACAGCTTGTGTGATTTTCTGTACGAATTGGCGACGACGTTCACGGAATTCTACGATAAATGCTACTGCATTGAGAAGGATCGAACGACAGGTGTGTATTTGTTGAATGTGTTGTGTGTTCTATATGCCCTCTATGAAATAGCAATGGGGAGCATATTGCATTGCTCTTGAGGTTCCGTCCGTCCGTGTACATTTACGTCAACAAGTTTGTAAGAGTTTCGTCAGTTAAAGTCCAGTATGCCACAGGGGCATATCCATGTTTTACAAACATAATGTCTAGTTTCTTAATTCGCCTATTCAGGATGGAAAAGTGGATATGTCAACGGCGTCGGAAGCATCATAGGATTGGTCCCCAGCCCTCTCACCCATTGAAGTGTATGTTGTTACCACTCAATTGAGACGGTTCAACTGAGTGGTAATAACATAACTTTTGAGGTGAAGGGAGAAAAGTTGAAGAAAAATATTTAGAAATTTGTGACTCGGCTGATATGAAATTAAAAAAAAAGAAAAAAAGTTTAACCTTTATTTATTTTACAACCATTACAAACAAGTGCGACAGCACTTATACAAATTCTTTCGTTGGCACAGATGAATGCGTAAGGCCTGTCATTAATGTGGGAGGAAAGCGAGGTACCCGATCTGGCGACCACCATACCACCTCCCATACTGCCACGGCCGAGGATCGAAATTACCAAACTGAAAATTCATGTTCAAGTCAACAGTATGGGAAATGCATTGTTCATGTTTGTATAATATTAATAATAATAATTACATTCCTTACATTCTTTTTTTTGTATATATGAAGCATGACATATTGGTTGTTTATTTTGTTGCGTCTCGATTTCCAGGAGAGATCATCAAGGTGAACATGAGTCGTCTCCTACTGTGTGAAGCGACGGCCAACACCATCAATGCTGGGTTCCATATACTCGGCATCAGCCCCGTACAGAAAATGTGATCTCGGCGTATTGTAGAAGAATCACAGGATTTGTCGTTTTGTTACAAGTTAAGACAAAGGAACAGCGATATGGACAAAACCGAGCTTTCTTTTATTTATTAACCCTTTCCCCCCGCTAAGCAACTGGAATGGATTTTGATGTTAATTTTTCAAGCAATGCAATCGTCACAAAATGATTTTCAAACTAGACCATTTATGAAAAGAGGGTGTTTTTGTTCTCAAAAATACGAAAATTACTTTCAAAAAGTGCAGATCCCGATGAGACGGCTCGTCACGAGCCGGCTCATCTGGATCTACACTGTTTGCCAATACCACGATACAGGCCTGTGGTGTTGAAAGGGTTAATTCAGTTCAGGCAGTGTCACAAAGTATACCATGGTACTCGGTGTTTTGTTAAATGATCGAACAGTGGTATAGATTAAAGCGACTCTATTCCAGTTTATTTTATTAATCGTGTGCAGAAAATTTGCTCCAGCCTCCGGTTATTGTAAACCACAGAAATCGCGTTTTGTTAGTTCCTGCGGTTTACAACTGATGATATAAGAAAATATGGAAGCCTATTTGATACATATTGATCATGTGTCAAAACTTTATCAATATCTCTGCTTACTGTAGAAAAATGATGATGTAAAAGTGATTTGAAAATAAAGCCAATATGATTCCTACTTGTTCATTGATCGCACTAGTCCCATGCATAAATAGTTTTGTTTGTTTGTTTGTTGGGGTTTAACGTCCTATCAACAGCTATGGTCAACTAAGGCCGGGTCAATGGGTTTAGTACTAAATCCCATACATTACTTGTACAAATGGGGGGTGGGGGGGGGGGGGGGGAATACCAAAATAAAAAAACTATATATTCATCCCTGAAATCAGAATAATCATGTTCTGATGCCAGGTCCTCGCCACACCAGAATCACTTGGCCCCCTCCCAAAAGCAGTAGGATCAGTAATAATCTTATTACTTGTATAATGGGCAATAACCCAATTCAACTCCCAGGTAACAAAAGAGCCAAAGATAAAAACGTACCTGAGGGCCAAAACAGACAAATTGTGATTTCTATAAGGAGGAACCCCTACCGTTAATTTACGCGATCGCCCGACCAACCACCCACTCCCATGTATAATGTATAATAGAGGATCTTGCATGAGTAATGATTTAACATGACATTTCGATGGTCTAGTAACATAAGGTCGTAACTGCTATGCTGAAGCATAGCAGTTACGACCTTATGTTACTAGACCATCGATTTATTAAACGAGTTTACTGATTTCATAAGAAACGAGGCTATGAAATTAGTCAACAAGTTTAATAAATAATATATTAATAACATTTATTGCATAAGCACATCATCATGCATTAAAGCTGTACTAGTCGCCAAACATGTTTTCTGTAACGAGCTAATTTGCATATTTATTACACTAGTGCATTAATTGTGATGTTAATTTAACTCTTTCCATGCTAGCGGTGAAAATATCCGCCAAACAAATTAATAGGAATATATTTTTTATTTCTCTAAATATGTTGGAATTTCATTACAATCGAGTCAGGGATTTTTTAACTATTTACAGCCGACAAGTTTCCCAGCATGCAAAGAGTTGATACTGCGAGCGTCCATTTTATGCAATACAATTGTAAAATTTGGTTACAAGTATAAATTTTATGAATAATTAAGTATAACTTTTATGAATAATTATACTTGCTCAGATACTGTAAGTACATTAGGAATTTAGGATATATCGTCCATGTTACGTAAGAGATCGTGGCCAAGGGGTAACGCCTTCGGACTACCACGCTGGCAACCCGGGTTCGATGCTCTACTGTAGCCTATTTCATCAACATTGCAAAGTATACTTTACTAGCAAAGTATACTTTGAGGGACTAATCATTTATTTTTCCTGAAATGCATTATTTCATATAGAACTAAAAAAATGCATATATTTCATGATTAAAAGTATGCAGAATTATTATACTGAATGTATTACATTATCACAGCCAAATTGGCTGTGATAATGTAATAAATTCAGTATAATAAAAATTAATAAATTTATCATAAAATTGAAAATTTCTCCCTCAAAGTATACTTTGCTACTAAAGTATACTTTGCAATGTTGATGAAATAGGCTACTGGTCCATTCAGATGGGGACTTTAAATGGCGTCCCCATGTATCAGTTTGTTTGTTTGTTTATTTGTGTTTGTTTATTGGTGTTTAACGGCCTATCAACAGCTAAGGTCATGTAAGGCCGGGCAAACAGGTTCAATCCCATTTAACCTGCTGCATTGGGGGGAAAATCCCAAAATCAGAATGGAATATTTACATAGAGAAAAATTATATTCACTCCTGAAATTAGAATAACCTGACCTGGTGCCAGGTCCATACAACACCAAAGTCACTTGGCCCCTTCCCCTAAAATAGGATTACGATATAACGGTATAACCAGATTCAACTGTCACATACAAAATACCAAAGACGTATGTGAGGGCCAAACCGTCTCCAGTCGGAATTCCGGTAAGGATGAACTCCGATCGTTAAATTACCCATCACATTCTCCCAACTGCCACCCACTCCGTGTATCAGATTTGAAGGAGAGTGGGCACGTTAAAGAACGAGAGGGGACTATTCTAATAAGAGCTAGGCCCCCGGAGTCCGGTTTCCTCTGTATCAAACTCCTTCCTATCTCCCGTTCTTGCGAGACGACATGCAAGGTCATCGAGCCAGTGCCGTCGTTAAATCCAAGCATTTTATGTTACGTTCGCAACCCGACCAAATTTACTAAGCGTCTAACCAACTTCCGGTTGATCATCTATATATACTCGGTAATCAGTATACTTCCTCGGTAATATCCGGCGACCGAAGTTCGATCACCAAATATTAATGGGGAGGAGGGTGGGTGATATCCGTATCGCGCAAGTATAATTATTCATAAAATTTATAACTACCCAAATTTTACAATTTTATTTCACAATTTATACTCACCCGATATGGAAAGTACATTAGAACGATTACAAAGCAATACATTAACACAAGGTTCGACCATGTCCAGCCGTGGGTAAATGTTTGCCCTGGCACGAGGGAACTGTTTGAACCCCAAGGCCGTAGGCCGCGGGTTCAAACAGTTCCCGAGTGCCATGGCGAACCCATTTCTCCGACCTTACATGACCGGTACACACCAATAAACAAAAAAACACATTTACAACACTATTTGCGTATTGTGTATCTCATTGTACAACACAATTTCTCAAACACAATGTATACAGGCCCGTACGCAGGAAGTGTTTTAGAGGGGTGCGTTATCGACGGCGCGAAGGGCTAAACATTGTTTTTCACATCCATGGACAGACCTCGGCAGATTAACCCTTTCACCCCTATAAAGTAACTGCAATGGATTTTGATTTGTTAATTTTGCAACCAATCTAAATCGTCACAAAATGATTTTCAGACCAGTCCATTTATGAACATGGGGTGTTTTTGTTCTCAAAATTATGAAAATTAATTGCAAAAAGTGCAGATCCTGACGAGACGACTAGTTATGAGCCGGCTCATCTGGATCTACACTGTTTGCCAATACCACTATACATGGTTAAGGGGGGTGCGTACGCATCCCCTCTGCGTATGGGCCTGGTATATACACAACACCTATAACATATTCTAGTACTGCTTGTACTTGTTATTCAAATCATATCCTACAGAAATCTCCAGAAATCTCCAGAAATCTCCAATTTTATTATTTTTATCATATTTTCCCTGCCACGTCGTAATAGTGTAATGAGAGTGCCAGCAAACTTTTGGCTATTACCGCTACACACAACAATTGTCTGCTGTTGCTTTTATATCTTGCGTTATTTCTCAATAAAAACATGTTTTGACAGCACTTCAGAATCATTTCCATTGGAAATGATTCTGAAGTGCTGTCAAAGCACGTTCTAAATTATTCTAAAATGCATGTTTTTGATGATAAAAATGGAAAATAGAAAATAAACAGATGACAAAAAATTAAGATATTTATGGAAGTACTTTTTCATCAATAATAAAAAGTCCCCTACTCACTTTTAATTGATTTTATTGCCAAAAAAAAAGAAGCAATTTGGGTGCGGTGGGGGAGGAGCCAAGGTGGGTGAGAAAAAAGTGTAAATTGAATCCGAAACCTGGCTTGATAGTTAGGAAATATGTAAATATATATTTATTCCCCATCCCCCCACAGAAAAAAATGTATTTTCATTATAAAATCAATATTTGATGGAATTTCCTCAAATAAAAAAATTGGGGAGTGTGACTTTGATGAAAACATACTTACATTTAAATACTTTTTAATGTGTTAGTAACCGGAAATTTGGACATTCTTTGTTGTCGCGGCTTGATCATCAAAATCAACAAAACAAAATTGGTGTTTAATGTAATAGTTTGATAATTTTTTATTTACATACAAAATATATAATTACGTTTATCACTGGTGCTGCCCTGTGACTGTGTAAAGTATTTCACGTCAAAATTCCAGCGGTTCCCTGATTAGATGCCACTCAGCTCTACATAGAGCTACAGTGCAACCTCTACAACAGCCACCTCTCTACAACAGCCACCTCTCTACAACAGCCACCTCTCTACAACAGCCACCTCTCTACAACAGCCAGTTTTGCGTCTTCCCATGGGTGGCTGTTGAAGAAAATAAATAAACAGCGGACAACAAAATTTAATTCGGCATTAACCTCTCTACAACAGCCACCTCTCTACAACAGCCAGTTTTGTGTCTTCCCATGGGTGGCTGTTGTAGAGAGGTTAATGATGAATTAAATTTTGTTGTCCGCTGTTTATTTATTTTCTTTTATATTTATCATCAAAAACATGCTTTGGCAACATTTTAGAATCATTTTCATTAAATGCTGTCAAAACATGTTTTATTGAGAAAGAAGGCAAAAGCAACAGCAGACAACAATTTTCATGCTCAGCAGGCTAAGGGTTAGATATAATAATGTACAGAGGAAACCATCCATTTGGGATATAAAATAGCAGCTGTTATAGTGTTGTTGTAGAGAGGTGGCCATTCGGGGAGGTTCGACTGTATCACATCATGAACACATTTTTCATCTAGTAACCAACACAAATTTCTTGCACCGGTTACAAGGCGAAAATGTGTTTGTTTTGTTTATTGGTGTTTAATGGCCTATCAACAGCTAAGGTCATGTAAGGCCGGGCAAACGGGTTCGAACCCATTTTAACCTGCTGCATTGGGGGGAAAATCCCAAAATCAGAACAGAATATTTACCCCTGAAATGAGAATAACCTGACCTGGTGCCAGGTCCATACCACACCAAAGTCACTTGGCCCCTCCCCAAAAATAGGATTACGAATAATCGTAATACTCGTATAAGGGGTATAACCAGATTCAACTGTCACATACAAAATGCCAAAGACGTAGAGTATATGAGGGCCAAACCAGTAGCCTATTTCATCAACATTGCAAAGTATACTTTACTAGCAAAGTATACTTTGAGGGAGTAATCATTTATTTTTCCTGAAATGCATTATTTCATATAGAACTAACAAATGCATATATTTCATGATTAAAAGTATGCAGAATTATTATACTGAATTTATTACATTATCACAGCCAAATTGGCTGTGATAATGTAATAAATTCAGTATAATAAAAATTAATAAATTTATCATAAAATTGAAAATTTCTCCCTCAAAGTATACTTTGCTACTAAAGTATACTTTGCAATGTTGATGAAATAGGCTACAGGTCTCCAGTCTGAATTCCGGTAAGGATGAACCCCGATCGTTGAATTACCCGTCGCGTGCTCCCGACCAACCACCCACACGAAAACGTGTGTATGCGGTATCTTCTGCATGTAGCTGAATGGGAATTTGTCAAGATTCTGGCACTATTTTGACGTGAAGCATGTCACCGACGTGAAGTGCAGCACCAGCGTGAGTACAGTGGATAATACTGTTGCAATACAGTAAGCAATTCAAACTACGGATATATCGGGGGGTTCGTACCGGTCATGGAAATCCTAGAACAATAATTATATTTGTTGACCGCTACACACAATTGTCGTTTGCTTTTCCTTTTATATCTTGCCTTATTTCTCAATACAAACATGGTTTGACAGCACTTCAGAATCATTTCCAATGGAAATGATTCTGAATGCTGTCAAAGCATGTTTTTGATGATCAAAATGGAAAATAAACAGCAGATCACTAAAAAATTAAGATAGCGGTGTAAGGGTTAATGCCTGGGTCATGAAAAAGTCGAGGAAACTTGAAAATAAATTCAAATTCTATTAGCAGAATCAATAAGCTTAATTTTACCAAACTCTCCCCATAGAAAGCAGGGTATTATTACCATACTCTCCACAGAAAGCATAAAGCTTTTAACAAACTCTCAAAATAATAATTTACTTATTTCACCAAACCGGTTTCATCAGGGTTGCTGTCATTTCGGCTAATTCTGCGCATCGGCTAATGCGCAATTCATGTCGAGTTTAGCCTTGCGTACGTCACAATAAAATATGTGGATTTCGGAATAAACAAGCCGATTAATTGCTATACTGTGGCACAAGTTTATCACATTCCGATAGTTTGGTAAAAAGTTATTCCGAATATAGTCAAAATGTGTAAAATCCTCAGACCCTGCTGATGGAATAGCTGTCTTATTTACTAAATTAACTAATCAACTAAGAAACTAACCTGTCATGCAGTCACTGGATAGTTCTGCTTCAAGTTTAATACCCATTTTGCTATGCTGATCCAGTATGCTGTTCGCCATTGTGTTTACACTACCAGATGCGCAGCATTAACAGAAACAAATGTGACGTTGCAAACATACATGTGATGTCGTACGTCACACAATTTACACCACTTACTGACGTCAGAACGTTCTGATATTTTACCTTCACAGATTTTACCTTCACAGACGAGGGCCCCGTGCAGGCACCGGG
Source organism: Conchocele bisecta (assembly GCA_029237695.1). Classification (NCBI taxonomy): domain Eukaryota; kingdom Metazoa; phylum Mollusca; class Bivalvia; order Lucinida; family Thyasiridae; genus Conchocele; species Conchocele bisecta. The sequence continues at coordinate 46,653,265 of CM055274.1, forward strand.
GCGGGATCAACTGATCCTGAGAATAGTGCTGCAGTAGCCATTGCTTGTCGTAAAAGGCGACTAAACTGGCTTAACGATTGGGTTCATACTTTCCGGAACCCACTATACCGGATTTGGCCCTCATGTACATTTTTGGCTTTCTTGTATGTGAGAGTTGAGTCGGGCTATGCCCCATATATAAAAGTAAGATTAGCGCTAATCCTATTACTTTTAGGGGATGGGATAAATGATTCTGGTGTGGCGAGGGCCTGGCACCAGATCAGGTTGTTCTAATTTCAGGACTGAATATATATTTTGATTGTAAATATTGAGTTCTGAAGTTGGGATTTACCCCCCTTGGACAGGTGGATATGGGACTCGACCCCGTTGACCCGTCTGCGTGTAGACTCCCTGAGGCTTGTACCTCTATGTCAGAAAAGCGGACGTTAAACCCTATTCACTCACTCACTCACCTTCACAGACGTCTTTGAACTGCGTTGAATATTCAGGAAAATTTGAATATGGGGATATTAATGACATATAAATTTGTTTGGAAAGTCTTAGGTGTGCAGAATTAGCCGACACCATTGTATCACTTTGCATAGTGTCTACAAATTATAACTTACTTAAAGGTACATGCCCACTCAGTAGGCACAAATTGTTACTTACATCAGAGACATCATCAGACACATTTTCTGGCAAAATAAACATTCATTCACCGTTATTCCACATATTGATTGGCATTATTATGCATTTTATATTAGCCGTAAATTTACACACCTTTATCAGGGGCAATAACCGTGTTTCCTTAAAATGTTAACGGACACTACTATTTATTCTCTGTATTTATTTTTTGATGTGCAATGATCCTACTTGATAATCTGTCGAAAATATTATTTTTTCAGGTGACGCATTTAATTAGTATAAATAATTAAAAAATATGCCTCATTTGCATACGAAATAGCCTGATACCACCGAGCGTCGCTATCAGTAAAATAAATATTACTAAATGATTATATCTGTATAATTTTTAGAACTGGTGGAATAGTGACACAAGTATACACTTATTTAATTCCTATAAAGAACAGTTTGTGCCTACTGCGTGGGCATGTATGTACCTTTAAGGACTGACTATATAGAACAGGGTCAGATATACTTTATATAGATATTCATTCACATGTAACATTCCACTACATTTGAAACAAACGGTCATATTCAATATAATTCCAGCACAAAAATATTTACACAATTCCCTAACATTTGATTGGTCCGTAGCAAGTCTCTGTCCGAAATTTATATCCCAGTAAACTCCAATGCCGAACTACTTTCCGTAACCGTCAGGTGAAGCTAAAATAATTCTTAAGAAAACGGAAAATAAACACATTTTCTTGATGAATTTATTTCAAATGCTGGAATTATAAGGAATGAATGGCCTTTTTGTGGAATTTATCGGGGATATAAACTTGGAAAAGTCGCGGGAATACTGGACGAGGCCTTAAAAAATTACAATTTTCGAAAATTGTAATTTTTTATCGCTTCGTACAGTATTCATGCGACTTTTCCAAGTTTATACCCCGATAAATTCCACAAAAAGGCCATTCAATATGACCGTTTGTTTCAAATGTGGTGGAATGATACATGTGACTGAATATCTAATGTGACTGTATATCTATATAAAGTATATCTGACCCTGTTCTTCTTAAGAGTATATTATACAGAGCATTGAGTTGCCATCTCCGCCATTGTAGTTTGTACATGTTATCAGACAGTTTCACCACTTGGGAGGGTTTGACACCTACAGCAAATAACATGGCAGAAAATCTAATAAAATTTGGTGCAATACGTCCCACATACATGTATGTAGAATGACAACGTTCTATAAATATTATTCTAACAGATTACACAAAAAGCTGGATATCTGAGCATTTATACAATCACTCACAAAATATACAATGGATACGTTTTCAATGTGTAAAATGTCAAAAATGTCACCAATGTGGAGCCGGATGAGCCTGTGCATCTGGCTTATAAAATGTTGCTGTAACTGGAGAAATGGGGCTTATGGGTTTTGCGACAAGTGTAGATCCAGATCAGCGCACCATCTGATCAGGATCGGCACTGTTCGCCATTCCATCGTTTGAAACAGAGCCACATGTTGTTTCTATATACTGTCTGTTCCACGTTTTGCTGCCGACGAACTTTTGGCTGTTAAACACATTAAATCTAAAATATATTTAAAAGTAAGTACTTTTTTATCAATAAGAAAAGTCTCCCTCCCCAAAAAAAAAAAATTTGATGAAATTCCATCAAATATTGATTTTATTGCGAAAAAACGATTTTCCTACGGGAATTTAACATTGGGGCTAAAAATAGATTTAAAAAAAAATATATATATTTGTGGACCGATTTTCAAAATCTAACTTGTTTTCTTAATTACATCATTTTCAAACTCTATCTCGTCAGATTTCGGAGTCAATTTCCAAAAAATTTGCAATAAAATCAATATTTGATGGAATTTCATGAAACAATTTTTTTTGGGAAGGGTGACTTTTGTTATTGATGAAAAAGTACTTACTTTTAAATATTTTTTAGATTTAATGTGTTTAATAGCCAAAAGTTTGTCGGCAGAAAAACGTGGAACATAGCGTCAGAGCGAAGTTGTTTGTTGCAACCACATCACTGCACATCAGTCTGTTTCGTCAACATATAGGTTTCAACTAATTCCTAATTTTCCACTCGTCCAAATTGGAATTCAACTACGGTAATCCTTTATAATCTGTCGAAAATATTATTTTTTCAGCCGACACATTTACTTAGTATAAATAATTAAAAAAATATCATGCCTCATTTGCATATGAAAATAGCCTGATACCACCGCGAGTCACTATCAGTAAAATAAATATTACTAACTGATTTAGAACTGGTGGACGGAATAGTGACACAATTATACACTTATTTAATTCCTATAAAGAAAATTGTGTGCTTACTGAGTGGGCATGTAACTTTAAAAGCTAGATTAGATATAAATGGTGTAAGCCCAATTTAATTGGCAATATCAGATTGGACGAGTGTAATAACAGACCTGTAGCCAATTTCATCAACATTTCAAAGCATACTTTTCTAGCAAAGTATACTTTGAGGGAGTAATCATTTATTTTTCGCGAAATGCATTACATGTATGTCATATAGAACTAACAACTACATATATTTGATCATTAAAAGTATGAAGAATTATTATACTGAATTTATTACATTATCACAGCCAAAATGGCTGTGATAATGTAATAAATTCAGTATAATAACAAGAAACGAGGCAAAGCCACGAAGGCCAGGTTTTTTCCAAGCATGGACACTTGGATAACATAATTATACCCACTTTTTGTAGACTAGATGGCCGTGGCCTGCATGTCGCGCCTTGGGGCGAGGCATGGACACTAAAAAAAATAGATATAGTAGATGGAAAAACTTTAACGAAAAAACTTTAAACTGGACACACGGACGTACGGACGGACGGACGTATGCCAAAATGCCGACGATATCGCGCTTTCCGCAAGCGGGTGCGACAATGATGATAAACACCCATGTGAAGTATGGGTGAAGCAGTTGCAGAGATATAGTACACGAAAAAACTTTAACAAATAAATTCAAAGTAATTTGACATTGCGCACAGGGGCCGCACGGTTGGGGGTTAGAGTGAAAATATGGACGATGATAAACACCCATGTGAAGTTTCAAGGTAATGGGCGAAGCAGTTGCAGAGATATAGTATAACAAAAAAGTTTTAACCAAAAAATTTAACCAGACGTACGTTAAAAAGTTAACGTTGAAAATGGCTAAGTCAATTACGTAGAAATAATAGGTGAAGGTAAAACAAGAAACGAGGCAAAGCCACGAAGGCCAGGTTTTTTCCAAGCATGGACACTTGGATAACATAATTATACCCACTTTTTGTAGACTAGATGGCCGTGGCCTGCATGTCGCGCCTTGGGGCGAGACATGGACACTAAATAAATAGATATAGTAGATGGAAAAACTTTAACGAAAAAACTTTAACCGGACACACGGACGGACGGACGGACGGACGTATGCCAAAATGCCGACGATATCGCGCTTTCCGCAAGCGGGTGCGACAATGATGATAAACACCCATGAGAAGTATCAAGGTAATGAAGCAGTTGCAGAGATATAGTACACGAAACAACTTTAACAAATAAATTCAAAGTAATTTGACCTTGACATTGCGCACAGGGACCGCACGGTTGGGGTGAAAATATGGACGATGATAAACACCCATGTGAAGTTTCAAGGTAATGGGCGAAGCAGTTGCAGAGATATAGTATAACAAAAAAGTTTTAACCAAAAAATTTAACCAGACGTACGTTCAAAAGTTAACGTTGAAAATGGCTAAGTCAATTACGTAGATATAATAGGTGAAGGTAAAAAAAATGGTCACATGTTGGATAGTTGTATGTGGTAGGCACCCCTTGGTTATGAAGCTGTGAAAGTTTGGTGGTCCTAGGTGGTACAGTACCAAAGAAATGGACTTAAACACGAAAACTTAACAATGTAAACTGTAAACGCGAAAAGTTAACATTGAAAATGGCTAAGTCGACTCCGCGGAAAAAATGGGTCAAGTTAAAAAAAAAGTAACATGTTGGATAGTGATATGTGGTGGGCACCCCTTGATTATGAAGCTGTGAAAGTTTGGTGGTCCTAGGTGGTACAGTACCAAAGAAATGGACTTAAACATGAAAACTTAACATTGAAAACGCGATAACTTAATATTGAAAATGGCTAAGTCGATTGCGCGGAAAAAAATGGGTGAAGTTAAAAAAAAAGTAACATGTTGGATAGTGATATGTGGTGGGCACCCCTTGATTATGAAGCTGTGAAAGTTTGGTGGTCCTAGGTGGTACAGTAACAAAGAAATGGACTCAAACACAAAAACTTAACATCGATTGTAGACGCCGCCCGCCCGCAGCCCGCCCGCCCGGCTTTCGCCAATCCAATAGCCTGGATTTTTTTTCAAAAAACCTGGCTAAAAATTAATAAATTTATCCTAAAATTGAAAATGTCACAGGGGGAGAAAAATGTGTTCGGGCTCGTGGCTCGAACCCGGGACCTCTGGTTTACCTACCATCGCTCTAACCGACTGAGCTAACAGGGCACGAATACATACTTCCTCACCACAGTGAGTTACGTACCACGACATACTCCCTCGCCAAATTGGAATTCGTCTCCGAATTCTATATTTAATTCCTCTCTGAAATCCATATTTTTGGTACATTTTGGGCAGTATTTACCATTCTCGCCCTGTGACATTTGGTGGCCAACGATGGACCGTGACTGATAAATATTGCCCAAAATGTACCAAAAATATGGATTTCAGAGACGAGTGTGTATTCGTGCCCTGCTAGCTCAGTCGGTTAGAGCGATGGTACGATGAAATAGGCTACTGAACTAGACTGGCCACAAATGCCATAATACCCAGTTCTCTAGACAGTTGTGACCCAAATGTCTGTTTTTTTCTTTACATTTGACATGCCTGCCAATATAAAAATATACCACCAGTTTATTATCCTAGGAAGTCAACGAGAATGTTCGTCACAATACCGGTTCGCTTCTCCGTGGCTCGTACATCAATTTCTGTCCCGCTAAATGTGAACGACACAGTAAACGCCCTCTGATCAAGTGGTACCGTCATGTCCTTAATTGGCACACAGAAACTGCCTAATTTCTTTATTCCGATGTCCGTCACATATAACGGAGCTTTTCCTGTTGACGCATGAATAACGAAATCGACACCCGTTTGATCTGATGTGAGCGGAGTGTAATTTCGTTCCGCCTGTGTCTTCCCGTATTCAACAGTTTGTCCAATTTGAACGTGCTTATCAAACACGTGTTTACAATAATATGTCGCGCCACTCTCAAACTTCTTCTTTTCATCATGCGTGCCGCTGATAAACTCCGTATTCATTTCAATCCCGTACGTAAACTTACACACACGTTCGGCAATTGATGACGGATTATGCCCGTAAACGACTGCTCCTTTTAACACCACCAACCCCGCCTCTTCTGGTATAATTATCTTCATATTTGGAAAGTTGTCTCTAATCGCTTCTTGCAGCATTGGCGATTCAGAAAACCCTCCCACCATGAGAATAGCATTCGTCCCTTTAACAGCTGATTTTGTTAACAGTTCGCGTACATGCTTAACAATACTATCCGTCGCTTCTTTGAACAGATTCTGAAACACAGACGCACTCGCCCGTAGTTTATCGCCTGTGAGTGTCATGTGGCCGCAGAAGTTTGTCTGATCAATTGTTTGTTTCATGTCTTCCTCGGTTTCTTCAATGAAGACTTCTTTCAACGCCATAGGGAGTCTGATTGTGATCTTAGCATCTCTGTCTGGTCGAATGTCTCGCTTCTTCACCTGAATTGTAGATGTCAACGCGGTGAACATTGTGCGATTTATTTATTCTTCCTACGTTGTTGACGGAAATTGCCGTCTGCTGCTTTAATTCTTAACAAAAAACTGGTTTTGACAGCACATGAGAATCGTCTCCAGTGGAGACGATTCTCATGTGCTGTCAAAACCAGGTTTTTGTCGAGAAATATTGAAAATAAAACATTTCCAGCAGACGACAACATTTAATTCAGTGTAGTAAGGGTTAAATAAATAAATCGCACAATTATTATGCTTTGACAGCACTTTAGAATAATTGTGCGATTTATTTATTTATACACCCCAGTAAATGCAACAGCCCATGGTTTTATTACTTATATTTACACTGCATTTTATGATAGTTTCAAAAATGTAAATAACCAAATATGGCGTTAAAATTAAGAATAATCTGGTTTTACGTCATTTTGTCGCAATTTCTGGAACAGCGACATTGCTGGTCAATAGCATGCAGTTATTGACAACCTCGTGAAAATTAATGAAATCAAACAAACTTTAACCAAACAACATGGCGTGACGTAGGTCTAATGTATTGTGTTGGAAATATAAACGCATTACGTTGAATGGGCATTTCCATTACGAATTTAAGGACAGTGTAAATATTTATTTATTTATTTATGTCTGTGCCTGGAGATGGGAAGCAGATGGGAGCATGTGATGGGTAATTTAATGCTCAGGATTCATCCCGACCAGGGGTCCGTTTCACTAAACTTCTTACGACTAAAATGTTCGTAAGTTCAAATTTAAGATCGTCTGTAAATGTCAATTTATGGATTTACATTTATTGAGCATAGGCTGCATATAATAAATGTAAATCGACCAATTGAAATTTCCAGACGATCCTAAATTTTCACTTACGAACATTTTAGTCGTACGAAGTTTAGTCCCCAGATATCTAGTTTGGCCAAATTATCTCCCCTGTTTATCAAATTCTATGATAGCACATATTAGAATAATACAAAAACCCATTAGTGGGTTGACATTTCACTCGCCCAGCTCGCCATGGCGAGTGCTTTTTGTGGCAGTCGAGTACTTTCTACAGGCACTCGCCCAGTTTGGCGAGATTTGGTCAGGATTTTGTTTTCTGAATAAATTGCCAATTAATTCATCGATAACGGCCAACAAATAGTATTAATTCAGCGACCATTTGTTGTTTACAGTTTACGTCAATTTGCGGGAAGTAAGATTCAAGCAGTGTCTATTACACGGTTAGAATCGCTAGCGATTTTGAATACGGTCCATATCGGGCAAGTTTAATTCACGGATTATTTGTCGGCTGTACGCGGCCGGGCTAACAAATAATATGACTGCGAGTATAGACTAGTGTATACGCGGCCACATATATCGTCTCGTATACAGTTGGGTTAACGCGCATTTCAGACGGCGAACATAATAGTCCATGAGCTAGATATACCCCCCGGGCACCCCCCCCCAGATCCTCCGCGATTGGTATCTGATTGATAATAAACATGTTAACAATGAATAAGTTGGGATGAACTAGGAATGGCGGCCATTTTTCAAAATGGCCGCCGTCCAAAATTGCTTTCATTAATAGCTTGGTCTGTCGTGCACACTGAGGAATGATTTTGGTGTCTATACCCATGTTTTCAGGGTCTAGGAACATGATACTAATGTTACTAATAAGATAGGATGATTTTGTTGAGGCAGCCATCTTCAATTTCAAAATGGCTGCCATTTTTAGTTGATTTTTTAAAATATTTTGTTAACAAAGCCGATAAATGTCCATGTTCATTGAAAATTTGTTTAAGTAACTTTGCAAACCATATTCTTAAGGCTATTAAACATGATTATGGTTTTCAAACTATATTCTCTGAGGATCTGGTGAGTTTGTGTGTGCACAGGGGGTTGTCGGCTACAGAGAATTCAAGGATGAAGTTCGTGGAGGGAAACTCGCAATGACTGCTGAGTTGTGGCTGTCGTACATGGATCACATATGGTTGATACCGAGGCTAATCCAGGCTGTTAAGACAAACAATTTCCAATTGTACTGTGAGTGTCTCTATAGGATGTCCAGTCTATTATGCTCGATATCTGACATTCTTCTCTGTGTTCCTGACAAATGTAGAGGACGCCCATCCTGATGCAACACCACTACTTGAAGGCGGTGCCATCAGCGTCACTCGATCTCTGGTACCAGGAAGTCGATGTGCGGTGGACAACACGATAGAAGAGACATTTATGAAGCATGCAAAGTCCCATGGTGGTGCTGGTGGCTGTGGAGCTGGATTGACATGGCTGGTTACTAACTACAGCAGTTATCAACGATGGGTAAGGACGACGCATGAACGTGCACAATTTGTTGATGCCACACTATCCATGAGTAGTATATAGGGAGTCAAAATGATACCACCTACGGTGGTATCATTTCCACCCCCATATACTACTCCCACCACCCCCGAAAAATCAAAAATTGGTTAACGAGGAAATTGTCTCCCACCAACCACGAAAAATCTAAAATTGGTGTCATAAATACATCATGTTTTTTTCAACACAGCATTTTCCTCCTCCACTATAGCTAATTTATTCCGTAGATCAGCAACTAATTCTACCAACTCTAGTCTACCACGTTCACCTGTAGCCACCTGACAGCGTAGTTGCTTATGTCTACAAAGAGTTTGGGCACTAACGAATTTACAAGGGCATCTGGGGCATTGAAATTGCGGGGGGACACAAGGAATTTTTCTACGTCTCGCTAGATGCCTTCGTAGATATTCTTTACGCGTAAACGTCTTACAACAAGTCTCACACTCCATTATATATGTATATGTATATGTTTATATTCAATTGGAAGTGAAAAAAACATAATGTTTTCACGACCAATTGAACAGATAAATTTCATAGGTTATATTACAGAAAATATGATAACGCCAGAAATCGAAAGTTTGAGAAGAGAAGCCGAATCTCTAGGGATTACTTATAGTAAACGGTTGAGAGTTAGGGGGTTGACAAATCTTATAAACTCCACAAAGAATGAGGCGTTTATGAAGCGGTTTACCCGCGCCCACAAACGAGGAGCCTTTAAAGACCTCTCACTAGCGGAGGAAGTTGGTAACAGAATTCAAAAAGAAAGTATTGCGGGGTTAAGGGCTAGTGTAATTAATTCTAAAGAATTACCTTCAAGCACGTCTCAAATTAGACGCCAAATACCAAATAATAAGAACAAATCTATAGTTCACGCGATAGTGGAAAAAGGTGAAGAAATATTGGGGGGGGGCTCACGATGAAACATTGGAAAAGGTAGAAAATGGAAGACGGTAGTTACATTATCCTTTCGTAAAAAACATTAACATTAACGATCTGAACGCAAATGTCCCCGATAAACTCGCTCTGTAAATCTAACAACCAATTTTTATTGAGATATTCATATTCTTACAAGCTAGAACATATGGAGGAAATTAAAAATGGAAAACCTGTAACTATAATAATGCACAAAAATCTCAGTGGTAGCGAACCACTATCATCAATGAAAACCGTTAAAAAATGGCTGTCAAATAAGGAGCAAACACGAATAATGTCCGATAAAATAGACAGACCGAATACAAAGTGGAAGTTTGTAAGATGGGTAGAGGTTTTCGTAAAGCTAATACAGGGTAGTAGGGGAATAGATTTGGGACTACAATCCAAAGAAGCGGCAGGAGGAGAACTTCCAGAATGGCTGAAGAATAAAAAAGGTATGTATTCTTTAGATAAGTATAATGACGACCTTTGTCTGTTCAGGTGTCTAGTATGCATATGACAGATAAAAGACCGACAGATGTACAGAAAAGGCGAAAGAACTTAGTAAGCAATATTTTGGTAGTAATGTGGTTTCACCAATTCCTTTTTCAGATCTGAAAAAGGTTGAAGAGTTTTTTAAAATCGGTATAGAAGTATATCAACCCACCGAATGTAATGTATGGTGGTTGAAAAAGGTACACAGCGCACTATTTAAGGGGCAATAGGTAATAAACCAATGGGACAATAGGACTGTTTAATAATCACGCATTTCTGATAATAAAAACCTTAAAAACCTATCTAAAATTTACGCCTGCGATAATTGCAAGCAGAAATTCATGAAAGCGAGTAATATGAAGAGACACGGACCAACATGTATGAGAGGTGAGACAAAAGTAATATGTTATGGTAATTATTTAGAGCGCCCGCGTTCGTCGTTCGAGAAAGCGTTCTACCCAAAAAGTTCTAACAGTTATGGGGCGATCGATTGGATGTACTCTGTGGAAAAGCGCGAGGGAATTCACATTCACCACGAACAGTGTGGACACGGGGGTGAAAGATGGATTTTAGGAGCTCCAGTAGATGGATACTGTCCAGAAACCAATACCGTATATCAATATCACGGCTGTTACTGGCACGGGTGTGAGATTCATGCAAAGCATAGAAAAGAAGAATGCGCATCCACTATGAGAAGAGATACATTTATTAGAAAAAGCAAAGAATTCAACCTAGTAGTTATGTGGGAATGCGAATTCCAAAGAACGGGTAAAGACATAAAGATCGGTTGCGACACTACTCTTTATCCATATCAGATAGTATACGATTTTGAGGCATATCTCAACCCAGAATTTGAAACTCTCGGTAATAATCTAGAGTACGAAGCCGAGCACGTTCCGGTAAGCGTTAGTATAGGAGATAATTTCTCAGGAACAGTAACTCATATTTGTGATAAAGATCCAGCAAAACTTATAGAAAAATTCGTAGAAAATTTGAAAGTCAGGGGAAATGCTATAAGAGAAGAAGTGTGGTCAAGATATAGGTTTAATACAGAACATTTACGTAAAAACCAAATCGCCAAGATCGAACAGTGGATAGAGCAAGTACCGGTTATAGGTTTTAACAGCAGTAAGTACGATATAAACTTAATAAAGAAAATAACCTAGTAGGCGAACTGGCATCAACAACAAAGAAAGTAATGGTCGGAAAACGTGCAAACGCAACAATATTTCTATTTACTCCAGAGTTTAGATTTCTTGATGTAATACTTTATCTAGGACCTGGTGTAAGTTATGATAGTTGGATAAAAGCCTACGAATGCAAAGGACAGAAATCTTTCTTTCCTTATGAGTGGTTCGATTCTCCAGACAAACTGGATTACCCAGGACTACCGGATATAGAGAATTGGTATTCCAAACTATCTGGGAAAATGTTAATAGATGAAACAGAATTAAGTAAATGTCGTAGAATTTTCGAAGAAAATAATATGAAAACTTTCAGAGATTGGTTGAAATATTTATAACGATTTAGATGTAGCACCGTTCCTAGAAGCGGTGGAAAAAATGTGTGAATTTTATAAACACAGAGGTGTGGATATTTTCAAAGATGCGGTAACACTACCTGGAGCAGCTATACAATATTTATTGAGAGGAACCATTAAAGAACAAAAATCTATACCGGAGGATGCTCTATATGCACCAAAAGAAGAAACATACGAAATGATGAAGGACGCTCTAGTTGGCGGTCCATCAATAGTATTTACACGATATGCAGAAGCAGGTGTTTCAAATATTAGATCTAATTCCTCAAATGAAATTAACAAACCTTGCAAGGCTATTTTGGGGTATGATGCAAACGCGTTATATTTATCTACGTTAAATAAAGATATGCCGTGTGGAAAAGAAACAATATATCATATAGATACCCCACATAATCCTAAATTTATTAAAAAGTTTTGTAAAAGAGTTTTATCTGGAGACTGGTTTGGGTTTGCGGAGGTGGATATAGAAGTTCCACACAACTTAAAAGATAAGTTTTCTGAAATGTCTCCACTTTTTATAAACAGAGAAGTAGATGTTGATGAGGTTCCAGCACACATGATAAAATATTTGGAAGATACTGGAAGAACTAGAGGAAATGGAAGAAAATTGGTTGGATCTATGTCGGCCACCAAAGTATTGCTGTACGCGCCACTGTTGAAATGGTATTTAAAACACGGCCTAGAAATAACGGGAGTTCATCGTGTTATAGATTATATTAGTGGTAAACCCTTCGAATGGTTCGCAAAAGAAGTTACAGCCGCAAGACGAACAGGCGATGTAGAACCAAATAAGAAACCAGTAGCCGACATAATGAAAATTATTATTAGGAAACTCGTGTTGTGGAAAAATGATAAGAGGCAACGGAGAGACATTTAAATACGACATATACACAAAACGAAACCTGTGTTGACAAAGCATTAAGATCTGCATTCTTTGACGATTTGGTAAGAGATAGGAGATGCGTACGAAATATCTTCAAGAAAACCAGGTGTGCGGTTAAAGAGACCATTCCATTGTGGAATAGCGGTTTATCAACTAGCTAAATTGAGAATGTTGGAATGGGAATTTTATTACGAATTTCTAGACAAATACGTAAAAAGAGAAGACTTTGAATTAATACAGATGGATACTGATAGTATGTATATAGGAGTTAGTGGAAAAATGATAGAGGAATTGATTAGACCTAACTTACTAGACGAGTTTGAAAAAGAAAAAAAGAAATGGTTGGCTTGGGATAAATGGAGCGAAAGAGAGCCCGGACTTTTCAAAATGGAATTTAGCGGGGATAGGGCGATAGCGTTATCTAGTAAGTGTTATTTCGTAGAAAAAATTAATTCTATTAATAAAAACTCTGCGAAAGGAATGTCCAAGAGAACTAACAATTTAAATTGGGATAGATATAAACGAGTACTAAGTGAAACTACAGAAGATGGAAAACACATTATAGATGTAGCACAAAATAGAGGATTTAAAATGAAAGACGGTGTTATGAAAACGTACTGTCAACAAAAATTAGGACTCTCGGCATACTACGATAAAAGACGCGTGTTACCAGACGGAATACATACCGAACATCTCTAAAGAATCTGACGATCCGGGGGTAGCTGGGTGTCAGAAGGCACCATAAGAAGTTCTTCGCGAACAAAACCGCGAGATGGACCATCAGCCAAATAATAGAGCACGGGCTCATCGGGTTTGGTAATAGAGCGATCCAGATGATATACATTCATTGACCACACGGGATCAGTCGCGCGGCGGCTGCCACCTTCGAGCTCTCCCGGTTGATAGAGGTACCGGACGTCAATATCTGATGGAAGCCGCTGCTCCTCTAAACCAACGGGTCGCCCGCGCGAGACGGCAGAGGGCTTGCTCGTCACCCTTTTAAACTTGATAGCATCTACAGGCTTCTTACCTATCAATCTGGTTACCTCTCCGTTCAGTGCGGAGACCACGGCGGGCAGTCTGGCCACCCACTCGGTCGATCGCGAATGAAGGTCTACAAGTTCTTTAGCGTATTGGTGTCCGAACAGTCTCTCAGCCAGGGTTCGATTGAAGCGTTCCACGATCCCCTGGTCCCGGTGGATGTTGACGCGGCCGCGTCTGATAGAAACTTTATGCTTAGAAAATAGATGAGAGACCGCGCCCATGAACTCGCGGCCGGGATCGACCTGATATTCAAAGAATTTGGGTGTGCTTCTAATTCGTGAATTTGGGGTGTTGTTGCACTCAACCCAATCGGGATTGAAGTTGAACCCGATTGCTCTGTCTTCAGATGTTTTGCTGTCTCCGTCCCCGATTGCAACCCCAATCTCGATTGGAGTTTAGCCTCTCGAAGCTCGGCGAGTATTTTATCTTGTTTAACTTTTCGGGTGGCAGCCGCCGCCCGCCCAGCTGCCTATCTTTTGGGATTTTTTATATGCGGTATGTCATCCAGTGGCGGAGTAACAATCTGGTTCGATTGTGTTGGAGCAATCTGGTTCAACTCCGTCACTCTCGTGGGTGTGTCTTGTGTCATCATTTTCAGGGCTTATAGTTCGTGGGCATATATGTCCAAATTGACAGTGTTTACCCGTGGTCAATGCGGTTGTCAGCGGAGCTAAGTACATTCCAAACTTGTGATAAATTGAGCAGCAGGCTGTTCTAAGAGTGTGTCCTATAAAAGGGTCAGTCTCTAGATCGTGAATCAACCCTTCGGTGTTTGGTATAGGGAGAAGTATACTAACGGCGGTTGCGTACAAATGAATAGCCGCCGATCCGAGAGTTTTTGTCATCTCCGCTCCCAATTTGGATTCGTATCGCGCATACATTTTATTGATCTCCGCATCTGACATCTTATCCACCTGAAAAACTGAGAGACGCCTACCGAGATAATGCTCCGATTGTCCCCCAGAAACCAGCGCAGCTAGCCGCTCTCGTCGCGCCGCATTTTCATTCGGAGTCTTTGCACTCAACCCAATACCAACTGCCGTTGGAGTTGGAGTTGATCCCGATTGCTCTGTCGGATCATTATCTTTCAGAATGTTGGCAGTCGGAGTTGAGGTTTCTTCCATTAGCTGGTCGAGAAGTTTGTCGCAGTTCATTTTTTTCAAAATTAGTAATTTAACTATTCTAACAGGTCTCATCACTTTAACATATTGCCAAGCGCACCACCCGATACTTATGATCACCATTATGCTCGCAACAAAGCTCGCAGCGGAGCAGAAAATTGTTAACATTGTTAACCATTGTTCAGCATTTGTTCAGCATTTGTTCAGTATTTGGAGAAGATTCGGCCATTTGAGAGGACTCCTCTTATATATTCGGGAAAGAGCCTCAGCCACTTCCTTAGACTCTTTAGTGGCCAACGGCTCAGCCCCCTTATAACGACTCGCTACGTCAACGATTGTCAGTGCGTACTTGTACGTCTTGCGACCGACGCGATCGTGAGGTAGAAACAGGAGATCCGCTTGGTGAACTTGGTTCGGCACCGGCACGTCGAATTTCGGCCGCGGAATATTGTGAGGCGCGGGTAAATAGATCTGCCAGATGGCCTGCTTCTTGAGCCATTCCTTGACAGCGTTTTCTGAAACCTTGTTCGCCGCCGCGAGGTTCTTGATGGCCGCGAGTCCCTTCCAGTAGCCGCGTGGGCTATAGTATGTATTCGACAGCTTGCGCGTTAGTTTGGTATCAAGTTTGCGCGTGTTCATCGTATGCGAAGTATTCTAATATATCGGACAATCTCCAACATGCCCTCGCCAGTTCGTCCGGTAACTGCGTCGTTAATAATAAACCTTTGTTGGAAGTTTCGCTGCAGCCCCAATCGCGTTTGGGTTGGAACAGGAGAGGGGAATCTAATTCAACATTGTTGATGGAGGAATCTAACATCCGCTTTGCGAAAAGGGTGGCCGCTTTTTCGTCCTCGCGCCACGTCTCGAGAGAATCTCGGGCCAGACGAATCATACTCTTTGCACCAGGTAAACGATGTTTTTGGGCAGTGTAGCCTACATCGATCATAGCGTCATAAAGTTCGTCAACTAACATCGTTCTATATATATATATTTATAAAAAAAAATGTTTTTTTAATTAATTAATTATTTTATATAGTAGCCGACGAGCC
The DNA here is from genome assembly GCA_029237695.1 of Conchocele bisecta. Taxonomy (NCBI): domain Eukaryota; kingdom Metazoa; phylum Mollusca; class Bivalvia; order Lucinida; family Thyasiridae; genus Conchocele; species Conchocele bisecta. The sequence goes on from CM055274.1 coordinate 46,669,076, forward strand.
CAACCACACCCATTCCCACGACGATGAACGCGATCTCGCGGTCCTTTTGGGCCTCTGACGGTACATAGAAATCTGAAAGTTGGGGCTCGGGATCCATTGGATCGAGACTTTTGTGCGGATATGCCAGCGCGTACTCGCGGTTGGTTGGCTTCTTCAACGTTCTGAAAAGTTTGCGCGGCGTGATTTTCGCGGCGAAGCTCTTCATTGACCCAGTCCAGATGGGCGGTTCGTTTTTTCGACCACGCTTCCTTTGCGCTATTGAGTTGTTCTACAGCTAAATCATGACGCTTACGCTCCTCATCCACGTTCGAGCTTTTCATTTTAGAGAATATAAAGTTGCTACCGCTGAACGCCAATGCGTTTACAAGCGCACCACCTACTATTACTGCGATTGAAGCCATTTATTTCCATATATTATTAACTGGTAGAATTCCAGCTTTAACTAGATAATCTCGGGTCCAAAACTGCGGCCGCTACATCTAAGGTCGCGAGCCCTACGTCTCTCACAGTAAAGTCCAATTTGGGAGCGGTTCCTCTAGGGCCGATCTTTGATTAGTCGAGCATACCCGATACTGAAACCCGATATCACCACGGCGTGATAAAGCGCATTCACTAACATTTTACCATCTTGTTCAGCCATTGTTATAATTATTGCATATAAAAGGGTCGCGATCAATGTTTAAATGGGGCGCATCCAAATTCAGCATTGTTGATGATTGGTGTTTCGTAACTTTCTTCTGAACACTGGCTGGTTGTTTTTTCGTGGGTATTTCCACACGCACAGGGCACCAACAACTGCCAGACTACCACCAACAAACCAACTCCAATTCGTGAATTGGGGTTCAGTCCAACTCCAACCCCCAATTTGGGAGTTGGTATTGGGTGACAAATTCAAAGAATTTGGGTGTGCTTCTAATTCGTGAATTTGGGGTGTTGTTGCACTCAACCCAATCGGGATTGAAGTTGAACCCGATTGCTCTGTCTTCAGATGTTTTGCTGTCTCCGTCCCCGATTGCAACCCCAATCTCGATTGGAGTTTAGCCTCTCGAAGCTCGCCGAGTATTTTATCTTCTTTAACTTTTCGGGTGGCAGCCGCCGCCCGCCCAGCTGCCTGTCTTTTGGGATTTTTTATATGCGGTATGTCATCCAGTGGCGGAGTAACAATCTGGTTCGATTGTGTTGGAGCAATCTGGCAAATTCAACTCGTCACTCTCGTGGGTGTGTCTTGTGTCATCATTTTCAGGGCTTATAGTTCGTGGGCATATATGTCCAAATTGACAGTGTTTACCCGTGGTCAACGCGGTTGTCAGCGGAGCTAAGTACATTCCAAACTTGTGATAAATTGAGCAGCAGGCTGTTCTAAGAGTGTGTCCTATAAAAGGGTCAGTCTCTAGATCGTGAATCAACCCTTCGGTGTTTGGTATAAGGAGAAGTATACTAACGGCGGTTGCGTACAAATGAATAGCCGCCGATCCGAGAGTTTTTGTCATCTCCGCTCCCAATTTGGATTCGTATCGCGCATACATTTTATCGATCTCCGCATCTGACATCTTATCCACCTGAAAAACTGAGAGACGCCTACCGAGATAATGCTCCGATTGTCCCCCAGCAACCAGCGCAGCTAGCCGCTCTCGTCGCGCCGCATTTTCATTCGGAGTCGTTGCACTCAACCCAATACCAACTGCCGTTGGAGTTGGAGTTGATCCCGATTGCTCTGTCGGATCATTATCTTTCAGAATGTTGGCAGTCGGAGTTGAGGTTTCTTCCATTAGCTGATCGAGAAGTTCGTCGCAGTTCATTTTTTTCAAAATTAGTAATTTAACTATTCTAACAGGTCTCATCACTTTAACATATTGCCAAGCGCACCACCCGATACTTATGATCACCATTATGCTCGCAACAAAGCTTGCAGCGGAGCAGAAAATTGTTAACATTGTTAACCATTGTTCAGCATTTGTTCAGTATTTGTTCAGCATTGTTCAGCAATTGCTAAGCATTGTTCAGCAATTGCTAAGCATTGTTAAGCATTGCAATAGCTTATTACTTTGTAATTTTCCTAATTTTTTTCAAAATATTAATTAATTGATAACTTTATAAGCAGTTGGTTGATCAGTCTTTAGCAGAAGCTTGGCGTGCTTAGTTTCGGAAAGCATCTGTCGAACCTTCAGGCGCTCCTCGCGCGTTGGGATAACGTCATTCTCTCGAAGACAGTCATCGAATGAGTCTCGGTCCTTGCAGTGAAAGAGGGCGAACCCATTTCGTTTGCTCGCGCAGATCCTTGAGACGGCGTTGTATTTTTGAATGGAGATCCATACGCTTTGCCTCGCATGGCGGCCAGAAAATGTGAGCTCGGAGAGCATGTCCTTTTTTTTTTTTTTTGGTCATCGCCGCCTTGGCCGAGCAATCGTCAATCACATATAGGGTGGGCTCACCCTGGAATCTTTGGTATAAACCACGCAACCAATCGTGAAGCCTATCACCCGGGTCAATAACGTATACCTCAGGGTCGGTCCATATCCACGGGCGCCGCTGATAAGTATCGTTGTGCCGCACAGTGGGACACAGGATCACAATGTGACGAAAGGCATCGCGGTAGGACTCCTCGAGCAAGTCGAGGATGAAAACCGTTTTTCCACATCCTGTCTGCCCACATATTATGGCAGAGTGAGCATCTCCAATCGTGAATTGGTATTGATTGCTAGATTTCTTAATTAATTCTTTAAATGATTTTTTTATTAATAAATCGTTAGATGATTTTTTTATTAATAAATCGTTAGATTTAGTAGATCGCTGATACGTATCGACCATCTTCGATGTTGAGTTGTGCGTCTGTAATTATATATAAGTACACGTTCAATGGCCCGCTCCGTCCGCCTCTTTGGTTATCTGGATCGTCACACCCTCACTAGCGTTCTCAACTTGGCGTCCGCTACCGTGTATTTGGTCATCGTCGCTGGCTCGCATGTCTAGCCATAACGCGTATTTGGTATTCAGGAACTCCGCGAGGGAGACGGCCGAGAGATGCAGGTCTTTGGCAACTGCTGCAACCTCCGGAGAGCGCTTAGAGCCGGCAGCAAACTGCTTTCTTACTTCGTCCCACTGCTGGTGCGCGCGAAGACCCGCGCTGTAGAGTTGATTGGGGACTCCCTCGATCGTCACCTCTACCTTCGTGATTTTGGGGTTATAGAATCTGTCGGTTTTTCTAACACCGAGCGCTACCCGAGCCTCCTCAAACAGCATCAGTATACCTTTCATCGAGCGGGCGGGTACGTTGACGTTAATATTCCACAATGTGTCGCCTTTGTCTTTGGTCATCTTACGATGGCGAAGAACTCGGTCTTAAAGTATGGCAACGCGCCCGGCGTACTGGGTTCTGATCAGTCACACTAGTTCGGGCATCGTGACCATGTCATACTCCAGCGAAACATTATCGATCGTATACGTCAATAACATGTCGCTGGCTATGATAACTCGGCCGTAGTCGTTGAACGTTAGTTCGTATTCGAGGCGGTCAGCCAAAGCGCTCTGATAGTAGGGCATGTGACTCTCCAGCAACTCAAAGTCGAGCGGGATGTAGAAGCGGTTGCCGTAAGCGCCCGCGACCGCGTTGTCACTAGCGTTGTTATCTACCTTGTTAGCAGCCCCGATTCTAAGTCTGGTTACGTTCTTATTTTTGCTGGTGTCAATACCTTGATAGACAGCGTTTTCACGCTTGTGTGACGTCTTCCACAGGTCCTGATAGCAATGGTAGACGTCGCTGTCATCGATCGACATCACCTCATATTTCCAGAAATCTTTATCATGGTCTTCTTGACGATGGCGCGTCCCAGGTTCTGAACGACGGTTCGGTCCGCGTCCGTCGACGTTAGCGAAATAGTGAAAGCGAGGCGAACAGTACCCGGCACAATGACGTCGTGAGTTCTGAGGTTGGGGAAGCGGACTAAGAGCTGCTGGTTCTGGTCGATCGTCGATGGGTTGTTCGTAATAACGACACTCTGTCTCACGCCTTTTGCCCCGAGGGGCTCACGCAGTCTGCGGTATGGATTGAGTTTGCGACCGCATTGACTTGAAGACATAATTAATTTTATTGAAACTATTAAACCCGTATGGTTTTGTCTTTAATACATAATTAATTTTAAGAAAATTATAAATATGGCTGATTACGATGTTGAAATGGATGAAATCGGCAGAGACAATTACCTCGATGGTGATGATGATAATTTCAAGGATTCCCTCGAGGCACCCACCATAGAGACTCCAGTTCCAATCCAATCACAATTGGGTGGCGCTACCACTAGTCAAAGTCAGGAATTACTTGAGGGAGCTGTAAACGACTACTACAACAATTTGGCAGCAGAAAAAGGTCTGGTCCCCTCTGTCGGTCGCGACTACTCCAAGTTCAAATTTGATATGAACGGTAGATTGCGACTAAGAGCAGCACTAAATCTCCCATTAGTCAACACGAGGACCGGAAAACCCCTATCGCTAAACACCATTGCAGGAAACCGGGGCGGTGGCGAAATCATAAAGAACGAACTAGGCTTCACGGATTGGAAGAGGGGTAAAACAATTGTGCCGGCCCGCGCTGTAGAGGCCCTACAGTCTACCGACGAAACTATAGCGAAGACGGCCACCGCGATAGAAACGGTCGAGCTCAGCGAGGTCCCTCAAATAGCCACCGACGTTATTAACACGATGGAGACCACGTTCAGCGTCCAATCGCAATTGGGGGAAATACTCAACGATGACCCACCGTTACCTCTTCGAGAACTCCGTGGACTCGATAAGGCTCTACAAAACGGTCCGGGGCGAACTGGTCCTTAACCTCTCCAAACTCACGGCGCTGGATGAACATATCGCGCTAGAAGAAAGAAAACTGGAGGAAGCCGGTGACGATAGAGAATCTACCGAGCGGATCGCCGAACGACTGCGGTCTTTGCGGGATGAAAGAGAAGCTCGCTTGGAGGCCGCCTCGGCTAACCGTGAGGCTCTCCGCACACAAATAAGTCGGATCCGCGAATCAATCTCGAGGGTCCTGCACGAGGAGACGACACTCGGTGAGCGTCTTCGCACTCTGTTCAGAGAGCAGGGCGTCACGATAGCAACCATCCTCGTTGCTATCGGCATGACTATATCGACCATAGTTCTAGCTTTCACTGGTGGTGCGGAGCCACCACCCGCTCCAGCACCAGCACCCGCTCCATCCGGTGGAGCCAAGGAGTGGGTAAAAAAACAACTAAAAGCCCTCGCCAGTCTCCTGGCTAAATTAGCCGAAACGGCCGCACTACCTGGACTGATCGGAAGTATCGTTTCTTACTTGCTATCTATATTATCAAAAACGGCCGGATGGCTAGCCAAAAATACCTGGGCTTTAATCGTGACAATCGCCGGTCTCCTACTATTCTTCGCCACCAATCGAGATTGGAAGTTCCTACAACCAAAGCGTAAATAATCCGATCGCCACGAGGGCGATGACGAGCCCTAATTTCTCCTCCTCGTGTGTTGTGCTTCCAATTTCACCCAATCTACGATTGATTGGTGTTTCTCCAATCGCGATTGGTCTGTTGATGGAACTCGATGGTGCATCCAACTTACGAATTGGGGGTACTGGGTTCAATTGTGTATCCAATTTACGAATTTGGGGAGGTGTATCCATTTTGTGTTTTATGAAATCGGTTCCACTGTTGAACCCGATCATGTTGGGGCTGCGCTTGATGATATCCGTGTTCACGTTACCGTTGTGGCCGATTTTTTGATTGGCGGTGGCGATTACGATCTGATTATTGTAACCGTCAACCGGGTCGTCTCGTAGTATCATATTGCTCGGCACCATATAAAGACCTATTCCAAATACATAGTCTACTGGGGTGCTGGCATTCTGCAAAACGTCTTGATAATTCTGGATCGCCTTCTCCAGGTCCACCCTAGCTGAGATGGCGTCCTCTACAAGTGCCAAGAATTGTTTTTGTGCATCAAACGCTGTTCCCGTGCCCAGTATAGAACTGCGAGTTTGCTTCTGTGCGCCGAGGATACGTCATGCGAATGGAGTCGTTGACGCGAGTAACCCCGGCCTGCGTGAACCCTATACCCTTATCTAACATAAATGTACCCCACACGTCCTGAACCTCAGCAGCCTGCTGTATGTAATCGACGTGAGCCCGTTTCGGAGGTAACATTTTACAAGAAAACACGCCACAGTGCCGACCTCCAGACACTTCCGGCCCGAATGTCATCGTCGCGGGGTCAAAATTCCCGGCGTTCCGACTGACGATGTGGTCACCGGAGTGATCGTGTCTAAAATCAGTCTGCGTCCAATTCCCGGACTGGCCCCGAATGAGAACGTCCCCGAGGCCGGTGCTGGTAGGAAATGCTTTCTGTCTCCGTCCGCGTCTTTTGAAACGTTAAAATTCGCTACACAGTCTTTCAAACGCCATACGGTCGTATGCGTTGGAAATTGGATCCCAGGCGTCGTCTTGAGGTAGTGAAATACCTAGTTCTTTGAGAATCCTCCTAATAGTATAATACACGTGAAAGTTGTAGACACTTCGGAGCATGACATTCTTGGATGTCAGATGGTCTTTATATGAAACTCCACACCCGGCTGTTGCGCACCATACAGCGAAATTTATTTGGTTCTGCCAAAACTGCATCGGTGTTGCTTTCCACCCGTTTACCACCTCCATCGTAGTAATCTTGGGCAGCCTGTATTGTTCAAAGATGTTAGGGAAATTGGTGGCAAAGCCGCTGTCCGGTCTAACCGTTACGGTTGTGTGTACAAGGCGGTTAACAACGTCTTTTTGCGTGTATTTACCTCCGACCGCGTACTTTACATTAGAGTTAAAGCTAAATGCTTTGGTATCCATTGAAAGATATTATTATGTTTTCTACTATCACTAATGTTCAAAAAGAGAGTTGTGAACTTCAAAAATTAATAGACAACTGCTGTGGAAAACGCCGGGTAGGCCTTAGATCAATCACCTTCACGGTTGGGTGGAAAAACATTGAAATGTACAAGGATATCAAAGGAATAGAACGTGTAGAGGCTATCATGCCCGTAGCTTTTGGGGAATCAGCTGCCGGATTACTTCCTGGCCTTTGGGGTTTCCGAAATGTCCAAGCTTTAATCGCAAGGAATATACCTAGTAGTGTCACTCTCGAAATCTCAAAAGCCACGGGGATTGCGACATTGGACGTTGATAAAAAATTAGAGATCACTCCGGGGTTGGCCTCAATGTTAGGATTTAAATATGAACCTCATTACAACGAGGATGAAGGGCGACTGGTCCCGGGGACCTTTGTCTTCACCGAGGGTTATCACCGCGGCGATACCCCAGTAAACTTCGCCTTCACGAAAACTCTGGGCGGGTGCACCTTGATCGGGTTGAACACATCGTACAACACGGTAGACGGATCCCCCAGCACATTACTGAAAACTGTGCCCGCCAGCGACTGTTTCTATGGCGAGACTGTGACCTTAGACTTCCCACACCCCGAGATGAAAGTTTTGGAATCGGGACACATCCACGAGTTGAAGATTTCTATTCTTGATGATAAAGGGAGAGAGTTGAAGAACGATTACCCGATTTCGGTCGTCCTAGAAATTTCAAATTAATTGAAAAATTAAGAAAATTATTTAGAATTAAACGCATGTTCGTAATATATATTATCAACATTATGAGTATATACGGACCAGGTAGTTCTTCCGATTGGGTGACAAATTCAAATAATTTGGAACCGGCAGAAGGGGGATTCATCCCGACAGAGGGCGACTTTTTAACTACCTAAAAAACAAAGGCCTTGATCAATAGAACTATATCGATGGCCACGGACGAGATTCATAAGAGTCTACTATCACAACTTAGAGAATATGCCCTGGTTGTGAATACACAAAGTCGTGAAGAAACGCATACGGAACTAAACGACCTAGGTAAAAAAAATAACCAAATTTCGAAAAGAGGCCCGGTTGGGTATTGATAAAGTCCGAGAAGACCACCAGGCAGACCTTACGGAGGCTTATGGTGCGTTGCGCTTAGAGGACTCTCTCACCAGAGAAGCGACACTTACTGAATTAGACGGTAAAATAATCGATTTTCGAAAGGAGACCCGAACGAATATTGAGAAAGATCAGGCGGCTTATAAGGTGTTGCGCTCAGAGGACTCTCTCAATCAGAGAAACGGAACTAAACGAACTAGGTAAAAAAATAACCAAATTTCGAAAAGAGAGCAGGTCGGATATTGATAAAGTCCGGGCAGACCGCCAGGCGGCCTTACGTTGCGCTTAGAGGGGACCTCTCTCATTAGAGATGCGGCATTTACCGAACTAGGTAAAAAAATAACCAAATTTCAAAAAGAGGCCACGTCGGGTATTGAGAAAGCACGAGAAGACCACCAGGCGGACCTTACGAAGGCTTATGAGGTGTTGCGCTCAGAAGACTCTCTCATCAGAGAAGCGGCACTTACTGAACTAGATAAAAAAATAACCAAATTTCGAAAAGAGACCCGGTTGGGTATTGATAAAGTCCGAGAAGACCACCAGTCGAACCTTGAGGAGGCCATTGCGGAGGCCTATGATGCGTTGCGCTTAGAGAACTCTCACAGTAAAGAAGCGACACTTACCGAACTAGACGGTAAAATAGCCGAATTTCTGAAAGAGACCAGGTCGGGGGTTGAGGGGGTCCGAGAAGACCATAAGGATGCCATTGCGGAGGCTTATGGGGCGCTACGCTCAGAGGACTCTCTCAACAGAGAAGCGGCACTTACTGACATATACGAAAAAATAACCGAATTTCGAAAGGAGGCTCGGTTGGGGGTTGAGAAAGCAAGAGAAGAACCAGGCGGCCCTTGCGAAGGCTTATGAGGTGTTGCGCTCAGAGGACTCTCTCAACAGAGAAGCGGCGGTTGCCGAAGTAGACGGGAAAATAACTGAATTTCAAAAAGATGCCCGGTCGGGTGTTGAAAAAGCCCTAGAAGGCCACCAGGCGACCATTACGGGGGCTTATGATGCGTTGCGCTTAGAGGACTCTCTCAGCAGAGAAGCGGCACTTACCGAACTAGATGGAAAAATAACCGAAGTTTCCGATAAACTGAAACATGATCGTATAGCCGCGACCAAAGCTCTTGAGGAGGCCTCTTATAAGATTCGTACTGAGGCATATAACGCAAACAGGGCGCTTGCCGGAATAGTGAAAACAATGAAAACGCCAAAACGTGTCATAATAGTTTGGGCTGAGAAGCGGGGCCCATTGATTGAGGGGCACTATGAATATTCGTTCGGTGCCAAAGCGAGTAATAAATATGGGGGATACACTATGACAGCTGCAGGTGAAGTTATCCAAATGGCGGTCTGCTCGGTTAATGCTAATGGTAAACCTGTGGGCGCGGTCGCGATAAATATTGTAGTAGATGGGGAAGAACGGGGGCTTGGAGTCACTAAAATCTCTGGAGATAGTTCGACGATTGTTTCGTTCGCCGGTAATGATCGAATTAGACTTTCCCAAGGTAGTGTTATTAACTTTGTTACGAAAATCGGTGACCCAGAGAGTTCTTCCACTATTGTCTCATTGTTAATTGAACTTATTGTGTAAATACTAATATATTGAAATAAATTTAACTATGAACGAATCACTATATTCAACTCTCAATACCACTCCACCAACACTGTATCCAACTCTCAATACCACTCCACCAACACTATATCCAATTAACGAAAGAAGTTCAGATTTTAGGTTGAATAATATCGTCGCTATGCAGGATTTTAGTTAGAGAATGTGCAAATAGAAAAAGACACGCTAACAAATATAAGCGCGCGCGGCGAACATAGCTGAAGCATCTAGTACGGTTCTGGCAAGTGTTTCTGTGTTGTGTGGTGCGGGGACTGCTGCAATGCTATCTACAATTGTAACGGTTCCACTTGCAGGGGTTTTGAGTGGAATTACCGTTTTATCTGGAATACTTTGTATGGTAATTAGGGCGGCGGGTGGAAAACTCGAGAAAAAAAGTAGAAAACATGATAGAATATCCGTTCTCGCTAGGTCTAAGAAAAATAGCATCGACGTTATGGTGTCCAAAGCGTTGGCCGATAAGAAAATATCAAATTTAGAGTTTGAATCTGTGGTGGAAGAAATGGGGAGATATGAAGAATTAAAAAATGATATAAGAATCAAGGCGCGCGCCACCATGCCCAAAATTGAGTGTACTGATTGGGATAAATTTAGGGTAAAACTTGGAAATAAAGTCGGAGGAAATGTTACAGCACCATTGTGATATTTTATAAAATAATTTTTTAAAAAATAATAATTTTCCTATTTTTTCAAAATTATTAATTATATTGGTGCAGTAAACAATTTATTAATTAATTTTAGGAAAATTATTAACAATTAAAAAAAAAAAAGTTTAGGTCTCACCGAGGCTCGAACCCGCGCCAGCAAAACCCTTCTGGGCCCATCCCACTAAGCCTTCGCTTTAAATCTCTTCTCTTCTCGTTTTTTTGGCTTAGTGGGATGTGTCACGCTCACATCTCCACCCCATCATTGGACCGATACCGCGGACCCCTCCTCTTCATTACCTCCATCTGCTATAATGTGTAGAGCGGCCAGAGTGAAGTACATGTGGCGAAACCTATCTCACTGTTGAGATATTAGTGCCGGCGTCCCGACAATATACTGTGTTTATTTCTCGTATATAAACCTAACTTTGTTGGTGAAAATATTATAAATAATTTTATTAAAATTAATTAATTAGTTCTGTTCAATAATTATTTTTTCAATATCTTTATAAGCGATATCGTAGAAATGTATATTCGTAAATAAATCGTTGGGTTTTAACATTTTTATATAATACACCTTAGTTTCATATCCGATACGCATTATCCGTCTTAATGTTTGTATTTGCCTCTTGTATAGTTGACATAATTGTCGGTATAATATTGTAAAAGCAACGTTTTTATCGGAGCGTAATAAATTACGCTGGTATTTCATGTATTCGATATCGCCTAGTGTTCTCATTTTATAGAATTTATATATAGGATTATAACCCCCGTAAGCTTCGTAAATTTCTTCAACACAGGCATTAAAAATTTTCAATTCCAATTGTATTGTATTATCCATTTTCTCTAATAGTTTTTTTTTTTTTTTTTTTTTTCTGTTCAATTTCCAATTTCTAATAATAATTTTCCAATTTCTTCGTTAAAAGTGATATCGTAGAAACGCATATCCGTAAACGAATCTTTGATTTTAAACTGTTTTATAAAATTAGTTTGATAATGTTTCGGTAGTGTTTCTCCGATCCTATTTAGTCGCTTCATTACATAAATTTGATACTTATACCGGCGACATAATTGCCGGTTTAATATTGTAAATGCAACGTTTTTATCGCAGCGTAATAAATTACGCTGATATTTCATGTATTCGATATCACATAGTATTGTCATTTTACCGTGTTTTAATACTGTAGAAACAACAGCGTAAAATGCTTCATCCAAGTCATTACAAACGTCCAATTCGTTGTGTATTTTATTATCCATTTTGTTATAATATTTTATTATAACCTATTAAATTTATCTGTTCAATTGGACATGAAAAAAACATGATGTATTTATGACACCAATTTTAGATTTTTCGTGGTTGGTGGGAGACAATTTCCTCGTTAACCAATTTTTGATTTTTCGGGGGTGGTGGGAGTAGTATATGGGGGTGGAAATGATACCACCGTAGGTGGTATCATTTTGACTCCCTATATACTACTCCATGGCAGATATGTTGTCCGAGTCCAATGGAAGTATGAAGCATAAGGATCTGCGGCCTACAAAGGGAATTAAGGCGAGAAGAAAGTACAGAGAACAATCGATGCTGTCAATAGCTTCATGAATCCGTTTGATGTTCCAGACAAGGGAAAGGTCTACAGCCTGTCGTCAGGGGCTGCTGCTCCATCAGATATCGCAGCAGATGTTGTGAAAGCGTAGGCACAGAAGCGAAGGAGTCATTTATCCACGAACGGTTAGAACAGAATGATAATTTCTTTGAACCTGTGAAAAGGATGAAATTGCGTACTCTAGGTGATACAAGCAAATATGTCCGTGTGAAGAACACTAAGAATAAAGTAGTTGAATATAAACACCAAGGAAGTATGGCACTGCAACTGTTAGCGAAGTCCCAGAAGGGTAATCAGATTGAGCTTGAAGATGTAATGAAGTATTGCCTGACACATGTACCATACAGTATTGGAACAGCCGATGGATACATGACCGTAACTCATAAAGCCAAGGGATTCCAGCACATAACCAAAGAAATAAATGATGCACCAATCCCACCACCTGATTCCACACTCATCATTGAAGATGGTAATGCAATATTCTACTGTTTACGTGAACTACCTGGAAATTTCAAGGACATCAGTTACAAAGTGTTTGACATTATTCCCAAGTCATCAGACATTATCTTCAGCACTGACATGTACAAGGAGAATTCAGTGAAAGCTTTGGAGAGACTGAGGAGAGGTTGTGGTGACAAGCTCATAATCGGAGGGAAGTTAACTAAGAAACCAGCTGACTGGAAAGCATTCGTAACTAAAGATGAAAATAAAAAGCAGTTTGTGCAAGTGATTCTGGACGTCTGGAGCTCAAACGAATTCGCTCCATGCCTCCAAGCAAGGAAAGTGATAGCTGTGTCTGAGGGACATGCATTCTTGTTGCACACCGACGATGGTCAGGCCACCATGCAGACAGAGATCTATTCTCGACGCAGGAAGAGACAGATACTAGAGTGATTCTCTACTGTAAGTATGCACAAGATCAGGACTATGAGTATGCGAGAATACGTACACCCGACAGTGACATTTTCTTCATTCTCCTCCATCATGTACCGAGCTTTCACTATCACCATCCTGTTTGACACAGAGCTGGTGGATGGTCTAACACAACCGAGTACTGTACAGCACTGATGGGCCTGCATGCGTTTACCCACTGCGACACAACCAGTGCCTTCAATGGTATTGGGAAGGTGAAACAGCGGCTCCCAAAGTACCAAGGACTTTACATGCGCTCTCTATGGTCGGCCAAGATTGAAGAGCATCAATTCTCTCCGGTTCGCTCTCATCAAGGAGAAGTGTGGTGATGGCGGTAAGCTACAGCTTGGCCGTAACGTTGACCTTGCTTCACTACCTCCCTGTCATGGTGTGTTGGAACAGCATATCCGCAGAGTAAACTACCAGGTTTCTGTATGGAGACGGGCAGATATTGCTGTTGTAGACATTCCCTCACCAACTGATGGACATGGATGGACACTCGGCTCTGGTTACCTGGAACCGCTGTGGGTTGACGGTCCAATTCTTCCCCAAGTTCTTGTAGATGAAGTGGAAGGACTTGGCAGTAGTGATTCGGATGATGGGTCTGGCGATGATGAATCAATCGTTTCAATGGACAGTGATGAAGATGATGATTATGATGACTAAACCGACCTGTGTTTGTGGACTTTATAGAGTTTTGTATGCACATATTCATAAAACTAACACATATGTATTATTAATCAGTGGACCTCACAGAGTTTAGTATGTGCATATCCGCATAACTAACATATTATATGTACTGTTAAGACATAATCATATACGAGACGCGCCACGACATAACGTATTTGGAAATTTTGCCGTTAACTGATTTGAAAATTGAGCATAATTTTCGTTAAAAAATGTAAAAATTTGACGAAAATTCCAGTGAATGCGGAATATAATTCCACATTTGCTCTGGAATTTGCATCAAATTCTGACTTCATTTGCAGAAATTATGTTTAATTTAAAACATTCACGGCAAAATTTCCAAATACCCGAAGGTACGTTATGTTGTGGCGCGTCTCATATTAGTTGTACTAATCTGCTATCAAAAATTGTATTTTGTAAGTCACATGAACATACTTTAGTCACATAGTAACAAGTTTCATGGACATGCAAATATTACATTCTCAAAATGCCATAAGAATATGTTTGAAATTATATTGTTTAATGGTGAATATTTGCCTTGTTTGAATGTGTTTGTTTTACACCTGCTCATGGTTTGGAGGCCATCATGATAATTTGTGGGTGGGGCATATTAAGGTTTGTCAATGGCAAAGGTACATGTATATATTAGCTTTGACTCAACTGTATATTCATGACAGTTGCAGTTCTTTGAAGGCCAAGTCAGAGTTAAAATATTTTACAAACAAATGAGTTACGTAGTCCATATTTGGGAGTGACACGATAATCTTTCCGTGTCAATTGTACATCATTTGTGGTCATAGAAATATAGTTGGATGCAATATAATCATATTTAATAGATTTAAGAATATGGTTTGCAAATTATCTCAACAATGTTTCAATGAACATGGACATTTAACGGCTTCGTTTACAAAATATTTTAAAAATATCAACTAAAAATGGCGGACATTTTGAAATTTTAGATAGCTGCCTCAACCAAATCATCCTATCTTATTAGCCACATTATTATCATGTTCCTGGACCCTGAAAACATGGGTATAAACACCAAAATCATTCCTCTGTGTGTACGACAAACCGAGCTATTAACAAAAGAAATTTTGGACGGCGGCCATTTTGAAAAATGGCCGCCATTCCTAGTTCGTCCCAACTTATTCATTGTTAACATGTTTAATATCAATCAGATATGTCTCCTTAACAAATTGATACCACTCGCGGAGGATCTGGGGTGGGATGCTTGGGGGGTATACCTAGCTCATGGACTATAACGGCTTGGGACGAAACGGTCGGCATCGGGTCCGAAACCATTGAATTTAGTAATTAAGGCAGTGCGCAGCGCATGCAAACATAGCCACTATAAATTAAACAAATCTATGTCACTCAACGCTTATAGAAAATAAGAAGCATGCAAGCCTCTGAGCAAATTCGCTGCTAAAAAACGTTGTAGAAGAAAAAACTTGACGAAGTTTATCTCCCGATAAATAATATTTATTTGTTGTTTATGTTCATTTAATACTTAAAATATAAATAACAATAATAGTGAATATGTCTCATACGTTTTGGTAATGATCATATATATGTAAAAAAAAAATTTTTTTAAATAAGATGCAACATTACAAATACTGGAAATAGCATTTTATTTTTTAAAAAAAATGGGCGAGTAACTTTTTGACCTGGGCAAGTACTTTTTTTTTGTACTTGCCCAGCTGGGCGAGTGGAAAAAGGTGGGAGCATGCGATGGGTAATTTAACGATCGGGATTCTTCCTTAAATTTGGTTATACCCCTTATATGAGTAATACGATTATTCGTAATCCTATTACTTTCAGGGGAAGGGTGCCAAGTGACTGGTGTGGAATGGACCTGGCACCTGGTTGTGGTTGTGGTTTTCCCCCCAATGCAGCAGGTTGAATGTGGGATCGAACCTGTTGGCCAGGCGTTAAATGACCTTAACTGTTTATAGGCCGTTAAACCCCATTAAACAAACTGTGACTGGAGAAATAGGTCTTATGGGTTTTGCGACCAGTGTAGATCCAGATCAACCTGTGCATCCACACAGTCTGATCAGGATCTGCACTTTTCGCCATTGCATCAATGAAACACCAGTGATGCTTCTAACAAGCAATGTAGATCATTATCAGGCTACATGAGTGTGCTATTTGATCAGGAACTACAATGGTCACAAATGCCATAAGCCCCATTTCTCAAGAACGGCCCGATGTACCGAGTGTCAAACCAAGGATATCAGGATTCCAGTAAGGATGTATCTCAAATTTACCCTTTGCATGCTCCCACAGGGCTCCAGATAAGCTGCGTATTTGTGTAAATACCCAATTAAAATTGCCAAAAACCCAATTAAAATCAGAAGTAGTGAGTATCAAAAAGCAATAACAAATTTGTGGTACCTTTATCATGCTACAGAAAACAATAAAAAGACCACAAATATAGAATATTTTTCTTATTTTCCATGAAAACACATCTTGGTATTTCATTAGAATTGTCTCCAAGGAGACAATTCTAATGAAATGCCAAGACATGTTTTCATTTCGAAACAAACTATTCAATAATTGCTGTCTGTTGATGTGTAAACATTAGTGTGATTTAATTTTACCCAAATAAAATATTGAAATACCCAATTGCTTCAGATATGATGGAGTGAAAATACTCAATTACTAATTCCTTATCTGGAGTTTGGGTGGTGGTCGGGCTTATATGGAGCTCTGGTAGAATATGACTTTCTTCAGGTCCGTAAATCTCGTGTACATCTCCTCAAAAGGCAATAATTGTATATTGAAACACACTACCCTGGTATTCTCTCTATATACTCTCGTCGAATTCCCGGAACATATTTATGAAGTCATCGGACATCTGGAAAATCTGTGACAGTTGGCTCGGCTCAGACACACGTTTTCTAGCCTTGCCTGTAGCCGATTTCATCAAAATTGCAAAGTATACTTATCTAGCAAAGTATACTTTGAGGGAGTAATCATTTAATTTCCCAAAATGCATTATTTCATATAGAACTAACCACTGCATAATTTGATGATTAAAACTATGCAGAATTATTATACTGATTTTATTACATTATCACCGCCATTTTGGCTGTGATAATGTAATAAATTCAGTATAATAAAAATTGATAAATTTATCATAAAATTGAAAATTTCTCCCTTAAAGTATACTTTGCTAGGAAAGTATACTTTGCAATGTTGGTGAAATAGGCTACTGCTAAACTTGCTATGTGGCTGTGACCAGAGAAAGGGGGCCTTTGGGATTTGTGACCAGCGTAGCTCATGATCAAACAGCACAATCCTGTAGCCTGATAACCATCTATAATGCTTGTTAGAAGCATGACATGCGTTTCATTGATGGAATGGCGAACAGTGCAGATCCTGATCAGACTGCGCGGATGCGCAGGCTGGTCTGGATCTACACTGGTCGCAAAACCCATAAGCCCCATTTCCCCGGTCACATATGAGAAGATTCTTTCCTGGTAATATCCTCGCCTCGAATTCCCGAAACATATCTATGAAGTCGTCTGTTCTGGAACATCTTCAACATTCAACTCAGCTCGGAAATGGTAGGAATTTCTACGTGTTTCCTAGCCTTGACTGATAAACTTCATATGAACAGACACCAGCATCGTATACTATAATATACATACCTCAAATTCCCGGAACATATCTATGAAGTCATCCGTGTGTTTGTGCTGGAAAATCTGCAGCACAGGGTTGCCCACGATTTTAATCAGCATTTGTCGGTAGGCCTCGTCAACTCTTGTGCCTCCCCACGCCCCGCCACTGGCTTTCTGTAGTTGCCGTAATCTGCCCCCATCCATCACTTCATGTACTGTGATGTCAACCGTGCCACCTGTAATGTTTTTTTCGTTTAATGGTGTTTAACAGCCAGTCAACAGCCAAGGTCATATAGAGATGGGTCCACAGTTTAAAGTCTCATCCGACAGACCAGTGGGATGGATATACTATGAAAGTATTTTTCATGCCTAAGGCACGGTTTGAACCCACAATCTCTCGATTGGAAGTCAGGTGTTCTAACCCCTAGGCCGCAACCCATCCCCGTCACAGATGGGGGGGAAATCCCAAAATCAGGATTGAATATTTTACTTAAAACAAGGTGATCGTTTTTTTTCGAAAATTGTAATTTTTTATCGGTCTCGCTCACGAAGATCAAGGTCACAAATGGTTTCCGTGTCAAGCCTAATAAACTTAATATCAACATACACTATGCTGGTATTCTATAAGTTTTATGCTATAGCTGAAAAATGTGAAAGTGAATGGGTTTAACGTCCCAGCAACAGCTAAGGTCATACAGAGACGGGACCATAATTTAAAGTCTCATCCGACAGACCAGTGAGATGGAAATACTGTTAGTAATTTTCACGCCTAGGGTGAAGATTGAACTCGCAACCTCCAGTATTGAAGTCCAACGGCATATCCTCTAGGCACCGGTCCATTCCTATGCTATAGATGATTACATTGCATCATAACACTGACGTCATTCAGTCACGTCGTGTAACGCCATTCGACCAATGAAGTTTTCAATTCGTTGTAACCTGGATATTGGTATCGGATCAGTGCCTGATATGACAATATGTTATCAGCCAGTACATACTCAGCCAATACATGGCTCATTACAGGGCTCCAGATAAGGCATTAGTAATTGAGTATTGTCACTCTATCATTTCTGAAGAAAAATTTGGGTATTTCAAAATTTTAATTGGGTAAAATAAAATCACACTACTGTTTACACATAAACAGACCGCAATTATTGAATAGTTTGCTTCGAAATGAAATTATGTCTTGACATTTCATTAGAATTGTCTCCTTGGTGATGTGTTTTCATAGAAAATAAGAAAAATATGCTAGATTTGTGGTCTGTTTATTGTTTTCTGCAGCATGATAAAGGTACCATAAAAACTTTATTGCTTTTTGATACTCACTACTTCTGATTTCAATTGGGTTTTTGACAATTTTAATTGGGTATTTACGCAAATACGCACCTTATCTGGAGCTCTGCATCATATACCAGATAAAAGTCGACTTTAGTCCTGGCTCAATGATGAAATTTAGACCGTGTTCCTTCCTCGCTAGAACTATTCGGCAATACAAAGCTTGTTACAGTGGAACCTCGCTAAACCGGACACCCTGGGAGGTCCCCAGGGTGTCCGGTTTAGCGAGGTTTCACTGTAAATCGGGCGTTTGATTATTCCGAGCCATAGGTGTGTGCTATGCGATCACGATCATTATCTCCTGAGATAAATGACCAAGAAACCGCATCAAAATTATGATCAGACATGTTTCTTGTTTTCCAGTTTAGAGAGGTTCTACTGTACCTGATAAAACAGAGTGAATGCATACCCACCCACCATGCATATATACAGTATATAATAGAGTGAATAGAGTGAATGGACAATCCCGATGTTGAATTTACCTCCTGCATCAACAACCATATACTTGGATCCTGGTTTGAAGGAGGACATGGCTGTCCCCTTCTTGGATCCCCCCTTTGATTCCCCACCCACCATGCGTTCGACCGGCATGAGGCGACAGAAGAGCGAGGCTGCCTCAGGCTCCAACGCGATTGTCAGGTTACACGACTCAATACCGCCCTGTGGAGTAGGCAACGTCCAATTGCATATATACAGTCAACACTTACTCAAAGTCCAGAAGACTGAAGAAAATATTTTTTGAGTTAAGGCTACAAAAAATTAATGTTTAGATTCTCATCCCCGCCCACCCCTAATAAAACGGCCCGCCCAAGGTTTTTTTTGTGTTTTTTTAAATTAAAAAACATTTGGTAAAATTTACGAGAATAATGCGGCCCGTGTATTATACCGCTCCCACAGCTTTTTATCTGAGTGCTTTACGTAGCGCAATACAGCAACCCCGGAACCCGCCACCAGATTAGCAATACTTCAATATGAACATGTTACAAAACACTATTGCACGCATCTCACTAACCTAAATTCGGTTTTTAAAATCAAACACATTCACTTCCTCATTATCAATGAATATTAGCCGCCATCTTTGAAAATATTTCAATCAAGTGCGCGCAGTGGTTTGGTTGGTTACTGGAAACTGAAATAATTTTCCATAAGCCAACCAAATCTCTGCGTGTCACGTGATTCGATATTTTATTGACAATGAGGAAGTGAATGTATTTGATTTTAAAAACCGAATTTAGGTTAGTGAGACGCGTTTTTAGTGCAGTTTACACTCGAAATCTTTGAGATTTATGTTGTCTAGTTGCGAAGGTAACTCTTGCAATCTAGCTAGCTACGGATGGTACGGGAGTAATTGCAAGAGTTACCGTTCACAACTAGGGGGTTGTCCTATTTTCTAGCGCTTCGAAATGCACTTTCTTGTGTTTTACAGCATTTAAATTCAGACTCCAACTGGTGGTAAACTATATGATCTATGTAAACTCTGTGGCTGAACGGGGGGATTGCAACCCCGGAACCACCCCCTCTAGATCCGCCCCTGAAGTCATGTTTATGTTGTCCTTCCTATTCTGCAACAAAACATCCATCTACTCATGGAGTCATCCTCGCTAATGCAGCAATTTATTATAGGAATGAATGGCCTTTTTGTGGAATTTATCGGGGTATAAACTTGGAAAAGTCGCGGGAATACTGGACGAAGGCCGGAAGGCCTCGTCCAGTATTCCCGCGACTTTTCCAAGTTTATTATAGGAATGAATGGCCTTTCTGTGGAATTTATCGGGGTATAAACTTGGAAAAGTCGCGGGAATACTGGACGAAGGCCGGAAGGCCTCGTCCAGTATTCCCGCGACTTTTCCAAGTTTATTATAGGAATGAATGGCCTTTTTGTGGAATTTATCGGGTATAAACTTGGAAAGGTCGCGGGAATACTGGACGAAGGCCGGAAGGCCGGAAGGCCTCGTCCAGTATTCCCGCGACTTTTCCAAGTTTATATCCCCGATAAATTCCACAAAAAGGCCATTCATTCCTTATAATTCCAGCATTTGAAATAAATTCATCAAGAACATGCGTTTATTTTCCGTTTTCTTAATAAATATTTTAACTGCGCCCGACGGTTACGGAAAGTAGTTCGGCATGGAGTTTACTGGGATATAAATTTTGGACAGAGATTTGCTACGGACCAATCAAATGTTAGGGAATTGTGTAAATATTTTTGTGCTGGAATTATTAGATGGCGCATGATATTCTGCTAAAACAAGTGCGTAAAATGCGCCAATACGCGCCTTATCTGTAGCATATTACACCAACATTGCAAAGTATACTTATCTAGCAAAGTATACTTATCTAGCAAAGTATACTTATCTAGCAAAGTTTATCTATCTTATCTAGCACAAAGTCTTAACTAGCAAAGATACTCTACAAAGTACTTATCTAGCAAAGTATACTTATCTAGCAAAGTATACTTATCTAGCAAAGTATACTTTGAACAAAACATTTTAAATTTTAAAATAAATGCATTATTTTTTATAATACTGAATTTATTACATTATCACAGCCAAAATAAATATTACATTATCACAGCCATTTTGGCTGTTATAATGTAATAAATTCAGTATAATCATGATAATAATTCTGCATACATGTACTTTTAATCATCAAATAAATGCAGTCGTTAGTTCTATATGACATAATGCAATTCGGGGAATATAAATTATCATAAATTACTCCCTCAAAGTATACCTTGTTAGAAAAGTATACTTTGCAATGTTGGTGAAATACATGTAGGCTACTGGAGCTCTGAGAACCTCATCGTACGTACCTCTACAGCTGCTTCCCGCATAAACTGTTTCGCAGAGTCGTCCCAAATCGCCGGTACTGTCAACACCCAGTGGATTTCATCATCGCCGAGACTTCCGGCAGCCAGGCGGCTATGGCACGTCTTCAGCAGATCATCTTTCAGGTAACGGATCACGAGAGCAAAGACGGTCTTTGCCGGAAGGGTCAGTCCTTTGTCATCTTCCAGTGTGATTTGCCTCGACAACCCCTGGATGTGTTATATGTGGGGCAATTAGAAAGTTTTGTAAGTGTCGTGTAAAGGAAACTAGATTGTACTGGTTTTTGCATCGACAACCCCTGTGTGTGTTATATGTGGGGCAATCAGAAAGTTTTGCAAGTAACATGTTATAATTAGGGATGGCATCGAATGGTCAAAATGGTATTCGAATATTCGATTGGCTATTCGAATATATATTTGAATATTCGGAACCACCCAACCTCTAAATCTCCTCACTATTACGGAATTGACACCGGTAACACGTCTCTGATAAATTGAGTTCCCACGAACTTCAAATAATAATCAATTACCTATGTTTTCCAGCGAGCTGAAAATTCATCCTGGGGATACATGTTAACAACGAATCTTTTATAATTTAATAATCAAACAAACAACATGATACTTTAAAACATGAAAGCGCTTTGTACACGTGTGATGCCAGATTAATATATGTGTCAATAATACGCGATGTCAAACTTCCGTTGTGTGTATTGGAACTCTCAAATGACATCACGCATCACACAGCGGAATGATGAAATGTGTATACGGACACAGAATAATGGGTGTATTTAGTTTGGGAAAAGTGGAGCTAGGATGGACATTAGTAGATTCTTTTTCTTTGGAAACATAACATTGGTGCGAATCAGGTATTAATTTGTTACTCATTTACTGATTGGTTAACTAGTGAGAATTCAACAATCACATAATTATACCACCACGAAACACCGTGGACCGACAAAGCAGCGGGAGTTCTTTACTAAGGATTACGCTATTTAATGCAATTAAACTTTATTAAGGTACGGATTAAACACCTGCAAGCCTTCAGGCTGTCAAAACAATACCGTGTTATTAATTGTCGATATTAGGAACAAGCAAACTTTGACGCGATACTGTATTAATCGTCGATAACGGACAATACAAACGTGCCAGGATCAATTGCTGTATGTGCGACGGTGAGAAATAAATAAACCAAACAATACATTGAAATAAGTTTTCTATTCGAATACCAAACTGATATTCGAATATTCGGTCAATAAACGAATAATCGAATATTCGTTGCCATCCCTAGTTATAATGGAAACTGGATTGCACTGGTATTTGCCTCAACAACACCTGCGTGTGTTATATGTCGGGCAATCAGAATGTTTTGCAAGTGTCATGTTATGATGGAAACAGGATTGTACTGGTATGTGCCTTGACAACCCCTGTGCGTGTTATATGTGGGGCAATCAGAATGTTTTCCAAGTGTCGTGTTATAATGGAAACTGGATTGCTCTGGTATTTGCCTCCACAACACCTGCGTGTGTTATATGTGGGGCAATCAGAACGTTTTGCAAGTGTCATGTTATGATGGAAACAGGACTGTACTGGTATTTGCCTCCACAACACCTGCGTGTGTTATATGTGGGGCAAGCAGAAAGTTTTGCAAGTGTCATGTTATGATGGAAACAGTATTGTACTGGTATGTGCCTTGACAACCCCTGTGCGTGTTATATGTGGGGCAATCAGAAAGTTTTGCAAGTGTCATGTTATGATGGAAACAGGACTGTACTGGTTTACCTCGACAACCACTGTGTGTGTTATATGTGGGGCAATCAGAAAGTTTTGCAAGTGTCATGTTATGATGGAAACAGTATTGTACTGGTATGTGCCTTGACAACCCCTGTGCGTGTTATATGTGGGGCAAGCAGAAAGTTTTGCAAGTGTCGTGTTATAATGGAAACTGGATTGCACTGGTATTTGCCTCGACAACACCTGCGTGTGTTATACGTGTGGCAATCAGAATGTTTTGCAAGTGTTGTGTTATGATGGAAACAGGACTGTACTGGTATTTGCCTTGACAACTCCTGTGTGTGTTATATGTGGGGCAATCAGAATGTTTTGCAAGTGTCGTGTTATAAATGGAAACTGGATTGCACCGGTATTTGCATCGACAACCCCTGTGTGTGTTATATGTAGGGCAATCAGACTGTTTTGCAAGTGTTGTGTTAAACTATATTGTACTAGTTATCATGGTTATGTATGGGATATGTGAGCCATGATCTGAGATACAGTCACTTTAAATCACAACTTGCATTTTAAATGTGACACAGTGGCTGTTGCGACTGAATAAATGGGGCTTATGGCTTTAGCGCCCAGTGTAGACACAGACCAGCCTGCGCATCTGTGCAGTCAGATCAGGATCTGCAATGGTCACCAGTCGGTCATTGGAACAACCATCATGTTTCTAAACAACAATATAGATCCTCTATCAGGCTGCATAAGTACGATAGAATTCTCTGTGTGTCAACCAAATATTATCACATGGTGGAAATACAAATGTAAGAGAGGTAAATACAGGGAAACTATTTCATTGGCTTAGAGAACTTGCGACATCATTATCATGCAGCACTTCTAAATTTGAAAATCAATGAGTATTTTCAAATTCTTATGAGTACTTTGTACTCCCAATTTTGAAAATCAACGCATATGCAGCTAAAATACATGTGTAAACTAGATTGGACAGTAAGCGAGGCTTACGGAATACCCCCCGCGTGGGCCCAGGTACCCCTAACTATGTAAAATAATTGCCAAGTGTGTGGGCTTGTGACGTTGACTCTGAGCTTAGCGGGGGCGGCACGAACATGAATTTGTCACAGGGTGGTAGAGGTCCATTGGAGCAATGCGTGTGTGAAATGTGAAGCAGATCCGAGCAAGGAAATAGAAATTATAACCGATTTCTCTGATGTTAAGTTTTGTAAAGAGACTAAGTATGTGACCTTGACCTCGCTATCAGCGGGGATTTGTCACAGCATGATAGTAGAGCCTTAGAGGAATGCATGCATGAAATTTTCGATATGAAGCTCTTATCATGGTTTTACATACCATCTGATGATATAGCATCATCTTGAAGCGCTTGAAGTAGTAATATTTCCTGTGTGCGTTTTCCGCCGCAAGTTCCGCATATCGGTTCTCGGCATCGTACCCAAAACCTTCCAGCGTGCGCCCATTGGGATTGATCAGTACCGTCGTAGGTGCCTGCGGATTGATTGGTTGGATTGACTGGTTCAAGTTTATTTTCATTCAACAGTACGGGAATGTACCTGTATAGGGGAGCACTGATTGGTTGGTAGGTTTTTTGATCAACTGATTGGTTGCTCGATTGATCGGACGATTGGTTGGTTGATTGATTGATTGATGGAGTGATTCAACAACATTGTCATATACAATAGACAGATGGGAATTAACCTATATGGGGAAGCACTGATTGATTGGCTGGCTGCTTGATCAATTGATCGGTTGATTGATTGATTGAAGCTTACATGTACGTCCATTCAACAACAATGACATACACAGACAGGAATGTACCCGTATAGAGGAGCACTGATTGATTAATTTTTTGGTTGTTGGATTGATTGAGGCTAACATCCGTTCAACAACTATGTCATGCAGACGGCTATTATAAGGTTTGATCATGTCCAGCCATGTGCAAACGTTTGCTGTGGCCCGAGGGAACTGTTTGAACCCCAAGGCCCGAGTTTGTGGTCTGTTTATTGTTTTCTGCAGCATGATAAAGGTACCACAAAATTTGTATTGCTTTTTGATACTCGCTACTTCCGATTTTGGGTTTTTGGCAATTTTAATTGGGTATTTAACCCATTTCATGCTGAGGATACTCTGATTTTTGTTGAAAAAATCTCATTATTTTGTTCATTCATCGATAAAGGTATATGTTGTTACCACTCATTTGAACCGTCTCAACGAGACGGTTCAAATGAGTGGTAACAACATATACTTTCCAAAGGATATAAAGAAAATAGGGATATTTTTCTCTCAAAAGGTTCATACTACTAAAAGTGTATCCCGTCTGTAATGGGTTAAGCAAATACGCAGCTTATCTGGAGCTCTGGGACACACAAACGGACAGTCAAAACACTGTATGCATCCTGGCTTTTCCAAGACAGGGGACATACACATTTTCATCACCCAAAACTCTTTTCCCGGGAGCTATTTGTTGTAAAGACATACGCGAATGCAGCATTTGGCTTCCAGAAATCAAAATCTCTCTGGGACTGTGAAGCAACCAAAATCTGTAAGGGATCCAGGGGTAACCCCTGGACCCCTTACAGATTTCGGTTGCTTCACAGCTGAAAGTCGAACCCCCCTTTTCAAAAATGCTGGTGACGCCCATAACATGATCGGTTTAGAGAGATTATACTGAATTTACCTTTAATGACACGTGCTGCCCACCATACCACTGTTTCGACGAAATTCTTGTCGGATCCGCCTCGTATTCATGCTTGAAAGAAAACGCCCACCCAGAATATGTTGTGCCGAAGTCGATCGCAGCCACCAATATCTTGCTGGCCTTATCGCTTGACCCTTTCTGTAATATGATATTGAAAAAGTTTTGGACGAACGTGTAAAATAGAAATAGTACATGTATAACGAAAAGAGATCGAAGAGCCCTGCAGGTAAATTAAAAGTATTTTCAATAAAACGCTAGAATGGCCGCGGCCAGCATGTCGCGCCTGCCGAGGAATAGAATGGATAATATATGCATGATGTTATGGTGTTTATGGCTCAGTGACTTGTAAATTAAGACATTTAGAGCTGAGAATACACCTGGGGAGAATACCCAAATTCAGCAGTTGAATTTACAACATCCTGATTTGTTGGCAGGTGATCTTACCACAGCAAAATCTCTTGGCCACCTTTTACTCGGCTCCTATGAAAAGCAGGGGATACTGGTTAAGACTTAAGAATAAATTTCCATGGTCTCAAAAGAAGACTACCGGTATATTGGAGTTGCAGTAAACTATTCCATGGATCTACCGGTCGGGTTGCTGAAGTATCCAGGTATTGTGCACAATGAATATTTGGAGGATGGTAAACATGCATATGAAGTTTCATGTCAATGAGTGAAGCGGTTGAGGAGATATAACATATGTAAAAACTTTAACGCAAAGTTTACAAAAACTTTAACGCAAACTTATAAGACATTTGACCTTGACCTTGGGCATGTGGGCAGCATGGGTATTGCGCACAATAAATATTTGGAGGATGGTAAACATGCATATGAAGTTTCAAGTCAGAGTGAAGCGATTGAGGAGATATAATATATGTAAAAACTTTTAACGCAAAGTTTACAAAAACAAAGACATTTGACCTTGACTTTGGGCATGTGGGCAGCATGGGTATTGTGCACAATGAATATGTGGAGGATGGTAAACATGCATATGAAGTTTCAAGTCAATCGGTGAAGCGGTTGCAGAGATATAACATATTATGTAAAATCTTTAATGTAAATGCAGACACACGTACATGTAAATGCAGACACACGACTATATCACGCTGACCGCAAGCGGGTGCGACAAAAAGTGAGTAAACGATGAATACAAAATGTTATTGCTTGTTTGTTCAACTAGATCAGTCGATGGCGCACCATCGCAATATATCCACTTTTCCCAAATGCTAAGTCAAAACGGGGGAGATAATCCATGAACGGGGGTTGAATCAAAAATCGAAAATCACTTTGGGCATCTACACACCATAAGGAAGGCACACACCAAGTTTCAAGTCCCTACCTATTACGGTTAATAAGTTATACTTCTTGTACATGTATTTTGCAAGGCATATTGGGAAATTCTAAGTCGGAAAGGGGGAGATAATCCATGACTGTGGTCGAATCAAAAATCAAAATTCACTTTTCTCATCTACACACCATATGGAAGGCACACACCAAGTTTCAAGTTCCTAGCTATTACGGTTATAAAGTTTTACTTCATACAAGACAAAATTGGGAAGTCACACACAAAGTCCCTACCTATTACAGTTATAAAGTTTTACTTCATACAAGACAAAATTGGGAAGTCACACACAAAGTCCCTACCTATTACAGTTATAAAGTTTTACTTTTGACAAGAAACGTGATGGACGGACGGACGGACGGATGGACGGACGGACGGACGTATGGATGGACAGACGGACACACGTGACAAAAACAATATACCGGTACCCAATTTTTGTTTAAAAAGTAGGTATAATAAAACAAAGTGAGTAAACAATGAATACAATTTATGTTCTGTTTCTGCAATAAAACAAAAGTGACTAATCAATAACTACATATTGATTTGTTTCCTGCATGTCTAAAACAGTATACACGTACACCATCCTATCACCAAGCCGACAGCATGTGACCATGACTATACTTACAACAGAATCGCTAGGATGTGACGCCGCCATATCACGTCATTTGTTCTTTACTTTAAATATGTCTGGGTCTGAAATACAAATACAGTATTGATTGTTTGATTCACTGCTACATTGAATTCAATTTCCTACATTAGTTTAATAGTATAGATGACCAGCGTTCCAGATAAGCTGTGTATTTTCTTAAATACCCAATTAAAATTGCCAAAAACCCAATTGAAATCAGAAGTAGTGAGTATCAAAAAGCAATACAAATTTTGTGGTACCTTTATCATGCTGCAGAAAACAAGAAACAGACGACAAATATAGCATATTTTTCTTATTTTCCATGAAAACATTGGAAAACATTTCCAAGGAGACAATTCTAATGAAATGCCAAGACATTATAACACTTACAAAATATTTTTCATCAATCTACGAATAATAATGGTACTGTATTATTGCTTGTCAACAAAAAAGTGTTATGCTTCAAATAAAAAAATTTGCTTCTTGATGCATTTATAGAGAAAATTACAAATCATCTTACTGTACCTGTTTATCACTGCCCTTTATAACATATATATGTAGCAGAATAAAACACAAACTCATTGGAATTTTATCAAAGACACATACATATGAAGTTTCAAGCCAGTCGGTCATACAATACAGAAAGTATAGGAGAAACGTGCAAGGAACATGGGTGGTCATAAGGTAAAGAAGAAGAATGGGAAACATGACGGACGGATTACTTTAGCATGGATCCCTATATCACATTTTCACTACATGATAGGATAACAAGAGTGCCAAAGATCACAATAGTTGCCCGTCAAGGTATAGCCAGTAAACAAGGGGAGATAACTCCTTGGAAAAAGAAATCAGTATATAACAATGATGGATTTACCACATAAAGGTACATGCCCACTCAGTAGGCACAATATTTTCTTTATATCAGAGACATCTGAGACATTTTCTGGCAAAATAAACATTCATTCATCATTACCACACATATTGATTTGCATTATTATACATTTTATATCAGACGTAAATTTCCACACTGATATCAGGGGCGATAACCGTGTTTCCTTAAAATTACTATTTAGTCTCTGTATTTATTTTTTGATGTGCAATGATCATACTTTATAATCTGTCGAAAATATTATTTTTTCAGGTGACATATTTAATTATAAATAATTAAAAAAGAGCCTGATACCACAGAGCATCACTATCAGTAAAATAAATATTACTAAATAATGATTATATCTGTATAGCCGGCAGTCGTAATTTTTAGAACTGGTGGTATAGTGACTGGAATGAAAATATAGATGTTGATAAACATGAATATGAAGTTTCAAGTCAATCGGACTTAGGGTTGCAGAAATATTAGGTAGTCAAAACCTTTAACTAAAAAAGTACCAGTAATTTGACCTTGACCTCGGGTACGGGGGCCATAAGGTTTGGCTATGAAATGAAAATAGAGTTCAAGATAAACAAGTACTATATGAAGCTTCAAGTCAATCGGACTGAGGATTGCAGAGATAATTGGTACCTGAAAACTTTTAATGCTAATCGGACCGACGTGCAGAGGTACTATAAAATAATATGTTCCGTTTTTCAAATGCCTTATAAAAATGTGACAGATGGACGGACGGGCAAATTTTGCATCATTATGTTCCCTTTGCATTTTGCAAGGGGATTAACCCTTAGAATTCAAGAAACGTAAATAGTCGTCTCCTGTTGTGTTACATTTTATCTTCTTTCTCAATGAAAACATGGTTTGACAGCACTTTAGAATCATGTCCATTGAAAATGATTCTAAAGTGTTGTCAAAACATGTTTATGATAAGAAAAATGGAAAATAAACAGCAGATGACAAAAATCAATTCAGCATAGTAAGGGTTAACTAGAAAATGTGTTCATAGAACACGGATGCCCCACATATCGCTTTGATAATTAACGAGGCAAAATTCCAACTCCAAACGGGCAGATAATCCATGAGCCGGGGGTCGAATAAAAAATCAAACTAAACTATGCGCATCTGCTCATCATAAGAAAGCTACATACCAAGTTTCACGTCTGTAGCTATTACGGTTTAAAAGTTTTACAATTTACAAGCCAAACTTGAAAAATTCTAATTAAAAAAGGGGGAGATAATCCATGACCTGGGGGTCGAATCAAAAATCGAAATAAACTTCACACATCTACACATCATAAGGAAGCAACATTTACATACCAAGTTTCAGGTCTGTAGCTAGTACTGTTTAAAAGTTTTACGACTTATAAGGTAAAATTATTAAAGATATTCCATGATCCAGGGGTCGAATCAAAAATCAAAATAAACTCTGTGCATCTACTCATCATAAGGAAGCTACATAACAAGTTTCAAGTATGTAGCTATTATGGTTTAAAAGTTTTATAACTTGCAAGGTTGGTGATGGACGGACGGAAAGGACAGACGGACAAGGGTAACACTAAACGCCCCCTCCACTATTGTGGTGGGGCATAAAAATAGCTGTGGAGGAAAAGAATGCTTTCAATCTTCTGTATACAGGTCCACAAATAGCTATTATATTTAGTAAGTACATGTACACATACAAATATACACTTATGAAAAATAAAAAGAATAGTCTAACGCAAATTTAGACACAAATTGAAATATTACATGCTGTAAAATGACACAGAAGATTGTCATGTAGCTTTCTAAAACTGTTGGATAAGAATCTACTCAAATTCTCAATGAAAATTAACTGACTTTTCCATGATTTTTCTGACAACCCTAGCTTAGTAAATTTCAGCTCTACGGATGTGTTTTACTATTTCATCTGTCCTTTATATGTTCTGTATCCGTGAGAGCTGACTAAATCTTACACTATAAGGGTCTCAGCTAAGCTGAGACCCTTATAGTGTAAAATTCAGTCACAATAACAGCCCAATTTGTCCTGGTGTTTTACTACACAAATGGGAATAAAAGGATAACCAATGTCAAATTATGTATACCTACATGTGTATTATTGGTCTATGAATGTTATGAACATGACTGTGAAGTGTTAAACTTCTCACTCGTCAGACTGTGTAGCAAAACGCCAGGACAAATTGGGCTGTTATTGTGACTAAATTTTACACTAAAAGGGTCTCAGCTCTCACGGATACAGATAATATAAAAGACAGATGAAATAGTAAAACACATCCGCAGAGCTGAGATTTTCTAAGCTATGACAACCCTAGTTCCTGTAACATTTTGTGACCGACAGACAGGAATGGTGCTTAACGGCCCATCAACACAAAAGAGTATCATTTACAGCCAAGCAATTTAGATAAAGAAGAAAATAATAGTTAAATACATGTAGTATGTTAGATGTGGTAGGCAATTAAATAATTAGGGTAACAATAAAACTGTGATAAACAATATAAATGAGCAACATGTATACATTGATCAAATTAGATCCGACAGACGCACGGACAGATGGATGTAAGGACGGACGGACAATCTGACTCAGTGCGGTGTGTATAATAAACATCCAACAAACAAAAACTGGAAAATATAAAATAAACAGCAGACGACAAAGTTAATTCAGCATTGTAAAGGTAAACACAATTATCCCGTCAACACAGTGCGTATGTGCCATGAAACACGGTGCCGTGAAACATTTTTGATATCCAGTCAATACAATTTTTGCATTTTACAGCAGAGCCTCGCCCATCCCATTTCCTGAGCCTTGCCAGATATTTTTTCCCATTCACGGCACTAACCTACTATTCTCTATCTATTTTCCTTATTTCTGAACCAAAGTATATGTTGTGACCACTCATTTGAACCGTCTCGGCGAGACGGTTCAAATGAGTGGTCACAACATATACTTCTGATGAGAAATAAAGAAATTCTTGAGCCTTGCCGGATATTGTTTCCCATTCACGGCACTAACCTACTATTCTCTACGTATACATGCATTATCTCAAGTTGTTGATTACAGTTTACAAAATCAATAAGCAGTGTGTTTAAAGGTACATGCCCACTCAGTCGGCATAAAATCATCTGAGACATTTTCTGGCAAAATAAACACTCATTCACTATTACCCCACATATTGATTGGCATTATTATACAGACGTATTTATTTATATTAGATGTAAATTTCCACACTGATATCAGCGGCGATAACCATGTTTCCTTAAAATGTAAACGGACAATACTATTTATTCTCTGTATATATTTTTTGATGTGCAATGATCATCCTTTATAATCTGTCGAAAATATTATTTTGTCAGGTGACACATTTAATTAGTGTAAATAATTAAAAAAAATATCATGCCTCATTTGCATATGAAATAGCCTGATACCACTGCGACCCACGATCAATAAAATAAATATTACTCAAATAATTATATCGGTATAGCAGGCACTCGTAATTTTTAGAACTGGTGGAATAGTTATAGCTTAGATAATCTCAGCTCTACGGATGACTTTTACTATTTCATATGCCTTTTATATTTTCTGTATCCGTGACGCGACTCACGGATGCAGAAAACATAAAAGGCAGATGAAATAGTAAAATAAATCTGTAGAGCTGAGATTATCAAAGCTAGAATAGTGACACAATTATACACTTAGGCCAAAAAAATAAAAGATCTTTGTTTCCACTAACACCTGGAAAAAAAATAGGGTAGGTAGGTAGGTAGGCGAAACTTTTTTTCCTCGAGTTTATTTTTCCATTCACGAGTCACGACACACTTTTTGTACTGGATATGTTAACCCACTATGGGTTAGTGAAGTTAACTATGGGTTGGTGAAAAAAATTACCGATCTGACAAAAAAAAGTGTAGGGTCGGCGGGAAAAAATAGGTTCGGTCGGGTTAGTGGAAATAAACAATTTTTTTCTACGCCTTATTTAATTCCTATAAAGAGCACTTTGTGCCTACTGAGTGGGCATATTCCTTTAAACTATGATGCATGCGCATGTGTTTTTATTCTTCTCAACTGTGTGTTACATGTACATCTGATAACTACATTATGTATTACCGTACCTGGAAATTCTGTGTTATCTAAAGCAAACAAGTTACTCGGGTCGTCATTCATTGACGCACATACATTTTGTCATACATCATGTACCAGGGCTCCAGATAAGGAATTAGTAATTGAGTATTGTCACTCCATCATTTCTGAAGCAATTGGGTATTTCAACATTTTAATTGGGTAAAATAAAATCACACTACTGTTTACACATCAACAGACAGCAATTATTGAATAGTTTGCTTCGAAATGAAAACACGTCTTGGCATTTCATTAGAATTGTCTCTTGGAGACAATTCTAATGAAATGCCAAGATGTGTTTTCACGGAAAATATGCTATATTTGTGGTCTGTTTATTGTTTTCTGCAGCATGATAAAGGTGCCACAAATTTTTTATTGCTTTTTGATACTCGCTACTTCTGATTTCAATTGGGTTTTTGGCAATTTTAATTGGGTATTTAAGCAAATACGCAGCTTATCTGGAGCTCTGATGTACAATACACAAACATTCATTTACACATTATGTCCATGTGTCATGAGAAAAATTGGGATTGATTTAAACTTTGATCAGAGTAACTGCTGATAAAAATTAAGCTGGGAAAATTCGATAGCTCCTGAGAAACATCATAAATGAATCGCGGAACAGGCTACAAGCAGCAAGAAGTGCAGTCTGTTCTGGGGCTACACTGATCGCAAATGCAAATAGATTAGATTTATTCTATTTCATGTACCTATATGAATTGCTTGAGTTGAAGGTATACTATAAATTAACCCTCACTACGCTGAATTAAATTTTGTCGTCTGCTGGAAATGTTTTATTTTCAATGTTTCTCGATGAAAACCTGTTTTGACAGCGCATGAGAATCGTCTCCACTGGAGACGATTCTCATGTGCTGCCAAAACAGGTTTTTTGTTAAGAATTAAGGCAAAAATTAAAAACAGCAGACGACAATTTTCGTCTCCCGCGTAGTGAGGGCTAAGGTAAACACACTGCTATTGTTGTCCTGACCTCAGGTGTATATCCACATATGTGGCTGTGACTGCAGAGACGGGTCTTATGGTATTGTGACCAGTGTAGGTCCTGATCGAATACCACACTCCTGTGGCATGTTATTACAAACTCCCAGCACTATTTGACAGTCAGTGAATTCAATGCGTGTTATCACAAACTCCCGACACTGTTTGATACATGTATTCAGTGAATTCAATGCATGTTATCACAAACACAGTCTGTTGTTGCACAACGAAAGCCCATTTATACAATGAAATGGCTTTCCCCATACAGTTAGTTGCAAAGCTCATGTAATCAAATATTATCTCTTAGCTTGCTGAATGAAATGTTGTCGTCTGCTGTTTATGTTTTATTTTCGATTTTTCTCATCAAAAACATGCTTTGACAGCACTTTAGAATCATTTCCATTGGAAATGATTCTAAATTGCTGTCAAACCATGTTTTTATTGAGAAACAGGGTAAAAAATAAAGCAACAGCAGACGACAGTTTTCGCGATCAGCAGGCTAAGGGTTAAATTTCATGTTGTTGCATTAGATTCCGCCATTCAACGATATGCATGTGTATTTTCCCATATTACATGTGATATACTGTAATGGGAAGTAATAAAGAGTATTTGAGTTGAGTTGAACTCCCAACACTGTTTGATACATTTATTCAGTGAATTCAATGCATGTTATCACAAACTCCCAACGCTCTTTGATATTCACAGAGGCGTCGGAAGTGGGGCGGAAATGTCTCTTAAATGCAGCAGAATGCAGGAGATGGCATGTAGAATTAAAAAATAATCCGAGTACGCCCCCGGACCTCGCTAGCAGTTCGCTTCGCTCAGGTCAACATTCGCCTCCCCAATATTAATTTGCTTCCGACGCCTCTGATTCAGTAAATTATCCCAAACTGCCAACACTAGTTGATATTCAGTGAATTAACAGAGGCGTCGGAAGCAAATTAATATTGGGGAGGCGGCAGTCGACCCGAGTGAAGCGAGGGAGTGTTTTTAAGGGGGGTCTGGGGTATTTCTTTATTAATTCTAGACGGCATTTCCTGCATTCTGTTGCATTTAAGAGACAACATTAGTAGGTATCTCATACACATTTTTGTAGCAAAAGCACTGGTAAAAAGGGGTAATTCAATGGTAATTTTATGACAATTATTAAAAAGGTTTGTCTGATTTGTACGAGGTTTCACCAACTATACATATTTGGAAGTGTTCAAAATGCAAATACCAATAGTGTACTTATACTATATAATTTGCATGTGTGTAATCTGTTTTAGTTTGTACATGTATTACAAAAAAAATAAACAAACAACATATTACAGTCAGTTGTCAGGAATGGCACTGTTCCCGCGCTCGGTAAAGTCAATATTTTGCATTTGAAATTATATAATCGAATTAACATTTTATTCCAGGATACTCACTACATTACACAGGGTGTTTGTTTACCCAAATCACGATCACGTCCCGATCCCAAACTCACAGCAAAAAAAATAAAACAATTTGGTCCAAATATTGGGGCGACGGTCGCCGCCCCTGCCACCCCGGTTCCGACGCCTCTGATTAAAGGCATGTTATCACAAACTCCCAACACTAGTTGATATTCGGTGAATTCATCACATTATCTCCAATACGCACAGACAATATCACGAAACAGATTAGTAAACCAAGGCAATCGCCGGCGAGTCTCTCACCAACAAAGGTCAAGGTCACCAGGGTCAAGGTCACAATGAGAGGAAGTCCAAAATTATTGATATGAAGATCAAGGTCACCAAGGCCACACAAATGATAATGAGTGGATAGCCATCAATGTGAGGAAGCTATTTATGAAGTTTGCTAATGATCCGACTAACGGATCAGGAGATATTCACATTGGACGTACATCCAAAATTATTGAAATCGAGAATTTTTAACGTAAAACTTTAACAAAATGTTTAAAGTCATTTGACCTTGGGCTCCTGGGCAGCATGGGTAGGGTATACAATGAAAATATGGATGGTGATCAATGTGTAGAAGCTAGTTTCAAGTTGATATGCAATAATTCTCAAATGAACATGTGCACTTTCTGCCAAAATATTCACATGAGTAGTGTTAATAAAATTGCGGAATTTGTTACGACACGAGGTTGTGTCCGACCAAAGTTAGAAGCCCTGTTCATATATAGAGTTATACTGATGAAAGCCGAAACACACCGAATGCCTGTGCATTCTGGAAGTCGGACTTTGTCCATTCCGCGCACCTGCAGGCTATAATTATCTCCGCTGTCGAGGAGCGCAGGGTGAAATCTGACCGGTTTGTTACATAATTTAATCATTTTTGAATGCTTCAAACAACTAAATTCCAATCGCTAAATCAAATTTAAATGTTAAATGGTCATTAAAAATATTCTTATCATCATTTAGTATATTCGAATTCGTAGTTCTAAATGCGACATATTCTGGGATAAAAACGATGTATTTTAGAGCAAAATGTATCGACTTGCCCCCAAACATATCGGGTCACGTGACGTGAATTCCAGAATGGGGCGAGAAAACAACATATTTTATATACGAGACATAATCGGAGACAAAGTGCCTTTAACAATCAGCCCCCCCCCCCCCCCCCCCCCCCCCCCGCACGATTCACCCAAATCCTCATTTTTCCCCCAAATCCTCCCCAAATCCTCATGTAATGAATAAGTTATCCAATTAATAAGTCTCAAAACCGTTCTTAAGAAGTTATTGAACCCGATTTGAATACGTTTTTATGGTAAAAAGAGTCTTATTTCGATGTTTTAATTTAACTTAGGCATTCTAGCAGCCAAGGGAGATCATCCAAAATAAATTATGAGATAAATGCAAGGGAGATAAATGTTGTTTGACCCATTTTGGTCAATTGAAACATGCAAGTTATTTACCATTCCAAATGTGTATAATACTATTCATCTGTTTTTTATCTCAATCAATCAATCAATCAACCAACCTCAGCACATATATAGCTTTAAAATATGAACACGTCCGTAAATGTGAAGTGTCTATGCAGTACCTGTGGGGCCCAATATGCAGCAAGTTCTAGCCCATTTGTTTGGGTGGTGGTTGGGAGCCAGCGAAGGGTAATTTAACGATCGGCGTTCATCCTTCCTACATGGTTTGGCCCTCATGTACCGTTTTGGCTCCCTGGTAGTCGAGAGCTAAATCCTATTATGCTCCATTAAAAAAGAATAAGATCTGTACAGATCATATTGCTTTAGGGGCTGGAGCTAAGTGACTCTGGTGCAGTATGGACCTGGCACCAGGTCAGGATATTCTAATTTCAGGACTGAATATATATAGTTCTTTTGTAAATATTGAGTTCTGATTTTGGGAATTTCCCTCATTGTGGACAGGTTGAATACGGGATAATCCATCCTGTTGGCCCGGCCTTAAATGACCCTGGCAGTTTATACGCCTTTAAACAACAATAATCAATCTAGCCCATTTGTTGCCCACGACTAGTCCCACCCAGGTCACACGTTTGTTTCTGCTTTTACCAGGTATATTCCAGTCTGTATATGACCATACTGTTGAATCATTATATTATACAAATTAACAGTTTTAGAAGATTGAGAGAAAATGACAAGATACATACATGATAGTTTAATACATTTAATATTAAGCACATTTTGATTACAATAAAAACGGGCCATGATGGCCCTAATTCGCTCACCTGACTCCATGAACACCAGAGGAGAATGTGACATTGAGTTCATGTCTTTTAAAAAAATTGTGCTATTTTTAGATGGCGGTCATCTTGGATTAAGCGATGACTCTCATTTTACCAAATCTGAAAATGCTTCACCCAAGGATCTTAACTTACTATGAAGTTTGGCCAGCATCGGCCATGTGGTTCCTGAGAAAAAGACGTTCAAAATCTTGAATAAATGGACCTTTTGGAGGCCATCATGGATGACATAATCATCCGATTTTGACAAATATTGCACCAGAGCAATCGCCTCATCAATACCTTCAATTTGATATATGACATGACCATATTTGGTCAAAAATAAAATTTGACCCCACGGGCCACGCCCATTTTTGACCCTGGGGTCACCATTTTAACACCTTTGAAAGAGCATTCTACGTCGATCATTCCTACCAAGTTTCGTCGAAATCTGGTTGGCGGTTCATGAGGAAAATATTTTTTAAGAATTTGTGCTATAGACGGCGGCCATCTTGGATTAGCGACGACCTCCGTTTTAACAAATCTGAATAGGCTTCACCCATGGACCATAACTGAAGAAGTTTGACCACCATGGGCCAAGTGGTTCGTGTGAAGAAGAATTTTGAAATCTCTAATAAAAGAACGACCTTTTGGTGGCCATCTTGGATGACATGACCATCCAATTTCGACAAAAAATGTACCAGAGCGATCGCCTCTTTGATACTTTCGATTTGATATAGACATGACCATATTCGGTAAAAAATAAAATTGGACCCCAAATTAACCCCACGGGCCACGCCCATTTTTGACCCCGGGGTCACCA
This sequence comes from Conchocele bisecta, assembly GCA_029237695.1. Taxonomy (NCBI): domain Eukaryota; kingdom Metazoa; phylum Mollusca; class Bivalvia; order Lucinida; family Thyasiridae; genus Conchocele; species Conchocele bisecta. The sequence goes on from CM055274.1 coordinate 46,707,230, forward strand.
TTTTAACAACTTTGAAAGAGCATTGTACTTGATCATTCCTACCAAGTTTCATCGAAATCCGGCTGGCGGTTCATGAGAAGAAGATTTTTTAAGAATTTGTGCTATTTTTAGACGGTGGCCATCTTGGATTAGCGATGACCTCCATTTTAACAAATATGAAAAGGCTTCACCCATGGACCATAACTGTGAAGTTTGGCCACCATGGGCCAAGTAGTACGTGTGAAGAAGAATTTTGAAATCTCTAATAAAAGAACAACTTTTTTACCTTTTGGCGGCCATCTTGGATGACATAACCATCCGATTTCGACAAAAAATGCACCAGAGTGATCGCCTCGTTGATACCTTCGATTTGATATATGATATGACCATATTCAGACAAAAATAAAATTTGACCCCAATTTGACCCCACGGGCCACACCCATTTTTGACCCCGGGTCACCATTTTAACAACTTTGAAAGAGCATTGTACATCGATCATTCCTACCAAGTTTTGTCGAAATCCGGTTGGCGGTTCTTGAGAAGATTTTTGAAGAATTTGTGCTATTTTTAGATGACGGCCATCTTGGATTACGTAATGACATCATTTTAACAATTTTGTAATCCCCCTACCTAAGGACCATGACCATGAAGTTTGGTGACTATAGGCCCAATGGTTACCGAAGAGAAGACGTTTGAAAATGTTCACGGACGACGACGACGACGGACACATTGCGGTAACAATAGCTCACATGAGCTTCGCTCAGGTGAGCTAAAAACTAGAGCTATCACAGGAGTGATCATAATACCTTGGACGTAGGTGCACGGTCATTCATCGTGACCGACCGACACAAGCTGACTCCTATATATCCCCTCAAACTTTGTTTGTGGGGGTATATAGCAATTAATACAATTAAAGTATGACACAACAAGAAACGAGGCAAAGCCACGAAGACCAGGTTTTTTCCAAGCATAGACACTTGGATAACATAATTATACCCACTTTTTGTAGACTAGATGGCCGTGGCCTGCATGTCGCGCCTTGGGGCGAGGCATGGACACTAAAAAAATAGATATAGTAGATGGAAAAACTTTAACGAAAAAAATTGAACTGGACACGGACGTACAGACGGAAGGACGGACGTATGCCAAAATGCCGACGATATCGCGCTTTCCGCAAGCGGGTGCGACAATGATGATAAACACCCATGTGAAGTATCAAGGTAATGGGTGAAGCAGTTGCAGAGATATCAGTGATTCTATATTTTATGTACATATTGGTGCCGTTTTTCTAGTTTCGATGTAGAACCAATAATTCATTAAACTGTGTTTATTCCATTGGGTGACAGTCTAGTTGTTACATTTATAATAGTATAGCCAATTGTTCTCGTCATTTTTTAAATTTTATTTCCACTTCAAGGGACCAGGGGTCTCAGAAATGTAATTTCCGTTACGTACATTTACATGACGTAAATATAGCTTTACATTTACATTTTTTTCTTTTCAACGGCATAAACCATACAACTGAAGGGGCATCTATTTATAAAAGTGTCAAGAATATGGTAAGCTAATTGTATTAGTGTGAAACAGAGAAATTTAGTAGCAAGTCGTGGAATTTCTCATTTATGGTAACCCAACAACATGTATTTAATATGAATCAGTAAAGTTAAGCAAAACAAAATAGCTTGGCATGTAACAGAATGCCGTGTTTTACCACATGTACCAAACATTGTTATAAAGTTACATTTAATTAATAGCACAGCCTCCAAAAATATGGGCGTAACGGCAATGATTATGTAACGGTAATGACAAAACGTAACGGTAATGACTTTCCATTTATTTAAAATACTAATACAGCATATATAACAAACATATTTATTCTTTGAATATGCTGTACAATATAACTTGAAGTTAGTGTTTACTTTTAATGTGATTGCCAATAGAAACCCACACTCCTTGAAGCTGTGTCTGTTTTTTGTTGTTTCAGAGCTTTTACTAATTAAATCCTCATACCGGTATATAAATGTTGTAGGTCTGAATAAATGTGCCATTACTGACCGACAACTGATGGAACCTGGTTTATATCTAATTGACGCATCAACTGACTGGTTAGTATGGTAATTTATCATTGCCGTTACACGATCGTCATTACCGTTACACAATTTTGTAACGGAAATAACCGTAACGGTAATGATTTTTCTTTAAAAACTCAAATTTTTCACACCTCTGTATACAACGCATCATGAAGGTAGAATATGCAAAGGCAACGTTGTAAGTGTGTCTATCTACCCATTTTGGTTTCAGTCGACCTACATACATATGGACGTGTATAAACCGTGAACGGTAATGATGCATGTAATGTGTAACCTTAAAATTCTGAATACAGACCGGCCTCGTTCTCGGCAATGACTTAAGTTGTGTTACCACCGTGTTTATTTATAAATTGGGCGCCCATAAACAGTGTTCATTGCATTAGTAGCTGAGAGTAGGAAAGGGAGGTTACTCTGATTTTACATTTTTTGTTCAGCGTAACGGTAATGATTCGATTTCGCGGGACAGATAAATTAATGTCAGTATTTTTGACAATAAAATGCAAATTTATTGCAGAATAAGTTTAATGTCAATGTTAAACTATTTTAATTCAGATGCAATGTATAGTAAAGTACAAATGGACAAGATTTGAGAATTACGGGCTTGTGAACTGTGCTGATTGATGATCGGGACATGCCCATTTGGTGCACAATACGTATGCCAACAACAGAAAATAATAACTGAACACACATAACAAGAATTGTAAATACTGTTTTCTTAATGGATTGGTATTATACATAGTTTCTTTACTCAAAAACAAACATTTTCCTTATAAATTGTGTGATTTGTCAGTAAATTACACCGGGACACCAGATGTACATAAAATATAGAATCACTGATATAGTACACGAAAAAACTTTAACAAAAAAATTCAAAGTAATTTGAGCTTGACATTGGGCACAGGGGCCGCACGGTTGGGGGTTAGAATGAAAATATGGATGATGATAAACACCCATGTGAAGTTTGAAGGTAATGGGCGAAGCAGTTGCAGAGATATAGTATAACGAAAAAGTTTTAACCAAAAAACTTTAACCAGACGTACGTTAAAAAGTTAACGTTGAAAATGGCTAAGTCAATTACGTAGAAATAATAGGTGAAGGTAAAAAAAATGGTCACATGTTGGATAGTTGTATGTGGTAGGCACCCCTTGGTTATGAAGCTGTGAAAGTTTGGTGGTCCTAGGTGGTACAGTACCAAAGAAATGGACTTAAACACGAAAACTTAACATTGTAAACGCGAAAACTTAACATTGAAAATGGCTTAGTCGACTACACGGAAAAAATGGGTCAAGTTAAAAAAAGAGTAACATATTGGATAGTGATATGTGGTGGGCACCACTTGATTATGAAGCTGTGAAAGTTTGGTGGTCCTAGGTGGTTCAGTACCAAAGAAATGGACTTAAACACGAAAACTTAACATTGTAAACGCGAAAACTTAACATTGAAAATGGCTAAGTCGACTACGCGGAAAAAATGGGTCAAGTTAAAAAAAAAAAAGTAACATGTTGGATAGTGATATGTGGTGGGCACCCCTTGATTATGAAGCTGTGAAAGTTTGGTGGTCCTAGGTGGTACAGTAACAAAGAAATGGACTCAAACACGAAAACTTAACATTGATTGTGGACGCCGCCCGCCCGGCTTTCGCCAATCCAATAGCCTGGATTTTTTTTCAAAAAACCTGGCTAACAAGTATGGCTCGACATAAAACACTAATACAAGCAATACTGAGAACTTCCGCGCAGTCTGATCTGGGCTTACACTGTCCGCTAGCCATTAGTGACATCACCAATACCTTGAACGTAGGTGCACGGTTATTATTCACTACCGTTATTAGCAGCGATTAATGTTGGGTGTTCACGAGATATCCATGTATAGGGGAATGGGAATACGCTATATGTGCTGAATTTGATTGATTGATTGAGATCAAAAAACAGATGAATAAACATTTGGAATGGTAAATAACTTACATGTTTCAATTGACCAAAATGGGATAAACAACATTTATCTCCCTTGCATTTATCTCATAATTTACTTTGGATGATCTCCCTTGGCTGCTAGAATGCCTAAGTTAAATTAAAACATCGAAATAAGACTCTTTTTACCATAAAAACGTATTCAAATCAGGTTCAATAACTTCTTAAGAACGATATTAAAATGTTTTGAGACATATTAATTGGATAACTTATTCATTACATGAGGATTTGGGGAGGATTTGGGGGGGAAATGAGGATTTGGGTGAATCGTGCGCCCGCAATCAGGGGCCCGTTTCACTAAACTTCTTAAGTGCAACATTATGATAGTCTGTAAATTTCACATTAACAATGTTTTCTTGTAAACAATTATTGGATTATGCAGCCTATGCTCAATAAATGTAAATCCATCAATTGAAATTTACTGACGATCCTAAATGTACACTTACGAACATTTTAGTCGTACGAAGTTTAGTGAAACGCACCCAGTGTCGTACCTTTGCCGCCGTCTCTGCCACCGTAGTTTATGCTTTATCAATTAATTGAAAAGTTGGTTTCACTTGTGTATCTTGTTTAACATTTGCTAATATAATTACTTTGCGTTCCAAAGTTGAAAAACAAGATGTCAGCTTTGTAAGAAGTGGACAGTTCCATTCAAGTCGACGTTACACAATTTCGTTTCGTAGAATTGGAAAATCCCGGAAAAGGAATGATCTAAAAATAGAGAGAGTGTCAACCTTTTCGAATTCCGGTATGACACGCGCAATAAAACGTGGCCGAGAATGGCGGAGAGGACCACAGGTTGAAGTAACGGACCGAGGTCTATAAATACATTAAATATGCCTAAGAGCATCAATAAATGAAAGAAAAAAATAAGCTGAACATATTTTGTTTACTCCCTATATATACAGTAGACATATACAAGGTCACTGGTGCCTAAGTTTGTAATAGGCCGAACCCGGACGGCCTCGAGACAACGGACTCTCACGAAACAGTCAACCGAGTTATATCATTGTCGCCTTTTGCAGAAGTTAGGAAAAGGTTATAGTCCATCGCAACGATATATTCCCCGATGCGCTATGTCAACGCGTTTTCAAGCTATCGATTATTTTGTTTTAAAAAAGTTAGCGTTATTGATAGGTCGTGAATGAACGGACACATTTCCAATGCCAATACTGCTATATAACAGAGTATAAACATCGGGTTCAAAATACACTTTTACGCCCTCCCGGCCCGTACAGAAACATTTTACATAGACAAAACATTGTTTCCAATCGAACATTTGATCAAACCTACATTTATAACCGTCCGGTGCGTCACTGACAGACAATTTAATCGCACAGACATTTCTTCATTTCACAGACAAATGGCTTCCAGAGAAATTATAGCAATGTCTGTAGGGTGGTTAACAGGTAGACCACACCAAATAGTTTTACTATATAATTTAACCGAATGCCATCCAATAAGACCAGTCTCTCCTATGGAAGGTAATATCCGCCATAATTCTATGTGACTTGATGCTTGCGGGCTGATGACATTACAACTTATATTCATGTTATTTCATTCGTCATTTATTACATTTGAAATCTGCTTGTTGTAATTGTATTTGTCTTTCTTACATGTCCATTCTGCTGATTGCTTTGTTAATTCGTCTTATTTAGATTACAATTACTGATACGTCCTTATTCGTGTCCCTGTTTTATTGCACTAAGCATTTGCAATAGAAAGTAAGAACAAAGCACTTAGCACTTTGAATAAGGCCGAAAGCAGTAAGGACAAAGCCGCAGGAAGTTAGCATCAAGCTTCAGTCCGAAAGCGGAAAGCCGCAAGCAGAAAGCATCAAGCTACAAGCAGAATGATGCAAAAATCCAACCTCGTCATGTCCTCCAATATTGTTTACATTTGTTAATAGTATAATAATTGTCAATTAGTACGTCTGGTAATGGTAAATCAATGTTCATTTTGCCAGAAAAATGTCAGATTGAAAGAATAAAGAAAAACATGTCTCACTATATTATAACCTGGTATGTAACACTCTAGGTTTAAGGGTAGAGAAATTGACACCAGTTTCAGCATATTTGAAGCATTTAAAAGAAAACACTGAGCCTGTTGGTCACGAGATGTAAACAGAGTTTTCGTGGCCAAATAATGTAAACAATATTGGGGGACATGCATGGGCGGATTCAGGGGGGGGGGGGGGGCGGACCCGGCGCGCGCCCCTACCTAAAATTCGCCGAGTAAAGATTTTTTACAAGTTACAAGGCGAATTTATTGTTTATTGTGGGGTGCAGCCAAAATATAAACGCGGGGCAGCAGCAGCAGCAGCAGCATCAGCATCTGACAGCAATCCTACGCTCGTTCGATAATATAGTCAAGTATTGCAAAATAGTTACGCCCCCCCCCCCCCTAACCCGACATCCTGGATCCGCGCCTGACATGACGAGGTTGGTCCCACAACATACATACGAATATTGAAAGTAGGAAAGACTGGCTGGGATTGGGTTAAATTATACAGTCAAACTATTTGGTGTCTTTTAACCTAAACATGGCGCAACAGAAAAGGCGGCATCAATCTACATCAACATCGTTAGGGACATGGAACCAATTTGGAGAGCAACGCATTGTAGGACAGGTACCAGCATATTAAATACTTTTAAGGAGAACTATTTTAAGTTTTAGCAGCGCACCTGGCGTCATAATGGTTGTTCCCAAATTACTGTTGCAATTATTGTTGTCAAGGGGCGTGTCGCTACTGAGTACCAGTGAAGCATCAAGCTACTTAGAATGTAATCAACACACAGCGCATTGAAACAGTACGAATGAATAAAGCATCACACCACATACATATACATATAATAAGACGGGTAGAACTTAAAATGTCATCAGCCAGCAAGCATCAAGCCACATATAATTGTAATAAGACGGACATAACTTAAAATGTCATCAGTGTTAAAAGCACCCCAAAATGTTCCTAAAGTGAAACTGGGTAGTAATGGATCAAACTGTGTCTGTGACCTCAAAACGCCCGTACTATTTTTTTTATACCGGACTACTTCTGCTAACAGGGTAAAATCCCATATTACATGTGTATGGATACAAGGAAAATTCCAAAATCAGAACAGAATATTTACAGAAAATAAATATAGTCAGTGTTCATGGCTTAGTACACTTTACATATATTTTGATAGTTATCATAAACAAGTATACACATACAATTCGCCTTTGTTTGTATTTTGACAGATAGGACACTCGATCAACACCGGAAATATGTGTGTTATATGTCAGACAGTTCACGCGAGATCAGGGATCCGCCATTGTTGTTGTACTACATGAATCAATTTGAAAACAAATGGAAGTGTACAGGTTTAACCACGCTAAATAATCAGATATTAAAGGTACATGCCCACGCAGTAGGCACAAAATGTTCTTTATAGGAATTAAATAAGTGTATAAGTATGTCACTATTCCGCCAGTTCTAAAAATTACGTGTGCCCGCTATACAAATATAATCATTTATTAATTATCCATTTACTGTTAGCGACGCGCGGCGGTAACAGTCTATTTTGATAATGTGCGGGGACGACGACTTTCACATCACGGCTTGCGGTGCGCATGCACAGTATACTACGCGCGCCAGTAGGCTTCCCAATATGTAAACAAGAATATCAACATGTCGAAACGTCCAGGACGGAAATTGTATGAAACGGCGTCGGCCAAAAAAAAGGCGAAATGTCTGAGGGACAGGCAGTACAGAGAGAGAGAGTGGTTAATATTGGCGACCAGATCACCAAATGGAAAGAGTTACGTGGAGATTTAGATTTGGACTCGAACAGAGATTGTTCTTCTCAACTTCCGATACTTCACTGCGCATGTCAAACATGTGATATGATTGACCGTGTCACGTGACGCGTGTTGGTAAAAATAGCACGAGGTCGGAAAATACCCTTTCTGGTCGCGGCATATAAAATGCGATTTAACACCAATTAACACGCGCCGTAATTAAAAATAACTCGTTAGTGGGTAGACAAATGTCTCATATAAGGCATGACAGAAAATGAAAAGTAGTAGTACAGTGTAACCTGCTGCGTAGGCATATACCTTTAATGCACGGTGTAGTCAAAAGTAATATGTTAAAAGAAACAATCCAGATGTATTAGTTA